>CM035166.1:13770467-14138694 GCA_020205615.1 Panax quinquefolius | reverse complement strand
CCAAGATATTTGATGTCGCTGGATGCTCCGAGGAGCAAAAGGTTCCTTCACCGCTTTTTATGTCATGCGCGAGAGGCAGACATCGGTGGGAATTCCAGAAACGTACTCAACTCATTGCATCAAGATATCTTGGGAGAAGTTCCAGAGTCGTTCAACGACAAATACTTTTCCGAAAGTATTCACCATACATGAAGGAGGTGGAGTTTATTAAGTTGGAACAAAATAATACGACCGCCACGCAATACGAGGCAAAAAATTTGCGGAGTTATCACGGTTCAAGTCCCCACTGGTGGATAATGAAGAGAGAATGGCGTGAATGTTTTTAAGAGGTTTGAAGTCGAGATACGCCAACATCTTATTTCTCATAAACCGTGTTTGTATTCGGATGTGTTGTAAATAGGGCTCGATTAGTGGAGTAGCGATAATGAGTCAACGCAACTAAAAGAGCGCAAGCAAAATTATAATACCAAATGAGAGTAGTCATCGGGCGGTGACAACAAGCGTGGAGGGAATCAACAGTTTGATATGGTAACCACTTCTTGGTAATCGTGGCCAAAACAATAAGAATGGACATTTCAAGAAAAGGAGATTCAATAATAATGGAAAGACGTCAAGACCAAAGACCCGTTGTTAAGGAAGGAGAAAGACCACCTATTATATGCTTCAAATGCGAGGAGAGGGACACATCGGTCAAACTGCGCCATCTCATTCAAAGCATGTTATAATTGTGGAAGAGAGGTCACTTAGCTCGATTTTTGCCATCAAGACAAATTCACCTAGATGGAGGCACCAAAGGTCAGTCCCGTAAAATTCAAACCCAGAAGTGTAAGGGAGAGCGTTTGTTGTGACCTCCCAGAGAGCAAGGAACCCGAATGAGGTCGTCACGGTAAGCTTATCATAAACTCTAATGAAGTCTATACTTTATTTGATACCGGTTCTACCCATTCTTTTCTTTCTCCTACTTGCGCTCATCGATTAAATTTGACTCTGAGAAATTAGACTTTGACTTATCTGTGGAAACTCCGTTGGGAGAAACCTTCATTACATCCATCATTTATAAGTCTTGTTTGGTTTAAATCGGTACCCTCACATTACCTCGTCGATCTTATTTCATTAAAATACTTGCATTTGACGTGATTCTGGGATTGATTGTTAACTACTTATCATGCAAAAATTGATTGTTTTCGTAAGGTTGTTAGCTTTCATATTCCTAATCAACCTATTATGCTAATTCAAATGATCAAACCATTAAAATCAATCACTTGGTCATCTCAAGCCATAAAGCTATTCGTTTATTGAAAAAGCGGATGTCAAGCTTTCTTAGCTCATGTCACGATTTAAACAAAAATACGCCGCTTTTGAACGATATTTCTATTGTTAATAAATTTCCGACGATTCCCAAATAACTTCCTGCCTACCCCCGAGCATGAAATTGAATTTTGTATCGACCTTGAACCTTGGTGACAAAACCTATTTCCAAAGCCCCATATCGAATGGCTCTATTGAACTTCGTGAGTTAAAGACCCAACTGCGCAGAATTGTTAGACATTGGCTTTATTCGTCCTAGTACTTCTCCTTGGGTGCTCCTGCTCTATTCATGAAGAAGAAAGATGGGAGTATGCGACTTTGTATTGATTATCGGAGTCAATCATGTCACCATCAAAAATAGTATCCATTGCCACGTATTGATGACCTGTTTGACCAGCCATAAGGAGCCAAATTCTTTTCAAAGATCGATCTTCGTTCCGGATATCACCAATTGAAGATTAGAACCACGACATTCCAAAGACGACTTTCGAGACTCCTATGACGGGCATTATGAATTCCTAGTCATGTCCTTTGGATTGACTAATGCTCCTAACGCCTTCATGGATATGATGAACCGAGTATTCAAGGAATATTTGGATCACTTTGTGGTCGCTTTATTGATGACATCCTTATTTATTCCAAAAGCCGTGAAGATCATGAGCAACACTTGAGGTCGACACTCCAAAAGCTTCGTGAATATAAGCTTTATGCCAAGTTGAAGAAATGCGAGTTCGTCAAAGAAGTAGCATTCCTTGGGCACGTGGTATCAAGTCATGGAATATCTGTTGACCCAAAGAAAGATTGAAGCTATTCAAAGTGGGAACAACTTAAATCGATGGATCGAAGTACGTAGCTTTCTCGCTTAGCTAGTTATTATCGGAGATTCGTGGAAGGATTTTCTCGAATCGCTACTCCATCGACTCAAATTAACTTTGGAAAGATACAAAGTTCTATTGGAGCGAAGAATGTGAGAAGAGTTTTCAAGAACTCAAGAGGAGACTTATTTCAAAGACTGCTCGATAATACCATCCTGCTCGGAGGATTTGTCATCTACATGATGCTTCTTGCAAAGGGTTGGGATGTGTTCTTATGCAACATGGAAAAGTTATAGCCTTATGCCTCGCGACAACTCAAAGAATATGAGAGGAATTATCCTACTCATGATCTAGAGTTGGCAAATGTTGTCTTTTGCACTTAAAATTTGGAGGCATTACTTGTATGGGAGAAAGTGGAGATCTTTACGATCATAAAAGCCTCAAATATTTCTTCACTCAAAAGGAACTCAACACGCGACAACGACGTTGGCTTGAATCTCGTTGAAAGATTATGATCATACCATCCAATACCATCCTCGAAAAGCAAACGTGGTAGCCGACGATTGAGTAGAAAATCATATGCAAGTACGAAAAGCTATATTGTCAACGCAAAGGCCTATTTTGTGTGACTTGCAAAGGATGGAGATAGAGTTAAAGACTCCAAGGACGCATGTGATGATAGCGAGTATACGAGTAGAACCGACTTTAATCGATAAAGTTAAAGTCGCCAAGCCTACGGACACTGGAGCCATGCGTATGGAGAAAGAAAGTGCAAGAAGGTGCTATATCCGGAGCAAGAATCGATGAAGAAGGAATACTTCAAGTCAACTCCGCACTTTGTGTTCCTAACGACCACGATTTAAAGTATAATATCGCCGATGGAAGCGCATAACACACCATTTGCAATCCATCCCGGGAGTACCACAATGTATCATGATATTCGCTATACATTTTGGTGGAAGCATATGAAGAGAGAGATAACGCTGCTTATCTCAAGGTGTCTAACTTGTCAACGAGTTAAAGCGGAGCATCAAGTACCAAAAGGTCCATCAGAACCACTTGAAATTCCAGAATGGAAGTGGGAGCACATTACCATGGATTTCAAGCACTGGGGCCTTCCTAAGGTTACTCAAGGCATTGATGCGATTTGGGTCATTGTTGATAGATTGACTAAGTCCGCTCATTTCTTACCGATATGAGAAACTTATACACTTGAACGCCTTGCTCGTATGTACATAAACGAGATTGTAAGATCGCATGGTATCCAGATCCATTGTTTCCGATCGAGACCCAAGATTCACTTCACGATTTTGGGTTAGTTTACAAAAAGCTATGGGCACAGACTTACGATTTAGCTCGGCGTATCATCCTCGATTTGACGGACAATCGGAGAGGACTATTCAAACTCTCAAGATCTATTAAGACTCGTGTCCTTGATTTCAAGGGAGTTGGGACAAGTTCTTACCATTGGTGGAGTTTTCCTACAACAACAGCTTATCAAGCAAGTATTGGCATGGCTCCATTCGAGCGTTGTATGGAAGAAATTGTCGTTTCTCCAAGATCTTGGGATGAGGTGGGTGAAGCAACGTTGTTGGGACCGAGTTGGTACGTATGACTACGTAAAAGATTCAAACGATCCGACAACGATAAAAACCTCACAAAAAATCGATAAAAGAGTTATCTTGATCTTCATCGAAAGGGACGTGGAATTCGATATAGAGATCATGTGTTGTTAAGAGTTTCTCCATGGAAAGGAGTTACAAGATTTGGAAAGAGAGGAAAACTTAATTCTCGATTCATCGGTCCATTTTAATCCTCGATCGAGTAGGAACTCGGGCCTATAGACTTCGCTTTCACCGCCAAATATGTCTCGTGTTCATAACGCTTTTCACATATCCATGTTACGTAAATATGTGAAAGACCCAACCACATTATTGAAGTTAGAACCGGACGAAATAAGCGGAAGATTTGACGTATGAAGAGGTTCTGTTCAAATCTTGGATAAGAAGGAACATATTCTACGCCTCTGAGGTTATACCTCAAGTCAAAGTTTTGTGGAGGAACCACGATGTTGAGGAAATGACTGGGAGTTAGAATCAAAATGAAATCAAGGTATCCTTACCTCTTCGACATACCAGTATCGCACCCTAATTTCGAGGGCTTAAATTTCATAAGAAGGGAGGTCAGAAGACCCGGCTATTATAAATAAAGATGAATTTTCTATAAATATTATTTTTGAATATTATGGAATAAATTTGATATAATGTTATAGTTGTGGGTAATATTTATAAATTTTGCAAAGTATGCAAGTTGTTATAAAATATTCGTTTGGTGGGAATATTCTTTTTTGTCGTGGAATATTCGCATAACTACTCAATCATCGATGGACCCCACAATGTAATTATTGTCCTGGATTGAGAAAACGACAAAAATATTTTATAAAAATAACTAAATGGAGGTGTTACTGCTTAAAACCGCTGAACTACCCTTGGTAAAAATGCGAATACGCTGTGGTCGCATAGAAGACACTCAGTATTGATTATTGATGCTTACGTGAGAAGTCACTCAATTATGCTTAATTATTACTCTACAATTATTGGCGCGTCATATCTCTTATATTATTGATTCAATTATTGTCACAAAGATCATCCGCATAATATAGTATTAAATCAATAATTGAGACTGACGTTATAAATGATTAATAATTGTTGAAAGATTAAATATGTGTTGATTAAAAATAAAATGATTTGTGGTAAGTTTGATTATTTTATGGGGGCTCATATGTCATCATCTAAGAGTCTCTTCGTCGATAGTAATTACCTTTGTCAATAATATTTACCTTCAAATATAGTATTTACCTTCGTCGATAGTAATTACCTTCGTCAATAGTAATTACCCTTGTGAATAAGAATTACCTTCGTTAATAGTAATTACCTTTGTGAATAGTAATTACCTTCGTCAATAGTAATTACCTTTACCAGACGTCGAACCACTTGTCGTTTCACATTACAAAGCGCCGAACCACTTGTCGTTTCACATTACAAAGGCCGAACCACTTGTCGCTTCACATTACAAAGTCCAAACCACTTTTCTTTTCACACATCATCATCGTCGAGCCACTTGCCTTTTCACAAGCGGTGCTAAGCTAGAAATCTTCTATAAATAGAGGCCTAGTGCTTCATTATTTTCACGAATTCATTCAAGCTATAGAGAGAGAAAGTATAGAGAGAATAAGAGAGAAAGAAGAAGATATTTTATTACTACACTTCTTTGCAATATTCAATCTCCTACCAAAAGTAAGGGGTGTTATTCTTTCTTATTCATGAAGAGAATTGTTGTTATTCCATCGCTTATTATTCATTGGAATAACTCAGTATGCGTGGTTTACCCTATACTTGGTGACATTCTTCTATTATTCTATTGAACATCCTGTGCATGTGTTTTACACCTTTACCGGTTCCGCTTTTATTATTATTCTCGCTGGAACATCTTGTCTGTGTTTTTTACAATTTGACCGTTTCCGCCTTTTATTATTATTCATTGGAACATCCTGTCTGCACATGCGTTTTACTGCCGGACCGGTTCCGTTATTTATTATTCTGTTGGAATAACCTCACCTGTAAGGCGGCTATCGCGTGCATGGTGATTTCTTTTGTTATTTCATTCTTTATTATACCCAATTGTTAAAACTTTGACTTCTATACTCCATGAAATTAGTGGAATATCCTCTTGATATTCAAGTTTCATCCAAAGATCTTTTCATGGAAATATTCTTCCGATCATTCTTGAATTTTACTCTACAAAACAAAGATTACGTGTTGATAATTTGACGTTAATAATTCCCGGATAAAATAATTCTTGAACTTGTTTTATTGAATTCTTATATCATTGTCATCATCCTCATGTTTATATTATGTTGAAAGTCATCTCATATTCAGAAGTGCATAGATGGACTTGGTATGATTATGACCGAGACTATTCTTGTAATCATGACCGTAATGTTACAAATGATGTGATAAAAATCCTCGAAGGGTCAGTAGTGCATTGATGGACGCTTGTTGGCATGATCATGACCATTAATGAATACACAACTATTCTCGGCCGTAGTGCATGAATAATTGTGGTCGTGATACTAAAGAATATCCTCGGCCGTAAAGTGCGGGGTGATTCGATGATGTGGAATATTTATTAAAGTCGAGTCTCAAATATAATAAAGATGATGAAAAACCTTTTAAATCATAAAAGATAGTAGACTTTATTTTCTACTTGACTCTTTTAATGGATCGCATATTCCACACGCAGCTTAAACCGGTTGTTTATTGTATTTTATCGGTTTAACATTGTTGAAGACTATTGATAATTTATTCTGCATTATCTTAGTCATAATATTTCTTCTTCGGGCTAGTTGAGCTCACCCTTTTTTCACCGTTTTCTCGTGAAATGAGAATATAGCCGGGACGAAGCTCTGGGAAACGAGTGATGGTCCTCAAGATAGCATTAGTAGTCCTCACTATTCTCGTGAAATAAGGTGATAATAATTGTAATGAGGACTCCTTTTTGAGTTTGTATAATATCTAGTAGACGATATTTGTATTTAAACTCACGCTTTATGTCGTATTGTACACTTTATACGCTTATGTTAGTAAGTTGTATTTAAATTACGTGATAATGTAAGTGGCGACCCAAGATGGGTGATGTATACCTAATTTTGGGGGCGTCACAACAACTCTCTCATCACACTAGCCCTGAATCACCCCTATAAAACTGCCGGAAGAAAAAACACAGCATGAGCCAATTTGCCTAGTACGGATACAGATATACAAAAGATATACAACTGATATACGAAAACAACTGAGACAAAATACTGAACCAAGCCTCAAGTGTAAATCTTGACGAAAATATATTCTCCAAAGATCTTAATGGAATATATCCGAATCAATGTAATTCGACGAAACCAATAGAAGAATAAAGAAATAATGAATCAAGTAAATAACTCAATGAATTGAATCAACAAAAACAAACAAAACTAATACAATGAAATAATAAATAATCAAATGGTTGAGTTTTATTTCATACCGAATGAGCTCAAAATATACATTGTCACAGCAAGTCAAAATTGAAAGGTCACACGCAGTAAGTCAAAATAATGCCACACCCAAGAATCAAAACAATGCCACATAGCAAGTCAAAATAATGCCACACAAGCAAATCAAAACAATGCCACACAGTAAGTCAAAATAATGCCACATTGTGCAAGTCACACATCGATCGCAAATCCAAGTGTATGCAAATCGGATAGGTGTGTTTGGCATAACATCACAAATCATGAGAATCAAAAACTAGGGTTAACCCATACGCCCCCACAACAAAAAACACCAAATGGCCCACTTCCTCCCGGAGCTCAAAACGGAGACGCCATGGACTAATCACACCGCCCACAAAAAGTGTCATGTCTCTCGTGCGAAGATTTATATGCCTGTGGTACTCCCACAGTGGTTATAGCTCAGGTATACCCTATGGTATATTCTAACAAAAATACCATGTCACAACACATACGACATGATACCAACAAAAGGGTTCTATATGTACATGTTGAACCGAATCAAATAATAGTCACAAGGTCTCAAAAAGAAGGTAAAGAATATGCATTTCTTCTACAATTATCTAAAATAAATAGTACTAAATATGATAACCTAACTCAAAGAGTACAAATACGAGTCATATGTATCAACTCCAAAATGAAACTAATATATTTATTTCACAGGAAACAATTATGTGAAATAATAACAGAAAACAAATATATGAATTTCACAAGAAACAATTATGTGAAATAATAATGTAAAATCAAACGATGAACAAAATGAACAAATCAAATTAAACAAAAGTATCGCTAAAAGAGTACGAAATCCGCACCTTAATATATCGAACCAAAACAATTCATCGAATCCAAATATCAACCCATTATACTCCCTCAATCCGATCTAATAAAATAAAATAAAATAAAATCTTATTACAAATCTAATCATCAATATTATGAAACTATTAAATTTATTAGTAGACAAATTTTATTATTTTTATCAACATAATGAATTAGCTTGAATTAGTATGTAAAATTTTTAATATAGTTTTTATAATCTTAACATTAGATTTAATTATTAACCTATATATATATATGTATATATATATACTAATTAAATCTCCCATTAGCCTTTTGTGATTCCAAATACGCTTAAGTTTCCATACTCATCAACCATATTCATGATTACATCGTCAAACAATATATGCATATTTTATTAATTTGTTTGTTTCACAATTACTATATAGCAATTAAACAAATTAGTTCCAAATATAAATCACTTTGTCAATACTTTCATTATTTTAATCGACAATTCCTTCCCTAATGAATGGGTATACTACCTCTGCACTCAATTGATATTTATTTATCGCGGTGTTACTTATTACATGATTAAACATATGATTGTAGAACCCATTTGTAATTGATTAAGAAAACTTCTTCACAAGTTATCAATTACATATACGTACATATTTATATCACTTATTATCCATCAATCACTATACCAATATTCAAGGATATATACTACAAAAGTGATTCTCAAATCATAATAGGATGACCTGAATTCATTCTCACTCTTGATTGTCAATTTCTTTTCCTCTTTTTGCAGCCGCCAGTTAATTTCACTTTTTTTTTCTATTAGGCAAACCAAGCTAGGTATATATTGGGTAAAGTAATGTTTACTTATATAAAGCCAATGTTAAGTAGTCTAATTTTGACTGGGTTCAAAAATCTAAAGGCCCAATTTTATTTTTTTTTATCCTTTTTTTTCTTGGGTATTACATTACCTTCCCTTTAAAAAGGATTCCATTCCCGGAATCAAAAGAATGGAAAGTACCTAATTATAAAAAAGATGTGGATTCTCCGCTCGAATAGACTCCTCCATTTCCCAAGTGGGTTCCCGCTCCGGATATTTTATTTTATTTTCCTCAAAATTTTAACAATTGGGATTTTCTTCCTCCTCATACCCCACTCTTGACAATCTAACATTACCTCAAGTTTCTCCCTTATTCAAAATTGTAGAGGACGAAAAACTGAAAGAACCTAATTTGGATTCACTCAATTCCAACATCAAATGAATTAATTATAAATTTCTAATGGACTGCAGCGCGTATAAGTATTCTACTCAGAAATTCAACTAATCAAATTAGAATAGGATTAAAGTTACAACTTCACTCTTTAAATATAAATATAACTCAATATAGGAGCTACCAAAACTCTAATGGACTCCTCATTTTTAATTTAATCCATTATTTAATTATCTACTAAAAGAATTTAACTTTCCAAACGAAATAAGGAAGAAAAAAAAGTAACTTACATTTTATAATTCAAATATAATCTTATAAAATAAAATCAATTAATATTTAATTATTAACAAAAATATGGATTATTACATCCTTCCCTTTTAAAAAGAATTCAGTCCTCTAATTCAAATAAGTTACAAAGAAAAATATTTTTATTTAAATTGCATAATTATTCATAAACTCTAGTTAAGACGTAGCGCCGCCCATTTGTAACGATCAACGCGATAAGTCACTCCATCACATAATTATCAATGTACTTGTAAAAGATTCGCCACCTACCGTGTTAAGCTTTGGTAAGGTTCTTCACGTTAAATCATATGATCCATTTGTTGAAAGCGGGCCCCCATTAATATCTTTGAGTTTCATTCTTGCAACGCACTTACTCTTCTAACATAATTCAAATCACACTAAAATTTCTTTTCATCTAAATACGATTCAATACTCAAAATATTTAAAATTATTTTTAACTCAGAAATGTTTATGTTCCACACATGACAAAGATTTAACAAATTATTTTTATTAAATTTTACATAAATTTATGCAAAACTCTAAGGGCATTAGATAAACGAAACAACTTAAATTATATCACATCTCACTAAGTCCTCAAGAGTTTCAAAATATAATAACCTCAAATCAAATTAGTTCTCAAATAATATTACACCAAAAATATATTACTACTAAGATCTTTTCATCATCATACCAAACTCCAAATCATATATCCTACTATCTGATTAAGCAAACTATAGCTTTCAAAATCTATTAAAGATTCATCACTTATTATATATCTAATCATTCAATGAATCAATCGTTCTCTTAATGCAAATCTTAACCCAACAATTCTAAGATCTCCTCATACTATTACTCAAAATTTCATATAAGATAATTCCAATATTCTACTAGGAAATAATCGCAAAATTCATTTACTTCAAAAGATTAATCTAATTACCTCGAATCTCTACAACAACTCAAAATTACAAGAGATTCTCTGTACTTAATAGTTTTCACTTTAACATATTATCCCACCGATTCACATACCTCAAATTATTCACAACCTGAACAAAATCGAATCTAACCTAAATCAAATCACAATTTCAAAATCATAATAATTTATAATTACACGAAATAACTCTAACAAATAATTCTCTAATATCAAAACTCGCTGATACAAATACTCATATCATAATCGTATAATCATTTCTTAACTGAACAAAATATGACATTAATCTCCTTAATGATCCAATTACAATCCTTAACTAATATTATTGCTCCAACGCATAACAATAATAATCTTAACAAATTATCTCCCTTTCTTAAATCAACTACAACTCAAAGAGCTAAAAACACTTGGTCAAAATCAAGACCAACCAAACAGAGAACAAAATCGAATCAAACTCCTACGCTTACTCCAAATGATTTACCCATTACTCATAAAGTCAAACCTAAATAGGTTTTCTACAAGAAAGAACCTAAGCTTTGATACCATCTCAGTAACACCCCTTCCCGAAAAGGAAAGGGAGGTCACGTCTCTGGCACAATAAACCTCAAAATTAGTAAACATAGCACTAATAACTCGCAAAATATTAATAATGATATCCATCAATGAAGTACTAATTATAATTCTCCAACTAGAGTCAAAATAATAAAACCAAAAATCAAAACAACCTAGATGGTCAAAGACAACTATCTCATCACACTAGCTCTGAATCACCCTCAGAAACTTGTTTTAAGAAAAAAACACAAAGAGATGAGCCAATTGCCCAAAGACGGATACAGATATACAAAAGATATACAACTAATATACGAAAACAACTGAGACAAAATACTGAACCAAGCCTCAAGTGTAAATACTGACGAAAATATATTCTCCAAAGATCTTAATGGAATATATCTGAATCAACAGAATTGATGAAACCAATAGAAGAATAAAGAAATAATGAACTGAAGTAAATAACTCAATGAATTGAACTGAACAGAAACAAACAAAACTAATACAATGAAATAATAGGCTGAATCAAATGGTTGAGTTTTATTTCATACCGAATGAGCTCAAAAATATACATTGCCACACAGGCAAGTCAAAACAGTGTCACGCAGGCAAGTCAAAATAATGCCACACAGGCAAATCAAAACAATGCCACACATGCAAGTCAAAATAATTCCACACAGGTAAATAAAAACAATGCCACACAGACAAGTCAAAATAATGCCACACAAGCAAGTCACACATTGGACCGCAAATCCAAATGTATGCAAATCGGATAGGTGTGTTTGGCAAAACATCACAAATCCGCAGAACAGAAAACTAGGGTTAACCCATACGCCTCCCACAACAAAACACCAAATGGCCCACTTCCTCCGAAGCCCAAAATGGAGACGCCGTGGACTAATCACATCACCACGAGAAAGTGTCATGTCTCTCGTGCCAAGACGACATGCCTATGGTACCCCACAAAATTGGTTATAGCTCGGTATATACCCTACGGTATATTCTAACAAAAATACCATGTCACAACACATACGACATAATACCAACAAAAGGGTTCTATATGTACATGTTGAACCAAATCAAATAATAGTCACAAGGTCTCAAAAAAGAAGGTAAGAATATGTGTCTTCGCTTCTACAATTATCAAAAATAAATAGTACTAAACATGATAACCTAACTCAAAGAGTACAAATACGAAAGTCATATGTATCAACTCCAAAATGAAACTAATATATTTATTTCACATGAAACAATTATGTGAAATAATAATGTAAAACAAATATATGAATTTCACAAGAAACAATTATGTGAAATAATAACAGAATTCGAAACGATGAACAAAATGAACAAATCAAATTTAACAAAAGTATCGCTAAAAGAGTACGAAATACGTACCTTAATATATCGAACCAAAACAATTCATCGAATCCAAATATCACCCCCGCTATACTCCCTCAATCCGATCTAATAAAATAAAATAAAATCTTATTACAAATCTAATCATCAATATTATGATACTATTAAATTTATTAGTAGACAAATTTTATTATTTTTATCAATGTAATGAATTAGCTTGAATTAGTATGTAAAATTTTAATATAGTTTTATAATCTTAACATTAGATTTAATTATTAACCTATATATTATATGTATACATATATACTAATTAAATCTCCCATTAGCATTTTGTGATTCCAAATACGCTTAAGTTTCCATACTCATTGACCGTATTCATGATTACACGTCAAAACAATATATGCATATTTTATTAATTTGTTTGTTTCACAATTACTATATAGCAATTAAACAGCCGTTCCAAATATAAATCACTGTCAATACTTTTATTATTTTAATTAGACAATTCCTTCCTTGAATGAATGGGTATACTACCTCTGCACTCAATTGATATTTATTTACTGCAGTGTTACTTATTACATGATTAAACATATGATTGTAGAACCCATTTGTAATTGATTAAGAAAACTTCTTCACAAGTTATCAATTACATATACGTACATATTTATATCACTTATTATCCATCAATCACTATACCAATATTCAAGGATATATACTACAAAAGTGATTCTCAAATCTTAATAAACTGACCTGAATTCATTCTCACTCTTGATTGCCAATTTCTTTTCCTCTTTTTGCAGCCGCCAGTTAATTTCACTTTTTTTTCTATTAGGCAAACCAAGCTAGGTATATATTGTGTAAAGTAATGTTTACTTATATAAAGCCAATGTTAAGTAGTCTAATTTTGATTGGGTTCAAAAATCCAAAGGGCCAAATTTTTTTTTTATCCTTTTTTTTTCTTTGGCATTACATTACCTTCCCCTTAAAAAGGATTCCGTCCCTGGAATCAAAAGAATGGAAAGTACCTAATTATCAAAAAGATGTGGATACTCCGCTCGAATAGACTCCTCCATCTCCCAAGTGGGTCCCCGCTCCGGATATTTTATTTTCTTTTCCTCAAAATTTTAACAATTGGGATTTTCTTCCTCCTCATACCCCACTCTTGACAATCTAACATTACCTCAAGTTTCTCCCTTATTCAAAATTGTAGAGGACGAAAAATTGAAAGAACCTGATTTGGATTCACTCAATTCCAACATCAAATGAATTAATTATAAATTTCTAATGGATCATGCAAATACAGATAAGTATTCTACTCAGAAATTCAACTAATCAAATTAGAATAGGATTAAAGTTATAACTTCACTCTTTAAATATAAATATAACTCAATATAGAGCTACCAAAACTCTAATGGACTCCTCATTTTTAATTTAATTCATTATTTAATTATCTACTAAAAGAATTTAACTTTCCAAACGAAATAAGGAAGAAAAAAAGTAACTTACATTTTCTAATTCAAATATAATCTTATAAAATAAAATCAATTAATATTTAATTATTAACAAAAATATGGATTATTACATCCTTCCCTTTAAAAAGAATTCCGTCCCTCGAATTCAAATAAGTTACAAAGAAAAATATTTTTATTTAAATTGCATAATTATTCATAAACTCTAGTTAAGACGTAGCTACCGCATTTGTAACGATCAACGCGATAAGTCATCGGTCCACATAATTATCAATGTACTTGTAAAAGATTCAATCACCTCACCGTGTTAAGCTTTGGTAAGGTTCTTCACGTTAAATCACACGATCCACCGTTGGTGCCCCCCACCCGCTTAATATCTTTGAGTTTCATTCTTGCAACGTCGTATTTTCTGAACATAATTCAAATCACACAAAAATTTCTTTTCATCTAAATATGATTCAATACTCAAAATATTTAAAATTATTTTTAACTCAGTAAAATGTTTATGTTCCATACATGACAAAGATTTAACAAATTATTTTTATTAAATTTTACATAAATTTATGCAAAACTCTAAGGGCATTAGATAAATGAAACAACTTAAATTATATCACATCTCACTAAGTACTTAAGAGTTTCAAAATATAATAACCTCAAATCAAATTAGTTCTCAAATAATATTAGACCAAAAATATATTACTACTAAAAATATAAATGAAACAATTTTTTTATCCTTTTTTTCTTGGGTGTTACAAAATAAGACCCCGGGTGAATAGTAATTTGTGAATTGTACCTTGTGAATAGTACTCCGTGAATAGTACCGTATGTATGAACAATGCCGTATGAATAGTACTGTATGTATGAATAGTACTCCGGCATGAAAAGATTAAAATTTAACAAGAATGTTCAAAAAAATATTTCTGTGAAACGATACTAGATGAAACACAAATTTCAAGGATATTCTACTAATTTCAAGGAGTATAGAAGCAATACTTATCAAAATAAGTGTAGAATTATGAATATGAAACGAAATAATATTACTTACATACTATAGAGTATGGAAGAAAATATTATTTCTTACGAATATTGAACAAAAATAATATTCCTTACAACTGTTGAACGAAAATAATATTCCTACGAATATTGAACGAAGATAATATTCCTTACGAATATTGAATGAAAATAATATTCCTTACGAATATTGAACGAAAATAAAATTCCTTACGAATACGAAAAATAATATCGTAAACAAATATTAAATAAATAATATCCATTACCTTAAAAGGAAAGTAATTCCGACAGGTATATAGCGGAGATTTTTTTGAAGAAAATTTGCACTATTTTTTACATTCAAAGTTTCCTTAAACTCAAAAGATATACGCTCAATATTATAGAAGAATAATTCTCTGATTCTGGTGTAATTTTTAATTCTAAACTAAGCATCCTATTTATAGAAGAATGACAGGATACTATTAGGAAAAATCACTTGAATTTGCCGCATAAAGAAGAGAAATTACTACGATCCTAATCGGTGAAACTTTTGAAAATTTGATTTTACTATGTAGCACTATGCAATAAAATATTCTAATAAAACGAAAACTTTAAATAAAATATAATATATTCTAATTATAATCTAATAAAACGAATAACTTTATAAAAAATATTCTGTTTTATATAAAAAGTTTTCAATTTTATTACTATTATAATAATAATAAAAATAAAACTTATAATATATATATATATATAATACTTTATCTCTTTATCTCAATTCACTTGGCTTCACTAAACACATTTTTAATAACATTTATTCATCATTAATATTATAACTCACAATATTAACCACTAGATCATTCATAGGAAAGATGAGGCTTTTCGATAAGGACTTCTCCTTATTGTTGCGCAATTAGATGACCAAACCCCTTTCCTCGACAGGACTTTCTGCATACATTGTCAATAATGCAAATAATAATATGAATAATTGTCTCGCCTCAATTATTGATTTAATAATATAAAATATTGTGCAGATGATATTTGTGATAATAATTGAATCAATAATATGAGATACTATGCAACCATTACTGTGGCAATAATTGAACAAAACTGAGTGACTTCTCACGTAAGCATCAATAATCAAAGATACTATAAAATACCGTGTGCTACTGTGCAACCACGCGTATTATTGTAATTTTATCACCAGGTATTTCAACAGTTAACGGTAAAAGCCTTGCCGTTATTTTATAAAAAGGTTATTTCTGTCGCTTTCTATATCCGACAGTAATTCCGTTGTGGGGTCCACCAATGATTGTGACGTCGTACGAATATTCCCTGATAAAACGAATATTCCCTGACTAAACGAATATTTTATGACAACTTGCTTACTTTGTAAATTTTATAAATATTACCCACAAATATAACATTATATCAAATCCACACCTTATTATTCGAAATGATATTTAGAGAAAATTAAATCTTTATTCATAAAAGTTGGGGTCTTACACTACCCACGATCTGCTTTATAGTAAGTCTTGTCCACCTTAACTCCACCTTCATCCTTTACGAAAAATACCGTAAGCTATCGCAATGCCACGCGCGTATTATTGTACTTTTATCACCGGTATTTCAACAAGCTTAACGGTAAAAAAGCCTTGCCGTTATTTTATAAAAAGGTTATTTTTGTCGCTTTCTATATCCGACAGTAATTTCGTTGTGGGGTCCACCAATGATTGTGACGTCGTACGAATATTCCTTGATAAAACGAATATTCCCCGACCAAATGAATATTTTATGACAACTTGCTTACTTTGCAAAATTTATAAATATTACCCATAAATATAATATAATATCAAATCCACACATTATTATTGAAAATGATATTTAGAGAAAATTAAATCTTTATTCATAAAAGTTGGGGTCTTACACTACCCACGATCTGTTTATACTAAGTCTTGTCCACCTTAACTCCACCTTCATCCTTTACGAAAAATACCGTGTGCTACTGTGCAACCACGCGTATTATTGTACTTTTATCACCGGGTATTTCAACAGTTAACGGTAAAAGCCTTGCCGTTATTTTATAAAAAGGTTATTTCGTAAGCTTTCATATCCCATAAGAATTTCGTTGTAGGGGTCACTAATGATTGTGATGTCGCATTTAATATTCCCCGATAAAACGAATATTCCCTAACAAACGAATATTTTATGACAACTTGCTTACTTTGCAAAATTTATAAATATTACCCACAAATATAACATTATATCAAATCCACACCTTATTATTCAAAATGATATTTAGAGAAAATTAAATCTTTATTCATAAAAGTTGGGGTCTTACACTACCCACGATCTCTTTATAGTAAGTCTTGTCCACCTTAACTCCACCTTCATCCTTTACGAGCTTAAAGCCTGAAACAATAGGATTATGAACAAAATTACTTTTGTCCATTCCAAACCGATTCAAAGACCTCCTCCAAAACATACTTCTTTTACTAATAAAAATACCATCAAATCTTTGCAAGACTTCAAGACCAAGAAAATACCTCATCTTACGAAGATCTATCATGTCAAACTCATGTTTCATGGAATCTTTAAACTCTGTAAACATCAATTCATCATTTCAAATAAAAATGAGATCATCAATGTAGAGACTTACAATTAATACTTTGCCTTCTTTTCTTGTCTTGATGAATAAAGCATGCTCGTAGTCACACTTCTCAAAGCCTTCTTTCATGAAATAGGCCTCTATACGGCTGTACCAAGCACGTGGTGCTTGCTTAAGCCCATAAAGTGCCTTTTTTTAACTTGTACACCTTCTGTTCATTTCCCTTTTGCACATAACCACATTGCTGCTCCACAAAAACCACTTCATTCAACTCACCATGTAAAAATGCAAACTTTGCGTCTAATTGGTAGATAGTCCATCCTCTTTGACCTGCAAGTGCTACCACCAATCGAATTGTCTCCATATGTGCCACAGGTGCAAGTACTTCAGTATAATCTACCCCATGTTGCTGAGTATACCCCTTCGCTACAAGCCTAGCCTTGTATTTGTCCACTTCTCCATTTTCATTAAACTTGGTCTTATAAATCCATTTCACTCCAACCTTTTTTGTTCCCTTAGTTAACTCCGTCAATTCCCACGTACCATTGTTTTTATTGCTTCCATTACTAAATTCATGGCTCTCCTCCATTTCTCATTCTTTACAGCATCTTTAAAGTGAGTAGGATCAGCAGTTGCAAACATGGTAAAATGAGTTTCATTATCTTCTTTAGAAATGCCTTCTCCTATTTCATAGTCTTTCATCCATATTGGTGGTCTCCTATTCCTCCCTTCATTCGAGCTAGGAGAACTTTCTTCGGCCAAGGAATCTGAAGAAAAATTCTCTTTGACTGCATCTACATGAGGTTCAGGATCAGATTCAGATTCCTCTTCATTAGGATCAACTTCATTTCCCTCTTCATTGTCATCAAACATAGTTTCTTCCTCCTCAAGATCACCCCATTCTAAGTCACACACAATGGATTCTTTATATTTCTTATCCGAATCCCAATTCTTGTCTTCTTTGAATACAACATCCCTACTTGTTATGATTCTTTGTGACACCGGGATCATAGAGCTTGTAAGCCTTGGATTCCTCACTAACTCCCAATGTAACACAAATCAAGCTCTTATCATCCAGGTTTAGTTCTTTTCTTTGTCAAGCACATGAACATGGGAGATACATGCAAAAACTCTAAAATGCTCAACTAAAGGCTTAACTCCGCCTCCAAGCTTCTTCGGAGTCTTGTTTTTCATCGCCACCGTTGGACTTCGATTCAAGACATGCACTATCCAATTGATCGCTTGGCCGTAAAGATTTTGGAAGTTGCTTTTTCGTAAATCATACTATGAACCATATTTATAATAGTTCTATTCTTCCGCTCGCAATACCATTTTGTTGCGGTGTGTAGGTAGTCAATCAATTGTGTTTGATGCCATTTACATCACAAAATTGATGAACTCTTGTGATGTAAACTCTCCTCCTCGATCAAGACGTAACACTCTAATGAACGATTTTGTCTCCTTCTCAACATGTATCTTAAAACTCTTAAAAACAACTAAAGCTTCTGATTTCTCCATCAAAAAGTAAACCCACGTCTTTTTACTAAAATTATCAATGAAAGTAATCAAATACCTCTTCTTTCCATTTGAGATGGGCTTGATTGGTCCACAAATATCTGCATGCACTAATTCCAGAATTTTTGAAGCTCTCCAGGTGCTTTTCCTTGGAAATGAGAATCTTTGTTGCTTCCCTACCAAACAAGCCTTACATATCCTTGAGGGAGACTTAAACTGTGGTAAACCATTCACCATCTTGTTTTGCTGAAGAGTTTTTAAGCCCTTAAAGCCCAAGTGTCCATATCTACAATGCCAAAGTTGCACCATATCTTCCGTGATTGTGTTGAAACAAATAGATGCTATAGGCTGAGATATAACATCCAGTATGAACATTCAATTCGAAGCCATCTTCATCTTCAGTATTAAGCCTTTCTCAGGATGAAAATTTTTACACTTTTTACCTTGAAACAGAATGATAAACCCCCTTTCTTGCAATTGCCCAATACTTAGTAAATTGTTCTTTAGCTCTGGTACTTAATCCCATTCTCATCATTAGCCAAAATAAACAGAACTATATCAAATAGCTGGACTCATGCAAGATAACACAATACTTAACTAATTTTTTAATATAAATATATGGAATAAACATAACAGGAGTACAAACTAAATAAAAACTATTTACAATACTACTCTATTATGCAACTATTATCCTACATGAATGCAAACATAAAATAAACCTAAACTAAATATGATACTAACATATGCAAAACTAACTACTCAATTAAACATGCAAACATAAAAAATAAACTAACTCCCCCAAACTAAACAATTACAATGTCCTCATTGTAGAAATAAAGCAATAAGTGTAAGAGGACGTCCCTGTAATCGTTTAAGCTGGAGGTGGTGGTTGTTTCTCTTCATTATCAGAATCAGACGATGGAAACCTTGGCATTGGGGCAGGCTGCTGGTAAGGAAACTGGGCAGTAGAATTGAAACTTTGGAGGGTCGCGTTCAAGGAGGCGAAGGATCTATTCATAGCTTCGAACATATGGTCATGCCTGACCGCGAGTCTCCTCATTTATTTGGTGGCGTCCTTTTTGTACCCATCCACTTGTCTCCGTAGGCTCTGAAATTGAGGGCTAAACGTGTCTCTGCCGGACTGCGACATCTCTTTAGTCGCGTGCTCTCCCGTAGTCTCATCCACCTGGAACTCGCCATCATCGTAGGTGTCCTCAGCGTCAGCCTCCTCCTCAGAAGCTGATGAAAATATGAATTTGACCCCTCGTGGATGCGACTCGCCCCCGGGCCATACTGAATACCTTGCGATCATCCTGGTGTCCAAAGTCTGGAGTGGTGGCATCTGGGTAGTCTCATTGTCGGACCATCAAACTCCAGCCTGCCTGCACAACCCACATATAAGGGATGGGTGTGGCAAGCCGCCGAAAAATGGCCCTCGTAGGCATCTTCAGATAGAGAAACTTATGATGCCACCCACGTCGATGAGAAAGTCTTGCACGATTGCGTATAAGAGGAATATCTTCTCCTTGGTCACCTCTGTCATATGTGTGGACGGGAATAGCTTGGCGCACATGAACGCGTACCATATTTTACCATACCAGCTAAAATCCTTACTGTAGAAGATAGTGCCCCCTTTTCTGCCCTTGACCCATGTGGTACCCGGTTTTGTTATTTCAGTCAAGATGGCTTCATAGTTGGGTTCGTGGTCACGCAAATAGGTATACTGGCACTCTCTAGGAACTCGCAATTGATAGTACTCGTTAATAGCGTCAGCACTAAAAGGAACCTGCTTTCCCCTCACAAATGCTATAAATGGGGCCTTATCCTCCGCGTTGGCATAAAATTCCTTTACCACATTAACAATTGGTTCCGGCTCGTCAATGAACCTATCCCGTCCTTTTTCATAAATTTGCCATTTCATTTCGCCATCGACGTTGTCAGGTGCCATGCCGTGCTCTGGAGTTAGGGCCTTGGTCACTAAATAGTCATAGCGGTCGGAGGCGTTGGCATTAGTGAACTTTCGTCTGTCAAAGGCTCTAACCGGTGGTGTAGACCCGGAGCTCTTGCCTCGTTGTCTCTTCGCTGCTGGTTTTGGTGCCATGGTACTAGAATGGATGAATTTCTAGCCAAATACCCCTAAACTACTCTTGAAAAATTTGTCGAACACTTGGTGTGCACAACTCACAATTCTCCCAAATGTGAACACTATAACCCAACTATGTTGAAAAACTTAGAATAATGAGTAACAAATCAAATTTATCCTCGTTGGTGTTAGTGATTTCTCCTTGAATGGTGAAATTGATGTAATGGGTGAGGCCAATTGAAGTACACTCCTCCTTGTTGAAACCCGAAATAGTGGAATCCAAGCTCTGCTTTTGGTGAAATTGTATGGAATATGACAAAATTGTTGTAGCTAGGGCTTTGATTTATAGAGAGGAAGTAGCATAAGTGTTTAGTGGGTATATGAAGTGGTGAAGTGGGTAGTTTGTAGGTTAATGGGAGTATAGGCGCCGGTTGTCAGAGTATCCATTTTCTTTGATAAAGCGTTAATCAGGCTTTTAATGTCATCTCTGCTCACCTCTAATACCCCAGCCACCTTAGGTTGTGTCATCCTCGATGTAGGCCACTGGTAGTTATTAGCTGCCATAGTTTCAACTAACTCATATGCCCCCTTGTAGCTCTTGGCCATAAACGCTCCACCCGAAGCTGCATCGATACTAATCCTGAGATTCCCATTCAACCCGTTGTAGAACGTATTCATCTGCAGCCATTTGGGTAGTCCATAATGAGGGCATTTTCTGAGTAATTCCTTGTACCATTCCCATGCCTCATATAAAGACTCCCCATGCTGCTACTCAAACATGGTGATCTCGTTTCTCATCTTTGCAGTTTTAGCTGGTGGAAAGAATTTAGCCAGGAACTTCTGAGCAAGGTCTTCCCAAGTAGTTATTGATCCCGATGGTAGCAAATGTAACCAACTATTCGCCTTGTCCCACAAAGTGAATGGGAACAAGCGAAGTCTCGATCGCTTTATCCGACACCCCATCAGATCTCGGTTAGTATCACATATCTCCAAAAAGCTTACTTAGCCTTTGAAACCTTTTCTCGATATCGTCCTCAAAAGGAAGCAAGTATGGGTTTTTGGACTGAGTTTGCATAAACCAACTTCAAGAACCTGAAATAGAAAGGACAAAACAAAAGAATAAATGTTTAAGTAAAAATGAACTAATTAAACTGATATTGCAAAATATTAAAATCTATACTAAGTCCCCGGCAACGGCGCCAAAAACTTGTTGGGTTAAATCTATATACGCTCACACGCAAGTGTACGTGGTCAACAAGTAATATAATGATAAGTCAAGTATCGTTCCCATAGAGACTTAATAAGAAATTAATCCTAACAATTACCAGCTTTATATTAATCCAAATTTTATTAAACTATCCAATTCAATGATTATAACTATTAAAAACTAAAAACATAAAAATACTAAGCAATTAACAACTCAAAAGCTGTAATTTCAAGAAAATGATGGAGAATTAGGCTTACGACTTCACTTTAAGTATCACTCTGATTATTACACCCTATTCCAATTCAATTCACTATCCCAATTTAAAAATCAAGAACACTCAAGTAGAACTAGCCACCTCTCGATGCACTAATACCATATTAACGTAAATCCACAAATTAGATAGAATTAAGCTAAACACCTTAATCAACTAATTCACTATATCTCTATGTGAATTACAATCAAAGAAGGTTTAAGTTCAAGTTCTCTATCCGATTACATGCGATGTTAAGCATATCTCTACCCTAACATACATCAAGATTCCACTCATCCACGTAATTCAAGAACACATGCTATAAACGACTAAGTCTAGATTCGTATTTCTCTCTCGAGTCCATACAATTCCACACAAATTGGTGATCAAGCAATTCATAAATTCAAGCACAAATCACTATAGATAAACTAAAAGATAGATTATTAAACTAAAATTCAAAGCTACATAATCATCATTCAACCATAAGATCCGGCTATAAGCCTAATAAAGAATTTAGTTCATCACAAATGAATTAAAACTCAAATTATCAAAGAATTCATCATCCCAATTATAAGTAATGAATTAAGGAAAAAGAATGAATCCAGTACCACCCTTCTTCTTAGCTCCAATCTCGTAATTCTCGTGACATAAACCTTCAAATCTTCCTCCAATGCTCTCGCTCAATATTCGGCTTAGAATTCATTAATTGATTGTTTGATCCTATCTCCTTTGTTGTATCTTGTTAATTACCAGCCTAGGACACGTATTCTGACCATAATTCCACGCCCAATGGAGTTCCACACCATGCCAACATCTATTCTCCACGCCTCTGCAGTATTACAATTGGAACAGACCTTTGACTTTTCTGCATTTTTCACTTCGCCGGGGTTTTCTTCACTAATGGCCCGCCTGACGAAAGCAAAGGCTTCGTCTTTTTTCGATCAAGTACCCATTTCCCGGGTTTTTTAGCTTTATGATGTTCGCCCCAACAGGGGTCAATCTACTGCAGTCATGTTGTTGCTTATTATCTTGCCCATTTTAGCCACAAAACCACATTTTAAGTCCAGATGTTAAGCCACCATACCTAAACATAAAACAACACTAAACACGTAAAAATGAACATAATTATAACGAGTTAACATAGTTTAAGCTCGAATTAGAGGTTGATTCGTAGGTATAAAACCCACTCATCAGGTACTATGTCTGAAGTTACCTGCAAACCAGCATCCTGGTTTTGGATCATCAGATCCATCAGTCAATTCAGGTTTTCAAAACCTTTCTCACTATATACATCTTTCAACCTTTTCACGCTAGGTTGGAAAAACATACACCTTTCACAACATCAATTTGTCCCATCAGGGACAAACTACACAGACCTGATCTCCCCAATACATGGGAGTACATAGGTAGCCATTTTTATGGTCCGGTCTAACTACAAAAAAAAAACAAAAACAAAATCTCTCCACACTTTTCATCCTTCAACATACAACTTTCAACCTTTTCATGCTAGGTTGGAACTACACAGACCTGATCTCTCATTTTCTCAATGAGAGTACATAGGCAACCATTCACGGTACGGTCTCACCCCTACCAAAAACATAAAACCATATCAATAGTACTGGGATCATCCTTCAACTTTCAAACCAAACCATAAGAGATGGAACTACCTGATCTCCCCAATACACGGGAATACATCGGTGACCATCTTTGGGGCGGTTAAACCACACCTCATCGGCTTAGACCAAAGTGATGGAACTGTTTGGTCTCCCCACATAAATGGAAGAAAAACCGGTGACCATCTAAGCTGCGGTTGATTCCTGAGAAACACCAATCCATAAAGGATGGAACTACCTAGTCTCCCTCGAATACAAGGGAGTACCTAAGAACCATCTCAGTGCGGTCGAACCTCGTAGAGGAAAGCCAAAATCCTCTCCATGACCATATTCAGAAACTAGTCCCAATACACAAAAGGGTAGGGGAATATAAAGATCAATGATCCATTCTGAAAGATCCTGAGACATCTCAATGCCCATCCATCAAGGAGGAGTTTAGAATACATCAAGAACATAAGCCCTGGAGAACAGGCAACTACCAAGCAAGTAACAAGGCATAACTAAAAGGGAAGTGAATCAAAACATATTTTCTTACCATATAATTCTATTTGATATAAACAATGTGTCCTTTACATGAAAAAAGTGGCTAACCTAGTCTATGCAAGAAAAACAAAGCTAATCTAAAAACCAGTTGATAAGCGAGCCATCTAGTCTAACATGGCATCCCTCTGAGAAGATGGAGGTAACTCATGAGCTTACGCCTTAGGGTATCCACACGAGCCAAGAGAAATATGGCCATCTGCATGGTGATACTATGCTCATCAATGAATGTATTCATCTCTGTAATGATGTCGGCACTATGAGATCTCAATGTAGTATTATCTGTAATGGAAGCATCTCGGGTAGCTAGAGCATCATCCATCTCAATGACAGCTGCATTCCTAGATGATCGAGCCTCATCCCGCTCAGCAATAGTGGTATCCCTATGAACAAAATCACCATCTCTCTCAACCAGAGCAGCATCTCTACCAGAAAGAGCTGTCAACATCAAGGCCCTAGCCTGATCCCTCTCAAACGTCATCAGATGTAAACTCTGCTCTAAATACTATGTCGAATGTGGAGTCACAGTACGTAGAAGGAATAATGGGGGAATAAACTAGAGATACTAACAACTTAGCAAATAGTTCATCCTCAGTGGGAGAATTAGGGTACTCCATAGGCTCCCCACTATCGAATCAAGACTGCCTCTCGAGGATACAACCCTAGCCGATGCAATCTCTGCCTCTAACCATGCAGAATACTCTGTAGAACGACCTGGATGGCTAGTAGAAAAGTTAGCCCTCTCACACTGGGTCCAACAGGCATAAATCTTGGACAAATCCTCTGCTGACAGAAGCCGAGATGACAATCGTTGACCTAATGCCCTATCGAAAGGATGAACATCATGAAACTTGTCAAATTGTGCCATCACAACCAGTGGATGATATGTGGTCACACCCCTCCAACCAGCCAAGGGAAGATAATCCATGCCAGCTGCATGAGTGATAAAGTTGTAGGGAGAGCTGAGCCCTGAACACGGTAATATATCAAATGGATCCTGAATCCTTGACAAGAAAGCCGACCAAGAAGTTGCGTCTGTATACCCTACCGACTGGAAGGAGTATGACATGGTTATCTCATGGGAAAAGCAATACCCATGGCATCGGAAAGTGTCAATCAGTCGTAAATATGTCATAAACCATACGTACAACAAGACCGAATTGCCTGTAAACACCCCCACAGAATGGGTGTGGCCGACCTCAAGGTCTCTGCCAGAATCATCGGTAAGATGGTATGTCCCTCCCGGAGAGCTCCGAGTACCATGATTACACTGATATCTAAGTGGTCCATGTACAATGGCATGTACAGATAATCCACTATACACATTAAGAGTATGTCTACTAAAGGCAACACGCCAATCGTCCTCCGGCGGTGAAATCCTCGAGTCATGCAGATAATTGTCCAATGACCTAAATTTGTCAATCGAAAAACTCATGGACACTACATGCCCCAAGAGATCTCATCTAAGGCAACTCTACGCCTCAAGCTCGTAAGGGTCATAAACCGTCTTTCCATATCTTTGATAGCCATCCGAGCACAAGGCCTATCCAATAAAGAAGTCTCAGAAGATGCTCATACTCCTCCAAAGTAGAGTCAACTCCTGGGTCTCAAACCAGAACACCTGCCTATTCGCTACCCAATGCTCCAACATGCCCTCTACAAAGCTCGATGGAACCTGAAACATCAGGAGGGTCATAAAGTGATTCAATAGCTGATCAACTGTCACCCAATCCAGGGAGGACAAACTGTCAGACCACAATCTCAGAGAAAATTCCATTAATACTGGTGGGGTATGATCAATCCGACTAATTGTCGATGAAGACATCTATAGGGCCATGTCATAAGACCATCCAACGGTCACTGCTAAACTCATATTTGGAAATGAATGCATGATAAACAACAGATGACAATATGATGTAGGGAATGGAAAATAGTATACATACATTCCTAAGTACATCATCATCTAAATACATCATCTCTGTATACAATTGGAAAATACCAGGAAATGTGGCACAACTGCCCAACAACTAACAGAGGCCTATCATAAGATATAACGAGAATGGGGCACAACCGCCCAATATCTAACAGAGGCCTATCAAAAGATATAGCGAGAAATGCATTAGAAGAAGTCGATAGTGTTGATGTCTACATCATCCAACCTATCCACTTGATGCAACTCCTCTTGAGTCACTGAATCTCTGCTAATAGGGATATCAGGCTGATACAATAGAGGATCTGCACCGGCAAAACCATCTGAATATGGGCCACCTGAATGGCCAGCCCCAGAGCTGAAAGGATCAAAAGTATCCGCCTCGTAAGGATCTCTACCCAAATGCCGGATAAAGAAATGTGCCCGGCCAATCTTTGGTCAAACTATCAATCTGCGCGGATGAGTAGGCTCTTGGACGCAGAACAATCCAATCTATCATCATGACGGATCCAGGAACCATATCCCCCATAAACTGTGTGGCGCGGGTCTGGGCTCCAATAGTGCAAGGGAACTACCAGCGGTAAATTGCCTCCTGAGTGAACGGTCCCTCTGACAAAGTAAAGCCATCAACTCCCAGCAATGGGATATCAATGATTGGCGGCTGCGATACAGTCCAATAGCGCCTGGTAGGAGGACAGATAAGATTGTGAATGTAAGACCCCGAATTTTATGAAATAAAAGTATTCAATTTTTCTATTTAGTAAATGGTTAAATTGATAAAAGTTTAAAGTTAAGGGTGATATATATAAAATTTTCAAAATAAGCAAGTGGCTATAAAATACTTATTATTATCGGGGAATATTCGTTTGGTCGTGGAATATTCTTTTTGTTGGGGAATATTCGTACGTAGGCCCTATAACAGAATAATTGTCGGATGAAAAAAATGACAAATTTGAATTTTTATAAATAATGGCGTAGTTATTACCACAAATAACACCGCTGTTGAATACACGTGGTTAAAATACAAGAGATACACCAGGTATTGCACAAAGATTTTTTCAATTATTGATTCTTACGTAAGAAGGAACTACTCAATAATTGTTACATGAATTCTTCGCTCAATATTTTATTTTATTGAATCAATAATTATTGCGTTGATATTTTATATTATTGTTGTTTCAATAATTGTCACTTTGCAAGATCTCCATTATCGATCAATAATTCATATTATTTGAATAATATTATTAGATAGCATTATTGGCAATGTTTAGAAAATTACATCGAGGAGAGGTTTGGTCACCTAATTACGCCACGATGAGAGAAATCCTTATCTGAAAGCCCCTCTTTCTGAACCGCATGGTTGTCATTATTGTGATTCTCATAATATTATTTGTGAATAATTAATTATTGATTTATATGATAAGGAAATATTTATTTGATGTGGATATAAATGATGGATTTATTTATGTGGTTATAAATGAAAGAATTAATGTTGAGGTATTTTATCAGTATTTTGTCGGATTGGAGGTATTAAAAGATCAAATCGGTGTTCTTACAGCTTTATTGTGAGAGTTATAATTTTTAATCTGACCGTTGGATCGTTGTAATTTTTGGATATGTTATACATATATAAGTTGAGTATATGTTCATAAATTTTGAACCGTTAAAATGAATGAATGATTTGTTATGAATTTTAAGAGGTGGTGATTCAAAAATTAAGTTTATAAATGATTTTGGTGGAAAATTCTAGAAATGGGTGGGCCCCACTTTTGGTTGTTGGGAAGATGGCTAATTTTGGTGGGTGGAATAGTAGCACGTAAAAGCCATCGTGTAGGCAGTCAAGTCTGCCTTGCTGTTCTAACATTTTCCTATAAATGAGGGCTAAGTTAGAATTGAAAATCACACCGTAAACATAAGTTTTCTCTCTATATTATCAAGCATATTTTTTGTTAGTATTTAGATATCTTGAGTGTTGTTATATGACGCAAGTTCGTTCAACGTTATATCCGATATTCAAGTCAGAAATACTGCTCTTTTGAGGTAAGGGATTTTAAGGGTTATTATATTTTTCAGTTCGTACTTCTTACGTCCTTCAGAAAATTCTGGAAAAATTTGAAATGATAATTTGATGAGTTTTCTAGATTGTGTCCAAAAATGGCGATTTTTGGATATATAGATTAAGAGTTGTGAATTTTATGAGAAAAGACTATTTTAAAAGTAACCGCTTATAACTCCTTGTGGTTAACTCTAAAATTGATGAAATTATTATTGGGAGTACATCTATATAATATCAGTGTACTCTGTGAATTTCGGAATTTTTGGAGAAAGTGCAATTTGTGATAAATGTCTAAATATTCGGCGTTTTTGGCCATATGAAAAATAGTAAATGAATTTTAAAAATTCTGAGAAAAATATATGTTTAGTATGGGACTATATTCTGCTAAATCCCAAAAAAGAAATAATTTTGGAACTGATTTGGTATTTTTCATGAAAATGGACTAGTTATGAGTAAATGAATTAAATATGTTATGTGAAGTAAGAAAATTGGAAAATAGGATTTTATGGCTTGAGAATCCTATATGAGGTATATGCGCATTTTTTGATGAGGGTTTTGGTTATTGGTGATGAAATCTTATGAGTTTGGAATTTTAGGATGATTAAATGCATTATTTAGTAAAGTGTAAATAATTAAAATAAATTGTTTATAAGTTTAAAAATGTTATTTCAATATCATTATACCAAAATATTGGTATGGATTTTATGTGGAATTTCTACCTTTTTGTGTCGGATTTACTATTCATGAGTTACTATTCATGACAAAATTAGTTTCTTTTTCTAACCAAATTATAGTTGATTTATGAATATTACTCTTGAGATTAAATCTAGATGTTTTGATTATATTGATTTTACTATTATATATAACATTTTTATTGTAAAGGCCCCAACTTTTTATAAATAAAGATTTAATTTCCTCTATTTATTATTTTGAAATAGTAAGGGTTGAATTGATTAATGTGGTTAGTTATGGGTAAAATGCTAAATATTTTTAAATAAGCAAGTGGTTATAAAATACTCATTGTTGTTTGGAGAATATTTGTTTGGTCGTGGAATATTCTTCATTGTCTTGGAATATTCGTGACGATGGCGCGATCTTTTGTGGGCCCCATAACTTGAAAGTGATTGGATGAAGAAAATGACAAGTATAAGTTGTTTATAAATAACAAATATAGCTTGTTACCAAATAATCTTGTTGGAATACCCGTATGGTTAAAACACAAGAATACGTCTGCGTTGTTGCACAATGATATATGGTATTGCACCAATTATTGATTCTTACGTGAAGGCACTACTCTCAATAATTTTTACAATAATTACCGCTCAAAGATTTTATTTTATTGATTCAATAATTGCTACGTTGATTTTTTATATTATTTGTTGTTTCAATAATTGTCACTACACAAGATTTTCCATTATCGAAGCAATAATTCATATTATCTAAATAATATTATTAGATAACATTATTGGCAATGTCTATAAAGTTCGCATCTAAGGAGAGGTTTGGTCACCTAATCATACCGCCAAGAAGGAGAAATTCTTATTGAAAGCCCTCTTTCCAGGAACGGCTTGGTTGCACAAGATCACGTGATTCTGTAATATTATTTGTGAATAATTAATTATTAATTTATATGATGAGAAAATATTAATTTTATGTGGATATAGATGGAAAAATTTTTAATGTAACAATTGTTAAAAATTAATATTTTATCTTTTTCGATAAAATAATTCATTTAAATATATTATTTTAATAATATATTAATGATGATATTTTTACAATGAATGTGGGATATATGAGTATATGAGGAGGAAGAGTATTTTTGTTGCATTAAATGATTAACACATGTTTTGTGTGTCTGGTGACCCCATTTCTTGACCGAAATTTGATTATAGCACCGCAAAATCGCCTGCATACATGAATTTTGGTCAATTTCGCTTGGAATTTGGAAAACTTTCTTCTCGCAATGTTGTAGAGAATTGAATTTCCTATACAAATGCTGTGAGATTCAATTTTACGATAAAAGGGCTATTTATTATGAATTATTGATGTTCAAGTTCAAATAATTGATTTTGGAAGTTTTATTTATTTTATTAATAAAAACATTTTTTATATGTTGTGGGCATCTTTAACATGTGCATGGTGGCTAAATTCAGATTCAAGATGTGGGCGTATGAATTTTGTTTATATATAATATTATTATATTCAATTTTCGCTTTGGTTCTTAAGCAATTTCCTATAAATAGGGTGCTTAGGTTAAAATTGAAAATCACACTAGAAACTAAAGATTTCTCTCTATAATATCGAAGCGATTTTGTGAGTATTTTAGTACTTTGAGTATTGCTATACTGATGCAAGTTCTTTCAAAGACTATATCCATATTCCAAATGTAAGTACTACTCTTTCTGAGGTAAGGGATGTTATTTTATTCTAAAATGATATTATTTCTTCAATATCATTATGCCAAAATATTGGTTGGAACTTTTTATCAAATTTGGAACTTTTTCATGTCTGGGGTTACTATTCATGGGTTACTATTCACGAGTTACTATTCATGAGTTACTATTCACGAGTTACTATTCACGAGTACTATTCACAAAGCATGATGATTTTTTTTGTGAAATTTCTATCTTTTAGTGTCGGAGTTACTATTCACGTATACGACACTATTCACGTATACGACAATATTCACGAATACGAAACTATTCACATAAAAATTAAATTTTCTTTTTTATGTCCAAGATTGTCTGTTATAGTTCCTATATTTGATTGGATCTATGTTTTGGTCTTTATTCTTGAATTTTACTCCACTCTGGTTATTTATGAAGTATTTTTGAACTTGGATTGTTTAAAGTACGAATCCTTAATATTTGTTCTTTTTGTTTCACCGGATTCGCTTTTCTTTAAAATATTTTTCATCATCCTCAGTCCTAAATGATGATATTACTGAATATCTTTGGCCTGTAGTGCAAAGATGAATATTTTTCTAATGAATATCTTTGGCCCGTAGTGTAAAGATAAACAGGTGTTTAGATGAATATGATCAACTGATGAATATCTTTGGCCCGTAGTGCAAAGATGAACATGACCAACTGATGAATATATTTGGCTTGTAGTGCAAAGATGACTATTTGATTCAAGATGTATATTGATTGATGTTACTGGGATAAAATATCGATGATGGACTTTTAAATTCATAGATGATAGTAGATTTCATTCTCTACTTAACTCTTCTAATGAATTGTTGTTTCCGCTGCAGTTGTTGATCTAAAACTTGTTGTCAATTGTATTCTATTAGATTTTTCCCTGTTGAAGACTAAGGATAATTTTTTGTACATTATCTTAGTCATATTATTCTTTACTGGGCTAGTTGAGCTCACCCTTTTCCTTTTTGTTCCATTTTTCTTCTCAGGAGACGAGAATATAGCGGGAACTAATCGAGGTGTGGAGTAATGGTTCAAGACAGTTGTTTTAGTAGTCCTCACTATTTTGTAAAATAGTGTATCAATAATTGTAATGAGGACTTATTTGAGTGTGGATATTGTCTAGAAGACAATATTTGTATTTAAACTCACAGTTTATGTGTTGTCGTATTTTGCACGACAATTGTATTAATGAAGTTGTAGTTGTTTCTGTACCATGTATTTGGCGACTCAGAATGGGTTGGATGGAATGGACCTATTTTGGGGCGTCCACGGTTGTTATCGAGCTTAGGGATACGATCTCCGGCGGAGATCGGGGAATAGAACTAGGAGGGAGAGACGAGTAAATCCTTCGCTAGTGTGTCCTACCTAAGCTTATTTGTTGGTTTGCTTATAATATAGGGGTATTATGTGATTTGTTAATTTGTTTAATTAACCCTTGTTTTATGGCGCGATATTTAATAATCTGGTCGAGAATGTTAACAATAGAGTGAATGAGAATGTGGAGACACCTTTAGTCACCAACCAGGCTAATGTGATGTCAGGCGAAGAAGGAATTAGAGATATCCATGTGGTGAGTGAAGAATTGATAGTTGCACCCGAGATAGTCGCATAGGTAACAACTGAGAGTGAGGAAGAAGAGGAAGAAGAGGTACCTGAGGAGAATTTATTAGAGGTATTTTATGATCAAAATGTAGAATTGCAAAATCGTATTCATGAGTTAGAAGAGCAGGCTGAAGAACGGCAGGCGGTCGTGGAGCAAAAGGATGCAACGATTCAATCTTGTGTTACCCGATATGTGATGCTTGAACAGAAGCACTCTTTGGCGAGTATAAGATGATAAAGTCGAATCGAAATGAAAGAAGAAATAATCGAACGAGTGAGAATGAGTAATGCATGGGTTAAAGCCGCACGACGCGTTGATATTGTGGAAAGAGATGTCTGATCTAAGAAGAGAAGATTTAACGATGACGAGAAGACGTCGGCAGCAGCACCAACACCATCAACAAATTCTAGGGGAAAAGAACGACCGCCAGTTATATGCTACAAATGCGAAGAGGAGGGACATATAAGTCCAAATTGTTCACAACCTTCCAAGGTATGTTATAATTGTGGAAAAGAAGGTCATATCACTCGAGATTGTACGGTAGCAAAACCCAGTCCAGCGGGGATGGTGACTACAAAGGCTGTCCCGGACAAGTCAAAGTCAATGGTTCCTGGAAGAGCGTTTTTCGTGACTGGTCAGAATGCGAGGAACCCGAACGAAGTTAGCACGGGTTAGTTAATTATAAATTCTTACGAAGTTTATACCTTATTAGATACCGGTTCTACCCATTCATTTTTCTCTCCTGCTTGTGCTCAACATTTAAACTTGACTTCGGAGAAATTAGACTTTGACTTATCTGTTGAAACTCCGTTATGAGAAACTTTCGTTACATCCACTATTTATAAATCTTGCTTGATTCAAGTTGGCACTATCACATTACCTGTTGACCTTATTTCTTTAAAGATACTTGCTTTTGATGTGATTTTGGGGATTGATTGATTAACTACTCATCATGCCAAAATTGATTGCTTTCGTAAGGTTGTTAGTTTTCATATTCCTAAGCAACCTATTATTCGAATTCAAGCAACCAAACCATTGAAGTCAAACACTTTCATATCAAGTCATAAAGCTATTCGTTTATTGAAAAACGGATGTCAAGCTTTCTTAGCCCATGTTATGGACTTGAACAAAAATACGTCAGATTTGAATGATATTTCATTTGTTAGTAAATTTCCGACGTATTTCAAAGAATTTCGCTTACTCCCAAAGTGTGATATTGAATTTTGTATCGACTTTGAACCCTGTTCAAAACCCATTTCTAAAATCTCATGGCTCTATTGAACTTCGTGGAGTTAAAAATTCAATCAGAGAAGTTTGTACCGAGCCTTTATCCGGTGACTTCCTTTGTGGAATGTACCGAAGCCGCATTCTCAGGGGACACCATATTCGTGCGATAGTAAATTGATAGGTGTCATTGTGACGTCTATCCAAGGTTGGGATATGAGTCACGATTGAGAACAACCTAAGTCGGTAATTGAAATACATAGCTTTATGCTTATTTGGTTATTATCGAAGATTTTGTGGAAAGATTTTCTCGAATCGCTACTCTATTAACTCAAATTTACTCGAAAAGATACAAAATTGAATGGAGCGAGGAATGTAGAACTCAACATACTAAGAACGACGCTGGCTCGAGCTATCGAAAGATTACTACCATACCATTCAATACCATCCTGAAAAAAAAAGCGAATATGGTAGGCGTGCTGCTTGAGTAAAAGATCGTATGAGTTTACGAAAGTGCGATATTGTTAACACAAAGACCCATTTTGTACGACTTACGAAGATGGAGATAGTGTGACGCCCCAAAATAGGTCCATTCCATCCAACCCATTCTGAGTCGCCAAATACATGGTACAGAAATAACTACAACTTTATTATTACAACATATAAACTGTGAGTTTAAATACAGATATTGCCATCTAGACAATATCCACACGCAAATAAATCCCCATCATTATTATTGATACATTATTTTACAAAAATGGTGAGGACTACTAAACAACTCTCTCTAGAACCTTCATTCCATACCCCGACTAGTACTCGCTACATTCTCGCCTCCTGAGAAGAAAAATGGAACAACAAGGAAAAGGGTGAGCTCAACTAGCCCAAGAAAAGATATTAATGACTAAGATAATATACAACAAATTATCGTTAGTCTTCAACAGGGAAAAATCTAATAGAATACAATAAACAACAAGTTTTAAATCAATATTCGCAGCGGAAATAATAATTCATTAGAAGAGTTAAGTAGAGAATGCAAACTACTATCTTCTATGTATGAATTTAAAAGTTCATCGCTCATCTTTTATCCCCGTAACATCAATCAATATATATCTGAAATCAATTATTCATCTTTGCACTACAGTGCCAAAGATATTCATCATTAGTCATGTTCATCTAAACACTGCTCATCTTTGCACTACGCCAAAAGATATTAATCACCATCGTGTTCATCTCAACACTGCTCATCTTTTTGCACTACGCCAAAGATATTCATCAAGAAAATCATTCATCTTTGCACTATAGGCCAAAGATATTCAATAATATCATCATTTAAGACTGAGGATGATGAAAAATATTTTTAAAGAAACGAATCCGGTGAAACAAAATGACAAGGATTAAGGATTAAGGATTCGTACTTTGTTTTATCCATGTCCAACAATACCTCAAAAATAATCATAGTGGTGTAAAATTCAAGAATGATCAAAATATGGATACAATCAAAGCTAGTATCCAGAATAGATATTTTAGACGAAAAGAAAATTTTCATTTTTCGGTGAATAGTCAGATTCGTGAATAGTGCCGTATACGTGAATAGTAACTCAGACACCAAAAGATAGAAATTCCACAAAAAAACATCTTCACGCTTCATGAATAGTACTGCGTGAATAGTAACTCGTGAATAAGAACTCATGAATAGTAACTCGTGAATAAGAACTCATGAATAGTAACCCCGACATGAAAAAGTTCCAAATTTGATAAAAGTTCCAACCAATATTTCAAAGATAATGATATTGAAGAAATAATATCATTTGAGAAGAAAATAACATCCCTTACCTCGAAAGACAAGATTTAAATTTGAAACACCTGATATAGGCTATGACTTGAACTTGCACCGTATAGCAATACTCAAAGTATACTCAAAATACTCACAAGAATACGCTCGATAATATAGAGAGAAAACTTCAGCTTTACGGTGTGATTTTCAATTCTAACCTAAGCACCCTATTTATAGAAAATGCTTAGAACACCAAAGCGAAAAATTGAATATAATATTAATATAATTATACAAATTTTCCTTAGCCCACCTTTTGGTCAAAAACACCAACCACACATGTTAAATGAGGTTCACAACTCACCAAAAACGTTTTTCTCAAAATAATTAATTAAAACTCCCAAAATCAATTATTTCTAACTCCAAACTTCAATAATTCATAATAAATAGCCCTTTTATCAGAAAATTGAATCTCATGATTTTTTATAGAAAATTCAATTCTCTACAACTTTGCGGAAGAAAGTTTTTCCAAATTCCAAATGTAAATTGACCAAATCCACAAACCAAGGCGATTTTACAAGCTATAATCAAATTTCGACCAAGAAATGGGGTCCAATCGACACACAAAATATGTGTTAATCATTTAATGCAACAAAAATACTCTTCCTCCTCATATACTCATATATCCCACATTCATTGTAAAATATCACCGTTAATATATTATTAAAATAATATATTTAAATGAATTATTTTATCAAAAAAGATAAAATATTAATTTTCAACAATTGTCATTTTAAAATTTTCTCCATCTATATCCACATAAAATCAATATTTTCCTCATCATATGAATCAATAATTAATTATTCACAAATAATATTACATAGAATCACAATATTGACAACCGTGCGGCCTTCTAGAAAGAGGGGGCTTTCCAATAAGGATCTCTCTTTCATTGGCGCCAATTAGGTGACCAAACCTCTCCTTAGGCGATGTAACTTTCTAGACATTGCCAATAATGTTTTTTAATAATATTATTCGATAATATGAATTATTGTCTCGATAATGGAAAATACTTGTGTAATGACAATTTATTGAAACAACAAAGAATATAAAATATCAATACGTGACAATTATTGAATCAATAAAATAAAATATTTGAATAAGAATTATCAGTAACAATTATTGAGTAGTGCCTTCACGTAAGAATCAATAATTGGTGCAATACTGCATGCTTCTTGCTTAACAACGCGTATTAGTGTGTTTTAACCAACGGTATTCCAACAAGATAATTCAGTAATAACTACGCCAATTATTTATAAACAACTTATATTTGTCGCTTTCTTCATCCAATCGCTTTCATACGAATATTCCTCGACAATCTTTAATATTCCACGACCAAATGAATATTCCCCGATAATAATGAATATTTTATAACCATTTGCTTATTCAAATATTTATGTATTTTACCCATAACTATCCACATTAATCAAATCAACCCTTACTATTTCAAAATAATAAATAGAGGAAAATAAATTTCATTTATTAATAATTTGGGGTCTTACAACCTCCCCTCCTTATGAAATTTTGTCCTCGAAATTGACGTATGTACACGGTGTTTCGAAAAGATGAGAATACCTCGCTTTCATTTCCATTTCCAACTCCCAGGTCATTTCCTCAATAACATGGTTTCTCCACAAAACTTTAACTTGTGGTATAACCTTGGTACATAGGACATGTTCTTTCCTCTACAAGATCTTGACAGGTACCTCTTCGTATGTTAAGTCTTCGGCTATCTCGTCCGGTTCTAACTCAATGACGTGGTTCGGGTCGTCCACATATTTACGTAACATCGATACGTGAAAAACGTCATACTTGGCGATAAAATGAGTCTATAGGCCACACTTCCTATTCGATCGAGAATTTCAAATGGATTAATAAATCGAAGGTTTGAGGTTTCCTCACCTCACTGATTCTTGCTTTTGAAATAACAACTTCTTGCACCTCCTTCTTCAAATTCATCAGCTCTAGTGTGTAGCTTTTGAATAACTTTAACTTTATCGATTAAAGTCGATTATACTCGTATATCATCACGTGGGTAACTAGAGTTTTCATCTCCATCTCTATTATTTGTAAATTATACTGAAATTAGTCTTTGACAATATCGTACTCAGTACTTGTATATGATCTTCTACTCAACACGCCGCCTACCACGCTCGATTTTCCGAGGATGGCATGGTCGTAACATGTCTTTGAAATGAGTCTCCTCTTGAGTTCTTCAAGCTCTTCCCACATTCCTTGCTCCATTCGAATTTTGTATCTCTACGAGTCACCAAGTTAATGGAATAGCGATTCAAGAATATCCTTCAACGAATCTCCGATAATAACCAACTAAGCCTGAAAGCTACGTATTTCGATTCGATTTAGGTTGATCTCAACCGTGACTCATATCCCAACCTTGGATAAGACGTTACAATGACACCTATCGCTTTACTATCGCATCGAATATGGTGTCCTCTCGGAGAGTCTCGGTTCTGCATTCATTCCACAAAGGAAGTCACCAGTTAAAGGCTCGGTACCAAATTCTATAGTTGAATTTTAACTCTTGAAGTTCAATAGAGCCATTCGATATGAGATTTTAGAAATGAGTTTTGTCTGGGGTTCAAAGTCGATACAAAATTTAATATCAGTCTTTGGGAGTAAACCAAGAAATTCTTCAGGAAATACGTCAGGAAAAATAAATAACAATAGGAATATTATTCAAATCTGACGTGTCTTTATTCAAATCCATAACATGGACTAAGAAAACTTGACATCCGTAATAAACGAATGACTTCATGGCTTGATATGAAAATATTTGACTACAATGGTTTGATTGCTTGAATTCGAATAACAGGTTGCTTAGGAATATGAAAACTAACAACCTTACGAAAGTAATCAATTTTGGCATGATGAGTAGTTAACCTTAAAATCACATCAAAAGCAAATATCTCTATAGAAATAAGGTTAACAGGTAATGTGATAGTGCCAACCTGAATCAAGCAAGATTTCTAAACAACGGATGTAATGAAAGTTTCTCCTAACGGAGTCTCCATAAATAGGTCAAAGTCTAATTTCTCCGTAGTCAAGTTCAAACGTTGAGCACAAGCAAGAGAGATAAAAGAATGGGTAGAACCGGTATCTAGTAAGGTATAAACTTCGCAAGAATTTATAATTAACTAACCCGTGCTAACTTCGTTCGGGTTCCTCGCATTTTGACCGGTCACGACAAACGCTCTTCCAAGAACCGTTGACTTTGACTTTTCTGGGACATCCTTTTGAGTCACCATTCCCGCTTGACTGGGTTTCGATATCGTACAATCTCGAGCGATATGTCCTTCTTTTCCACAATTATAGCATACCTTAAACTGTTGTGGGCAATTTGGGCTGATATGTCCCTCTTTCCCGCATTTGTAACATACGACCGGTGGTCTTTCTCCTCCCTTGGAACCAATTCTTTGCCGCGAGATCGCTGTCTTCACATGGTCGTTGTTAAATCTCCTCTTTTAAAATCTCCTCCCAGACTTCGCTTCTTCTATTTTCATGGCCACGATTACCACCAGTGAGTGGTTACCTTTGTTCGTATTCTTCTTTCTCCGTGGTTATCGTTATTCGATGATCGCTATCTTTGGTATGATCCTGGTTATGGTCCCTCGGTTGAGCGTTACTTCGTTATCTATCTCGCCTAACAATCGAGCCCCCTGCTGACAACATCTGAATAGAGAGAAAATTTATAAGAAATGAGATCTTGGCGTATCGCCGTTTCAAACCTCTAAGAAACATCCGCGTCATCGTTCCTCATTCTCCACCAAATGAGGTGCAAACTCGGATAACTCCGCGAACTTCGCCGCTCGTCTTTGACACCGCCATGTTATTCTGCTCGAGTCTAATAAACTCCACTTCCTTCATATAGCCGAATACTTTCGTGAAAGTACTTGTCATTGAACTATTTCAAACGCCTCTCCCACGGCATCTTTGAAATTGGATGAGTCGCTTCACGATTCCCACCAATGTCTCGCCTCGCCATTTTAACATAAAGGTGGCGAATGGAACCTTCTGTTCCTCCGTGCATCCCAAGACATCGAATATCTTGATAATTTGTTTTGACCCACGTCTCGCTTTTAATCGGATCCGGCTTTCCCAGCACTCGTGGTCCCAACTCTTTGAACTGCTTGTCATGACCACCCGTGAATTGCTATCATTTCCTCCTATATTTTGAACACGAGTCTCCTCGTCCGATTTTGCATGAATCGCAAAAAGCTTCTAAACATCCCCTCGTTCATCATCTCGCTTTCAATGGTGTTTTCATAGGAGGTACATTGCCACTGTTGCACGTTCTCCTCGTTGGTAAGTACATGCATCTCCACGGTCTCATTTACTCCATTATTAATATTCTCGATCGACATTCTCAAATCTTGCTCATAAAACAAGGGTTAATTAAGGAAATCAATATATCACATAATATCCCTATATCTTAACCAACTAACAAATAAGCTTAGGTAGGACACACTAAGTGAAGGATTTACTCGTCTCTCCCTCCTAGTTCTATTCCCCGATCTCTCGCCAGAGATCATATCCCTAAGCTCGATACCAACCGTGGCGCCCCCAAAATAGGTCCATTCCATCCCCAACCCATTCGAGTCGCCAAATACATGGTACGTAAATAACTACAACTTTATTATTATAACATATAAATCGTGAGTTTAAATACGAGATATTGCCATCTAGACAATATCCACACGCAAATAAATCCCCATCATTATTATTGATACATTATTTTACAAAAATGGTGAGGACTACTAAACAACTCTCTCTAGAACCTTCATTCCATACCCCCACTAGTACTCGCTACATTCTCGCCTCCCGAGAAAAAATGGAACAACAAGGAAAAGGGTGAGCTCAACTAGCCCGAAAGAATGAATATTATGACTAAGATAATATACAACAAATTATCGTTAGTCTTCAACAGGAAAAATCTAATAGAATACAATAAACAACAAGTTTTAAATCAATATTCGCAATGAAATAATAATTCATTAGAAGAGTTAAGTAGAGAATGCAAACTACTATCTTCTATGTATGAATTTAAAAGTTAATCGCCTATCTTTTATCCTGTAACATCAATCAATATATATCTGGAATCAAATATTCATCTTTGCACTAGCCAAAGATATTCATCACCGGGTCATGTTCATCTAAACACTGCTCATCTTCTTTGCACTACGGGCCAAAGATATTAATCGATCGGTCATATTTCATCTCAACACCTGTTCATCTTTGCACTACGGGCCAAAGATATTCATCAAGAAAATCATTCATCTTTGCACTACAGGCCAAAGATAGTCAATAATATCATCATTTAAGACCGAGGATGATGAAAATATTTTTAAAGAAACGAATCCTAAAGTGAAACAAAATGACAAGGATTAAGGATTAAGGATTCATACTTTTGTTTTATCCATGTCCAACAATACCTCAAAAATAATCATAGTGGTGTAAAATTCAAGAATGATCAAAATATGGATACAATCAAAGCTAGTATCCGAATAGATATTTTGATTTAAAAGAAAAATTTTCATTTTTTGGTGAATAGTGTCGTATTCGTGAATAGTGCCGTATACGTGAATAGTAACTTCGACACCAAAAGATAGAAATTCCACAAAAAAACATCTTCACGCTTCATGAATAAGAACTCGTGAATAGTAACTCATGAATAGTAACTCGTGAATAAGAATCTCATGAATAAGAAACCCCGACATGAAAAAGTTCCAAATTTGATAAAAAGTTCCAACCAATATTTCAAAGATAATGATATTGAAGAAATAATATCATTTGAGAAGAAAATAACATCCCTTACCTCGAAGACAAGATTTCTAGTTGAAACACGGATATAGGCTATGACTTGAACTTGCCAGTATAGCAATACTCAAAGTTTACTCAAAATACTCACAAGAATACTCTCGATAATATAGAGAGAAAACTTCGATTTACGGTGTGATTTTCAATTCTAACCTAAGCACCTTATTTATAGGAAAATGCTTAGAACACCAAAGCAGAAAATTGAATATAATATTAATATAATTATACAAATTTTCCTTAGCCCACCTTTTGGTCAAAAACACCAGCCACACATGTTAAATGAGGTTCACAACTCACCAAAAACGTTTTTCTCAAAATAATTAATTAAAACTCCCAAAAATCAATTATTTCGGAACTCCGGAACTTCAATAATTCATAATAAATAGCCCTTTTATCAGAAAATTCGAATCTCACGATTTTTTTATAGAAAATTCAATTCCCTACAACTTTGCAGAAGAAAGTTTTTCCAAATTCCAAATAGAAATTGACCGAAATCCACAAACGGGCGATTTTACAAGCTATAATCAAATTTCAGTCAAGATATGGGGTCCACCGACACACAAAACATGTGTTAATCATTTAATGCAACAAAAATACTCTTCCTCATATACTCATATTTCCCACATTCATTATAAAAATATCACCGTTAATATATTATTAAAATAATATATTTAAATGAATTATTTTATCGAGAAAAAGATAAAATATTAATTTTCAACAATTGTCATTTTAAAATTTTCTCCATCTATATCCACATAAAATCAATATTTTCCTCATCATATAAATCAATAATTAATTATTCACAAATAATATTACAGAATCACAATATCGACAAACTGACAGACGGTTCCCGGAAAGAGGGGGCTTTCCAATAAGGATCTCTCCTTCTTGGCGCCGCAATTAGGTGACCAAACCTCTCCTTAGTATGTAAACTTTCTAGACATTGCCAATAATGTTTTCTAATAATATTATTCAGATAATATGAATTATTGCTCCGATAATGGAAAATACTGTGTAATGACAATTTATTGAAACAACATGTAAGACCCCAACTTATTATTAATGAAATCTAATTTTCTCTATTTATTATTTTGAAATAGTAAGGGTTGATTTGATTAATGTGGATAGTTAGGGGTAAAATACGCAAATATTTCAAAATAAGCAAGTGGTTATAAAATATTCATTGTTGTTTGAGAATATTCATTTGGTCGTGGAATATTCGTATTATCTGGGAATATTCGATGCAATGGCCAAATGATGTGTGTGGGCCCCATAAGGGAAAGCGATTGGTGAAGAAAACGCATAAATATAAGTTGTTTAAAATAATCTACAGTAGTTGTTACACAATTATCTTTGTTAAAATTCTCGCGGTTAAAACACAAGAAGACACCTGCATTGACGCATCAATTATTGATTCTTACGTAAGAAGGCACTACTCAATAATGGTTACGAGAATTACCGCTCAAAGATTTTATTGATTTAATAATTGTCTGCGTTGATATTTTATATTGTTTGTTGTTTCAATAATCACATTACACAAGATTTTTTTTATTATCGAAGCAATAATTCATATTATCCGAATAATATTATTAGATAACATTATTGGCAATGTCTAGAAAGTTCTGCCTCAAGGAGAGGTTTGTCACCTAATCAAGCGCCAAAGAAGGAGAAATTCTTATCGAAAGCCCACTCTTTCCTGAAACCGCCTCGTCATTATATATTGTGATTCTGTAATATTATTTGTGAATAATTAATTATTGATTCATATGATGAGAAAAATATTGATTTTATGTGGATATAGATGGAGAAATTTTTTTAAATGACAATTGTTGAAAATTAATATTTTATTTTTTTCCGATAAAATAATTCATTTAAATATATTATTTTAATAATATAATAATGGTGATATTTTTTAAATCGAATGTGAGATTTATGAGTATATACGAGGAGGAAGAGTATTTTTGTTGCAATAAATGTTTAAAACATGTTAAACATGTTGGTGGACCCCATTTATTGACTGAAATTTGATTATAGCCTATAAAATCGCCCGTTTGTGGATTTTGGTCAATTTCTGATTGGAATTTGGAAAACCTTTCTTCTGTAAAGTTGTAGAGAATTGAATTTCCTATAAAAACTCGCGAGATTCGAATTTTCTGATAAAAGGGCTATTTATTATGAATTATTGAAGTTCTAAAGCTCCGAAATAATTGATTTTTGGAAGTTTAAAATAATTTAAATTAGAAAAACGTTTTGATATGTTTTGGTGGGCTTGGTTGGTTGTTGAAATGAGCTGATTTCAGTTTATAAGAATGTGCGTAGAAATTTTTTATATATTAATATTATATTAAATTTTCTCGCTTTTTGTGTTCTAAGCAATTTCCTATAAATAGGTGCTTAGGTTAGAATTGAAAATCACACCGTAAATCAAGTTTTCTCTCTATATTATCGAGCGTATTCTTGTGAGTATTTTGAGTATAGTTTGAGTATTGCTATACTGGCAAGTTCAAGTCATAGCCTATATCCTGTTTCAAATTGAAGTACTGATCTTTCGAGGTAAGGGATATTTTTTTCTTTCAGAATGATATTATTTCTTCAATATCATTATGTCAAATATTGATCCAAGTTTTTATCAAATTTGGAACTTTTGGTGTTTGAGTTACTATTCACGATATACTACACTATTCACGATATCGACACTTATTTACGTATCATACGACACTATTCATCTCGAAAAATGAAAATTTTCCTTTTCGCTCAAAATATCTATTCGGATACTAGCTTTGATTGTATCCATGTTTTGATCATTCTTGAATTTTACACCACTATGATTATTTTTGAGGTATTTTTGACGTGGATAAAACCAAGTACGAATCCTTAATCCTTAATCCTTGTCATTTTGTTTCACCGGATTCGCTTTTAAAAAAAAATTTCATCATCTTCACCTTAAAATGATGATATTATGGAATATCTTTGGCCTCAGAAAGTGCAAAGATGAATGATTTCTCAAGAATATCTTTGGCCCGTAGAGTAAAAAGATGAACAGTGTTTAGATGAATACGACTAATCGATGAATATCTTTGGCTCAGAAGGCAAAAGATGAATATTTGATTCCGATGTATATCGATTGATGTTACAGGATAAAAGATGAGACGTGAACTTTTAAATTCATACATAGAAGATAGTAGTTTGCATTCTCTACTTAACTCTTCTAATGAATTATTATTTCATTGCGAATATTGATTTAAAATTTGTTGTCTATCAGATTCTATTAGATTTTTCCCTCGTTGAAGACTAACGATAATTTGTTGTATATTATCTTAGTCATAATATTCTTTATCGGGCTAGTTGAGCTCACCCTTTTCCTTTTTGTTCCATTTTTATTCTCGTGAGGCGAGAATAGAGCGAAGTACGAGCTCGGGGTATGGAATGAAGGTTCTAGAAAGAGTTGTTTAGTAGTCCTCACCATTTTTGTAAAATAATGTATCAATAAATGTGATGAGGATTTATTTGAGTATAGATATTGTCTAGAAAGATACTATTTGTATTCAAACTCACGCTTTCTTCAGTGTAATAATAAAGTTGTAGTTGTTTCGCACTATGTATTGACAACCTCGTAATGGGTGATGTATACCTATTTTGGGGCGCCACAAATTGGTATCGTAGCTTAGGATATGATCTCCAAGGCGATTCGTTCGAATGTAACTAGGAGGGAGAGACGAATAAATCCTTCGCTAAAGGTGTCCTACCTAAGCTTATTTGTTAGTTGGTCAAGATATAGGATATTATGTGATATATTGATTTCTTAATTAACCCTTGTTTTATGACAAGATTTGAGAATGTCGATTGAAAATATTAACAATGGAAATGAGACTGTGGAGACGCTCAGACTCACCAACGAGGAGAACGTGGCAACAGTCGTCGGCAATGTTCCTCCCGTGAACAACACCACCGAAAGCGTATGATGAACGAGGGAATGTTTAGAAGCTTTTGCAGCTCATGCAAAATCGCACGAGGAGACTCGTGTTCAAAATACGTGAGGAAATGATAGCAATTCACCGGTTGTCACAAACAAGCGCTCAAAGAGTCGGGACCACCAGACTTTAAGGGAAAGCCGATCCGATCACGGCGTAAAACATGGGTCAAGCAAATTACCAAGATATTCGATGTCTTGGGATGCACGGAGGAACGAAGGTTCCATTCGCCACCTTTATGTTCCGTGGCGAGGCGTATCATCGGTGGGAGTCTCATGAAGCGCACCCATCCAAATTTCGCACTTTCAAAGATGTCTTGGGAGACGTTTGAGAACTATTTAATGACAAATACTTTCCGAAAGTGTTCGCTATATGAAGGAAGTGGAGTTTATTAGACCGAGCGTAACAATACGACGGTTGTCTCAAAGACGAGGCAAAGTTTGCATAGAGTTATCCGTGTTCAGCACCTCATTTGGTGGAGAATGAGGAACGATGACGCGGATGTTTCTTAGAGGTTTGAAACCCCAAGATACATCAAAATATCTCATTTCTCATAAATTTTCTCTCTATTCAGATGTTGTAAATGTGGCTCAATTATTAGAGCGAGATAACGAGTACTGGCCAACCGAGGGACCACAACCAGATCGTACTCGTAGATAAAGCAACCAATGTAATAATGATAACCAAATGGAGAAAGAAACAGACGGACAAAATGGTAACCACTCCGGTGGTAATCATGGCCATGAAAATAGAAGAAGCGAAAGTCGAGGAGATTTTAAAAAGAGGAGATTTAACAACGACTATGTGAAGACGACAAAGCGTTTAAGAAAGAATCGGTTCTAAGGGAGGAGAACGACCACCCATTATATGTTACAAATGCGAAAAAGAGGGACATATCACCAAAACGCCCACAACAGCTTCAAGGTATGCTATAATTGTGGAAAGGAAGGACATATCGCCGAGATTGACATACAAGAATAAAACCTAGTTTAATGGGGACTTGACTCAAAAAGATCCGTCCCTGTAAAAGGAAAAGTTAACGATTCCGGAAGAGCGCTTGTCGTGATCGGTCAAAATGCGAGGAACCCAAACGAGGTGATCACGGTAAGCTATTTATAAATTCTTGCGTTTATACCTTACTTGATACCGGTATACCCATTCATTTATCTCTCCGCACGCGCTCAACGCTTAAACTTGACTCGAGAAATTAAACTTTGACCTATCTCGTGGAAACTCCGTTAGAGAAACTTTCATCACATCCACCGCTTATAAATCTTGTTTGATTCAAGTTGGCACCATTACCTTACCTCGTGACCTTTATCTCTTTAAAGATACTTGCTTTTGATGTGATTTTAGGGATTGATTGTTAACTACTCATCATGCCAAAATTGATTGTTTTCGTAAGGTTGTTAGTTTTCATATTCCTAACCAACCCGTTGTATTTAATTCAAGCAACTAAACCATTAAAATCAATCACCGTCATATCTAATCATAAAGCTATTCGCTTATTGAAAACTGATGTCAAGCTTTCTTAGCCCATGTTATGGATTTGAATAAAGACACGCCAAATTTGAATAATATTCCTGTTGTTATCGACTTTCCCGACGATTTCAAGAACTTCCTGGCCTACCCCGTAACGTGAAGTTGAATTCTTTATTGATCTTGAACCTGGTACAAAGCCCATTTCTAAAACCCCATATCGAATGGCTCCTATTGAACTTCGTGAGTTAAAGGTTCAACTACGTAAATTGTTGGACATCGGTTTCATTCGGCCCCAGTACATCTCCTCGGGGTGCTCCTGCTTTATTTGTAAAGAAGAAAGACGGAGTATGCGACTTTGTATTGACTATCGGAATTGAACCATGTCACCATCAAGAATAGGTATCCTCTACCTCGTATTGATGACTTGTTTGACCAAATTGCAAGGGGCACAATTCTTTTCAAAAATCGATCTTCGCTCGGATATCATCAATGAAGATTAGAATCGAGATATTCCAAAGACTACCTTAATCCCTCGATATGGGCATTATGAATTCTTAGTCATGTCTTTCTGATCGACTAATGCTCCCGCGCTTTCATGGATATGATGAACCGAGTATTTAAGGAATATTTGGATCGCTTTGTTGTTGTTTTTTATGATGACATCCTCATATATTCCAAAAGTCGTGAAGATCATGAGCACCATTTGAAGTCGGTACTCCAAAGGCTTCGTGAAAAACAAACTATATGCCAAATTGAAGAAATACGAGTTTTGGCTTGAGGAAGTAGCATTTCTTGGGCACGCGGTGTCGAAACATGGAGTATCTCGCTGATCCGTGAAGATTGAAGCAATACAAAGTTGGAGCAACCAAAGTCCATGATCAAGTACGTAGCTTTTGGGCTTAAATTGGTTATTATCGAGATTCGTGGAAGGGTTTTCTCGAATCGCTACTCCATTAACTCAAATTAACTCGAAAGGATACAAAATTCGCTTGGAGCGAAAGAATGCGAGAAGAGTTTCCAAGAGCTTAAGAGGAGACTTATTTCTAAGACTGCTCTAACAATACCATCCGGGTTCGGATGGATTTGTTATCTACAACATGCTTCGTGCAAAGGGTTAGGATGTGTTCTCATGCAATGTGAGAAAGTCATAGCCTATGCCTCGCGACAACTTAAAGAGTATGAGAGGAATTATCCTACTCATGATCTAGAGTTAGCGTAAAATCGTTTTCAAGCTAAAAGATATGGAGGCACTATCTATATGGGGAGAAAGTGGAGATATATTCGCACCATAAAAGCCTTAAATATTTCTTCACTCAAAAAGAACTCAACACGCGGCAACGACGCTGGCTTCGAGCTATTGAAAGACTACGACCACACTATTCAATACCATCCCGAAAAGCGAACGTGGTAGCCGACGCTACTGAGTAAAAGATCATATGCGGAACGAAAAGGCGATGATGTCAAGTATACGACAGAGCCAACTTTAATAGAAAAGTTAAGGTTGCTCAAGCCACCGAATCTTGGAGCGATGCGTATGAAGAAGAAAGTACAAGAAGGAGCTATTCCTAAGCGAGAATTAATGAAGAAGGAATACTTGAGTCCACTCTAGACTTTGTGTTCCTAACGACTCGATTTGAAGTACAAGATTATGATGGAGGCACACAATACACCATTTGCAATCCATCCTCGAAGTACTAAAATGTATCGTGATCTTCGACATACATTTTGGTGGAACAATATGAAGAGAGAGATTGCAAAGTTTATCTCAATGTGTTTAACTTGTCAACGTGTAAAGGCGAGCATCTTGTACCTAAGGGTCCGTTGCAACCACTTGAGATTCCGAAATGGAAGTGGGAACACATTACCATGGATTTCACACGGGTCTTCCTACGGTTTCTCAAGGCATCAATGCTATTTGGGTTATTGTTGATAGATTAACCAAGTCTCGCTTCATTTCTTGCCGATACGGAGACTTATTCCCTTGAATGTCTTGCTAGTATGTACGTGAATGAGATTGTGAGGTTGCATGGAATGCCAAGATCCATAGTTTCGGATCGTGACCCAAGATTCACTTCAAGATTTTGGGTTAGCTTGCAAAAAGCTATGGGCACGGATTTGCGATTTAGTTCGCATACCATCCTCAAACCAGACGGACAATCGTAGAGAGGACTATTCAAACTCTTGAAGATCTATTAAGACTCGTGTCCTAGACTTCAAGGGTAGTTGGGATAAGTATTTACCATTGGTGGAATTCTCCTACAACAACAACAGCTTATCGTGCAAGTATAGTGTGGCTCCATTCAAGCATTATATGGACGAAAATGTCGCTTCTCCAATATGTTGGGATGAGGTGGGTGAAGCAATATTGTTGGGACCCGAAAGTTAAGACGTGTATGACTCACCGAAAAGATCCAAATGATTCGACAACGATACAAACCAAGACAAGATCGACAAAAGAGTTATGCGGATCTTCATCGAAAGGACGGGGAATTTAGTGTAGGGGATCATATATTGTTGCGAGTTGCTCCATGGAAGGGAGTTACAAGATTTGGGAAGAGAGGAAAGCTCAATCCACGATTTATCGTCCATTTCAAATTCTCGAACCGAGTAGGAAATGTAGCCTATAGACTTGCGTTACCTCCAGTATGTCTCGTGTTCATAATGTGTTTCACATATCCGTATTTCAGTAAATATGTGAAAGACCCGAACCACGCTATAGAGTTAGAACCGACGAAATAGCCAAGACTTAACGTATGAGGAGGTACCATTAAGATCTTGGATAGGAAGGAGCATGTCCTACGCCAAAAGGTCATACCACAAGTTAAAGTTCTACGTGGAGGAATCATGCTATAGAGAGGAAATGACCTCGAATTGAAACGAAATGAAAGCGAGGTATCCTCACCTTTTCAAACACTGTGTACGCACGCCAATTTCGAGGACGAAATTTCATAAGGAGGGGAGGTTGAAGACCCCAACTTATTATTAATGAAATTTAATTTTCTCTATTTATTATTTTGAAATAGTAAGGGTTGATTTGATTAATGTGGATAGTTAGGGGTAAAATACGCAAATATTTCAAAATAAGCAAGTGGTTATAAAATATTCATTGTTGTTTGGAGAATATTCATTTGGTCGTGGAATATTCAGACTTATCGGGAATATTCGTGCGATGGCGCAACGCCGTGTGTGGCCCCATAACTAAAAAGCGATTGGATGAAGAAAACGACAAATATAAGTTGTTTAAAAATAACTACAGAAGTTGTTACCACAGCTAATAATCGTTAAAATACTCGATGGTTAAAACACAAGAAGATACCAGATCGCACCAATTATTGATTCTTACGTGAAGAAGGCACTACTCAATAATGGTTACGGTAATTACTGCTCAAGATTTTATTGATTTAATAATTGTCATATTGATATTTTATATTGTCATTGTTTCAATAATTGTCATTACACAAAGATTTTTTTTATTATCGAAGCAATAATTCATATTATCTCAATAATATTATTAGATAACATTATTGGCAATGTCTAGAAAGTTCGCCTAAGGAGAGGTTTGGTCACCTAATCAAGGCGCCAAGAAGGAGAAATTCTTATTGAAAGCCCCTTTCCTGAACCGCCTTGGTTATCAATATTGTGATTCTCAGAATATTATTTGTGAATAATTAATTATTAATTCATATGATGAGAAAAATATTGATTTTATGTGGATATAGATGGAGAATTTTTTTTAAATGACAATTGTTGAAAATTAATATTTTATTTTTTTCTGATAAAATAATTCATTTAAATATATTATTTTAATAATATAATAATGGTGATATTTTTACAACGAATGTGGGATTTATGAGTATACGAGGAGGAAGAGTATTTTTGTTGCAATAAATGTTTAAAACATGTTAAACATGTTGGTGGACCCCATTTATCGACCGAAATTTGATTATAAATTTATAAAATCGCCTGCTTGTGGATTTCACAATTTCTGATTGGAATTTGGAAAACCTTTCTTCTATAAAGTTGTAGAGAATTGAATTTCCTATAAAACTCATGAGATTCAATTTTCCGATAAAAGGGCTATTTATTATGAATTATTGAAGTTCAAGCTCAAAATAATTGATTTTTGGAAGTTTAAAATAATTTAAATTAGAAAAACGTTTTTGATATGTTTGGTGGGCTTGGATGGTTGTTGAAATGAGCTGATTTCAGTTTATAAGAATGTGCGTAGAAAAATTTTATATATTAATATTATATTAAATTTTCTCGCTTTTGTGTTCTAAGCAATTTCCTATAAATAGGTGCTTAGGTTAGAATTGAAAATCACACCGTAAACTAAAGTTTTCTCTCTCTATATTATCGAAATTATTCTTGTGACTATTTTGAGTATAGTTTGAGTATTGCTATACGGTGCAAGTTCAAGTCATAGCCTTATATCCTGTTTCAAATTAAAGACTTGATCTTTCGAGGTAAGGGATATTTTTTTTTCAGTAATGATATTATTTCTTCAATATCATTATCTTTGAAATATTGATCCAAGTTTTTATCAAATTTGGAACTTTTGGTGTCGAGTTACTATTCACGATACTGAGACTATTCACGATATCGACACTTATTTACTTAATACTAAGACTATTCATCTAAAAATGAAAATTTTCCTTTTCATTCAAAATATCTATTCGGATACTAGCTTTGATTGTATCCATGTTTTGATCATTCTTGAATTTTACACCACTATGATTATTTTTGAGGTATTTTTGACGTGGATAAAACCAAAGTACGAATCCTTAATCCTTAATCCTCGCCATTTTTTGTTTCACCGGATTCGCTTTTTAAAAAAAAAATTTCATCATCTTCACCTTAAATGATGATATTATGGAATATCTTTGGCCCAGAAGTGCAAAGATGAATGATTTCTCAAGAATATCTTTGGCCCGTAGTGCAAAGATGAATGTGTGTTTAGATGAACACGACCAATCGATGAATATCTTCGGGCTCAGTAGTGCAAAGATGAATATTTGATTCCGTATGTATATCGATTGATGTTACAGGATAAAAGATAGATTTATGAACTTTTAAATTCATACATAGAAGATAGTAGTTTGCATTCTCTACTTAACTCTTCTAATGAATTATTATTTCCACCATGCGAATATTGATTTAAAATTTGTTGTCTATTGTATTCTATTAGATTTTTCCTCGTTGAAGACTAACGATAATTTGTTGTATATTATCTTAGTCATAATATTCTTTTATCGGGCTAGTTGAGCTCACCCTTTTCCTTTTTGTTCCATTTTTCTTCTCGTGAGGCGAGAATATATATGAGTAAATGAGCCTGTATGGAATGAAGGTTCTAGAAAGAGTTGTTTAGTAGTCCTCACCATTTTGTAAAATAATGTATCAATAAATGTGATGAGGATTTATTTGAGTATAGATATTGTCTGAAGATAATATTTGTATTCAAACTCACAGCTTTCTTGTTGTAATAATAAAGTTGTAGTTGTTTCGTACCATGTATTGACAACTCGTAATGGGTGATGTATACCTATTTTGGGGCGTCACACAACAATAATATAAAATATCAATGCGTGAGATTATTGAATCAATAAAATAAAATCTTGAGCAATTAATTCTTTGTAACAATTATTGAGTAGTGCCTTCTTCGTAAGAATCGATAATTGGTGCAATCTGCGTATCTTCTTGCTCAACAACGGCGTATTAGTGTGTTTTAACCAATCGGGTATTCCAATGAGTATTAATGGTAACAACTACGCCAGTTATTTATAAACAACTTATATTTGTCGTTTTCTTCATCCAATCGCTTTCAAGTTATGGGGCCCACAAAGACTACTGGCCGTATTTAAATATTCCCCGACAGCATTTGAATATTCCACGACCAAACGAATATTTCTCGATAATAATGAATATTTTATAACCACTTGCTTATTCGAAATATTTGCGTATTTTACCCATAACTATCCACATTAATCAAATCAACCCTTACTATTTCAAAATAATAAATAGAGGAAAATAAATTTCATTTATTAATAATTTGGGGTCTTACAGATAGAGTTAAAGATTCCAAGAATCTGCGTGAAGATAATGAATATACGATTAGAATCGACTTTAATCGATAAAGTTAAAACCGCTCAAGCTACACACCGGAGCTGATGAATATGAAGAAGGAGGTGCAAGAAGTTGTTATTCCAAAAGCGAGAATCGGCGATGTGAGGAAAGCTCAAACCTTTGATTTATTAGTCCATTTGAAATCCTCGATTGAATAGGAACTATGGCCTATAGACTCGCTTTACAGCCAAGTATGACGCGTGTTTATAACATTTTTCGCATATCGATGTTACGTAAATATGTGGATGACCCGAACCACATTATTGAGTTAGAACCAGACAAGATAGCTGAAGACTTAACGTACGAGGAGGTACTTGTCAAGATCTTGGATATGAAGGAGTATGTCCTACGCGTAAAGGTCATACCACAAGTTAAAGTTTTGTGGAGAAACCATGCTATTCAGAAAATGACCTGGGAGTTGGAAACGAAAATGAAAGCGATGTATCCTCATCTTTTCGAAACACCAGGTACGTACGTCAATTTCGAGGACGAAATTTCATAAGGAAGGGAGGTTGTAAGGCCCCAACTTTTTATAAATGAAGATTTAATTTCCTCTATTTATTATTTTGAAATAGTAAGGTTTGAATTGATTAATGTGGTTAGTTATGGGTAAAATGCACAAATATTTTTAAATAAGCAAGTGGTTATAAAATACTCATTGTTGTTGTCGGAGAATATTTGTTTGGTCGTGGAATATTCTTCATTGTTTGGGAATATTCGTGATTTACGCAGCTTTTTGTGGGCCCCTTTAACTAAAGCGATTGGATGAAGAAAACGACAAGTATAAGTTGTTTATAAATAATAAATACGCGCTTGTTACCAAATATCTTCGTTGGAATACCCAATGGTTAAAACACAATAATACGCGTTGTTTGCAGACAAGAAGACACCAGATTGCACCGATTATTGATTCTTACGTAAGAAGGCACTACTCAATAATTGTTACCGTAATTACTGCTCAAAGATTTTATTTTATTGATTCAATAATTGCTACGCTGATTTTTTATATTATCGTTGTTTCAATAATTGTCACTTACACAAGATTTTCCATTATCGAAGCAATAATTCATATTATCCGAATAATATTATTAGATAACATTATTGGTAATGTCTAGAAATTTCGCATCTAAGGAGAGGTTTGGTCACCTAATTGCGCCACCAAGAAGGGAGAAATTCTTATTGAAAGCCCCTCTTTCCTGGAAATGGCCTCAGTTGCCAATAATGTGATTCTCGTAATATTATTTGTGAATAATTAATTATTGATTTATATGATGAGGAAAATATTGATTTTATGTGGATATAGATGGAGAAAAATTTTAAAATGACAATTGTTGAAAATTAATATTTTATCTTTTTCTCGATAAAATAATTCATTTAAATATATTATTTTAATAATATATTAATGATGATATTTTTACAATGAATGTGGGATATATGAGTATATGAGGAGGAAGAGTATTTTGTTGCATTAAATGATTAACACATGTTTTGTGTGTGTGCGGACCCCATTTCTGGATTGAAATTTGATTATAGCTGTGAAATCGTCCGTATGTGGATTTCAGTCAATTTCTGTTTGGAATTTTGAAAAACTTTCTTCCGCAAAGTTGTAGAGAATTGAATTTCCTATAGAGATTTGCAAGATTCGAATTTTCTGATAAAAGGGCTATTTATTATGAATTATAGAAGTTTTGAAGTTCCGAAATAATTTATTTTTGGAAGTTTTATTTATTTTTATTAATAAAAACATTTTTTATATGTTGTGGGCATCTTTAACATGTGTATGGTGGCTGAATTCAGATTCAAGATGTGGGCGTATGAATTTTATTTATATATAATATTATTATATTCAATTTTTTGCTTTGGTGTTCTAAGCAATTTCCTATAAATAGGGTGCTTAGGTTAGAATTGAAAATCACACCAGAAACTAATGATTTCTCTCTCTATAATATCGAGCGTATTTTGTGAGTATTTTAGTACTTTGAGTATTGCTTATACTGCAAAGTTCTTTCAAAGACTATATCCAAAGATTCCAAATGAAAGTACTATTCTTTCTGAGGTAAGGGATGTTATTTTATTCTAAAATGATATTATTTCTTCAATATCATTATGTCAAAATATTGGTAGGAACTTTTTATTAAATTTGGAACTTTTTCATGTCGAGGTTACTATTCATGGGTTACTATTCACGAGTTACTAATTTTGAGTTACTATTCACGAGTTACTATTCATGAGTACTATTCACGAAGCATGATGATTTTTTTTGTGAAATTTCTATCTTTTAGTGTCTGAGTTACTTATTCACGATACTAAGACTATTCACGAATATCGACACTATTCACGTAAAAAATTAAATTTTCTTTTCTATGTCCAAGATTGTCTGTTATAGTTCTTATATTTGATTGGATCTATGTTTTGGTCTTCATTCTTGAATTTTACTCCACTCTGGTTATTTATGAAGTATTTTTGAACTTGGATTGTTTAAAGTACGAATCTTTAATATTTGTTCTTTTGTTTCACTGGATTCGTTTTCTTTAAAAAAATTTTCATCATCCTCAGTCCTAAATGATGATATTACTAAATATCTTTGGCCTGTAGTGCAAAGATGAATAATTTTCTGATGAATATCTTTGGCCCGTAGTGCAAAGATAAACAGGTGTTTAGATGAACATGACCAACTGATGAATATCTTTGGCCCGTAGTGTAAAGATGAACATGTGTTGAGATGAACATGACCAACTGATGAATATATTTGGCCTGTAGTACAAAGATGACTATTTGATTCAAGATGTATATTGATTGATGTTACAGGGATAAAATATCGATGATGGACTTTTAAATTCATAGATGATAGTAGATTTCATTCTCTACTTAACTCTTCTAATGAATTGTTGTTTCCGCTGCAGTTGTTGATCTAAAACTTGTTGTCAATTGTATTCTATTAGATTTTTCTCTGTCAAGACTAAGGATAATTTTTGTACATTATCTTAGTCATATTATTCTTTATTGGGCTAGTTGAGCTCACCCTTTCCTTTTTGTTCCATTTTTCTTCTCGTGAGACGAGAATATAAGCGGGAACTAGTTCAAAAATGTGTGGAGTAATAGTTCAAGATAGTTGTTTTAGTAGTCCTCACTTTTTTGTAAAATAGTGTATCAATAATTATAATGAGGACTTATTTGAGTGTGGATATTGTCTAGAAGACAATATTTGTATTTAAACTCACAGTTTATGTGTTGTCGTATTTTGCACGACAATTGTATTAATGAAGTTGTAGTTGTTTCTGTACCATGTATTTGGCGACTCAGAATGGGTTGGATGGAATGGACCTATTTTGGGGGCGTCATATTTATAACCCTAATGATGATATTAATTTCTCTTTGACTTGAGTGTAAAGATGGGTAGATTATTAGAATGATCATGACTATGGGTTCTCTTTGGCCAGTAGTACAAAGTTGAATTGTTGACTGGTATGATCACGACCATTGAATTTATAATTGAATATCTTTAGCTTAAGTGCAAAGGTGAAATGATCAACATGGTTATAATTATTGTTTATATAAATTCTGAAATGATTATATATTTCTTTGAGATATTAATATATTTGGCCTGTAGTGAAAATATGAATTGTTGATGAATATATTTGGCCTGTAGTGCAAATATGAACTATTGATGAATATATTTGGCCTGTAGTGCAAATATGAATTGTTGTTGAATATCTTTGGCCCGTAGTGCAAAGATGATCTGTTGTTGAATATCTTTGGCCTGTAGTGCAAAGATGATCTGTTGTTGAATATCTTTGGCATGTAGTGCAAAGATGATCTGTGGTTGAATATCTTCTACGAAGAGTGCAAAGATGAATCTGTTAATCTAATATCTTTGGCCCGTAGTGCAAAGATGAATTTATTAGTATGATTATGAACATGAACTGTGATTTGGTATAACCATGATCTTTGATGTTTCAGGTAAAGACATGTGATGAAAATTATCTTCGCACCGGATGCTAATAGGAATTTAGAATTACAATTATGATTATGAGTTATTCATATAATTGTGGAAATGAACTGCTGATTAATGTTACAGGGATAAAACATTGTTGGTGGACTTTTAATGTGGATAAGATAATAGACTTTATGGTCTATTTGACTCTTCTAATGGATTGCTCGTTCCGCTGCAACTATGGTTGAAATTTTTATCATCTACCATATGTTTTAAATCTATGATTTATTATTGATGAAGGCTATTGATAATTTAATTATCTTTTGTCATGATATTCTTTACTGGGCTAGTTGTGCTCACCCTTCTGTTTCACAATTCCTTTCAGGTAATCAGAGTGTAGCTGGGTTGAGCGGGGGTAACAAGGGAATAGAACGGTGGTCATCATTTAGTAGTTATATTTAGTGAATCAACTAGGGTGAGGAGAACCCAACGTTGGAAGGGTGTTTTGCCACTATCATACAAGATGTCTAATGACATATAACCTCGTGTCATCATAAGACAGGGTTGTGCTCATCCACTTCTTTGAGTATATTTACTGAGCACTACCTATATAATCTTGGTGTTTGTTTGAAGTATAATTTTATTTAGAGACAAAGTGGAGATAATGATATGTCAAGAGAAGACTCACCATTGGGAAGAATATGATAGTAATCTTCTCGCTTTTTCTTTGGGGTCTATTAGGTCAACCAAGGATAATTCTATGGCCATATGATATCTATCATAACCTGAGACGCATGGCCTCCCATGTATACGAAGGTTTCTCGAAAGCACTTCCCAAAGATTCTAATTTCTAAAAAAGTTTTTGACTATACCTTTATGTAAGGTGTCATTGTGACGTGCTATCCAAGGTTGGAATGAGTGTCACAGTTGGTATATATTTGTATCCAAACTCAGAGCATATGTGTTATTGTATTTTGCACGACAATTGTTGTAATAATGTTGTAGTTGTTTTCTGTACCATGTATTTGGCGACTCAGAATGGGTTGGATGGAATGGACCTATTTTGGGGTTGTCACAGTGAATCTCTCCTGTAGTGCTCCTAGTAGCACGATATCCTAAATAGAGCTCCCAACCTCCGTCTGTGAAGAGAGGAACACGACGGGTGGACAATATATACTCGATTCCAGTCAGGAAACCACCCTCAAAGGCAATTATCAAATGGTCCTTAGAGTAAGTAACCCATATAATGACATCGGCTGTTAATAGCTCCAACTGTAAGCGAGAATGGGTGAAATTCTCATATACAGGAACCACCACTAACGTGGAGTGATGCCATCGTCGTCCTCATGGATAGGTGTCTAAACCTAGAAGGCTGACGGGACAAAGACATGGGAGCCTCTCATAGGCCCAAAACGGCAAGTACAAGATCAAAATATATGTGGTCAGTCAAACTCTCAACCTGAACAAGGGAAATCAAAAGAGAAAATACTTACCAGCAGAAATGGGTAGGACCCTAACCAAGCCTCTGTCAAGCCCTGTGAGCGAAGGCGCATTCTCTTGAGGAAGTAGGCGAAGGTGTAGGAACCCCAATCAAACTCTCCAATACGATCCACATCCCGTGTGGCACTGACTAAAGTGAATGACACCGTGGAAGAGTTATCAGCCAGAAAACAACCCTTGAGGATGTTCAGGAACAATCGTCGAAGGATGCGATCTCTGACCCTCGGATCATCGGGTAATGGCTTAGTCAAAGCCCCATTCATGACATCTACACTCAAAGGACCAGTACAGACTGTCTTTCCCTTAAGCACAGTAGTCGGGACTCCTAGTAAGGATCTGACAGTAGTCGGGGAAATGTCAGCCACACAAGGCACTGACGTCCCAAAAAACTCCAGCCCAGTGATAAACCGACAATCCATTGGTGTCATCATCACCTCATAATCCAGTAAATAGAGGGACCGAGTCTGGTGAAACCAGCGCTTAGATAAAGCCCTGAGGTAACCCTAGGGACAACGACGGTAGAGGATGGAGAAGAAAGCCTCAAAGCCCCAAGCATGCATAATCTCTCGGTACTCTAGATGAAGAGTCTGGTACAGAGAATGTATGTTGAACCAATTTCATCGAGGCTGCGTAAATTCGGGAACCTGCATCACAATACAAATCAACATCAAAAACCATTGATCCCCATAAATGGGAAAAGGAAGAACAGTACAGCTTTTACCTCGTTCGCATACATAGATCGAGGGGTGGCGACTCAAATCATCTAGAAGCTCTAGATTCGTCACGTTTATGATTGAAATCTCTCTACGGGGAATAGAAGGAGTGGGATTCACAACGGGTACATCCTCCTCATCGTCCTCAATATCTGGTCTCTCAACCGAGATAGGATGAATCACTGACTCCGTCAACCGACGAGGCTGTCAGGCTAGACGAGGTCGAGGCACATCAGAATCTCTCCTCCTCACACCTGTAGAGGTTCTACGGGAGCTACTCGACTGGTTTGGATCCATATATCTGGACAAAAGTCTCCAAATCACCTCAGAAAGGGTGTGATAAACTCTAACCTGGAGCTCATTGAACGCATTTTATAGTTATATGCATGCATACATTACTTTAACATACATCTATAGTAGAGTTAAAAATGCATGATCATTCAAATGCTTAGACTCGTGAAAAAATTTCGCCAGAGTCTCCTTTGTAAAAAGTACTATCCACATGCGCGTAGGCATGACTAGGTGGGCATTCAATAGCACACCAACTCACAGTCATAAACATCCTATATACATGAAAATATCAAAGTCATAATCCATAAGATTAGCCTAATTACCAAGATTACTTTGCCTCACAACTTTTGCTCATTTGTCCTCAAATAGGATGAAAAAATAGCAGAAAATGTGTCAAATTGATTATTTTAAATGTTCATTTTTTCACATCAATATGTTCAGCATGGTAAAATACTAACATTTACTATGTTGAATAATTTTTATCAAGTCATATGAGCATGTATATTCACTACTATGTGTTTAGAAGCATTTCATGTGATATTTCACTTTCCAACGAACAAAACTGGAAAAGAAGAGATATAAACATTACCAGGATAGTGCAGAACAACTGTACGGTGATGAATTTTGCAGAAAGAAGCCTGAACTCAGTAAATCTGAAGATGAAATCTCGGATTTTCTGTGCAGCTTCAAGTTGAAAATGACTTGTGAAAGGGAATGCCATTGCAATATAACCCACTGATAGTCGCGAGTGTACCTGCGGTAGCCACGGGTCCACCTACGGCAACCCTAGGTGGTCCCCACCCCCTTCAACTCGATCAAATTTGAGTTGCAAAAGAGGTCTTATAAGCTGAAAAGTCAAATCGGGAAAAAAGACGCTACACGATTAAGCGGAAAAGCATGAAATCCTGATTTTCAGAGAACAAACTGTGGGTCTACATATCAATCATTGGTATTCGCACAAACACAGGGTTTACAAAGTCGATGATCAAAGTTGTTGAAAGCTACCCTTGGCAATACCTCACAAAGGTCTGATGCCATCACAAGGGTTGTAATTGCAATCAAAACCATACGTCTCTCCAGGAATTTATCCCCAATGGAGATTTCATATATCTTTAGCCATTGAAGAACATTTCAACGAGGGTCAAGTAGCCTTGACATTATCAGCCGTTGGCAATAACTCTAGTGAAGCATCGGAGGTGGTCCGATGATTTTATCCATTGAAGAACATTTCAACGAAGGTCAAGCAACCTTGACATTATCATTCGTTAGCAAGTAAATCCAACGAAGCATCGTAGGTGGTCCGATGATTTTAGCTATTGAAGAACATTTCAACGAAGGTCAAGCAACCTTGACATTATCAATCGTTGGAAAGTAAATCCAATAAAGCATCGGAGGTGGTCCGATGATGTTAGTCGTTGAAGAATGTTAGTTCCCGGAGGCACAATAGTTATCTAGAAGGGGGGATTGAATAGATATTTAAAAATCTTTTCGTTTTAACTCTTTAGTTGATAATCATTAAAACACAACGGAATTAATATTTGTTTTAATCTCCCTTAAGATAGTGAGTTAATGAGAGTGAGGCAGTTATAACAGTTATGACATATATGGCAGTTATAGCAAGAATGTAATAGACACAGTCGTTTTAAGTGGTTCAGAGCACTTAAAGCTCCTAGTCCACTCTTCTACTCCTCGAGTAGGAAATCCACTAAGGATGTCTTTTAAACTTTCTGAATCACACAGATTCCTTCTAGACCAACAGTCTAGGAACTTCTTACTTCACTCTTGAACTTTTCAAGTCCAGCAGACTTGGCTCTTCACAGTTCTCTTAGAACTCTTCAAGTCCTTCTGACTTGGAACTCTTACTTCAGTTGATCGGTAGTTGTTGAGTTCTTGATTGTTGTTACTCAGTTGTTGTTGTCAGGAATAAGCATGTGAGTGAAATTCCTATTTATATATGATTTGATTATGGTATATATGAATGAACAATATGCATGTATGCTTGCATTAAGAAAAGCTGTAAAGTCCTTTGATAGATGATAGAAATATATGTACAAGGACTTAGAATGAATTGATCAAATATGTTAGGGTGATCCTACATGAGCAAAACATCTTTGTAAAGTCCTTAAAAAGAAATGATGTACAAGGACTATAAATATAGAAAGATCAAGCTTGTTAGGTTGATTTTATGATGTAATAGATAGGCTAGTCGATCGTCGAAACCTTTGCACGAAGTAAGTGAATGATGCGCGGTGAGTCGAGGGTTAACTCGAGAACTATCGAGGCGAATAGGAGTATGCAAGATAGTAGATCTCGGAGTTAAGTAGACTACGAGGAAACGAAGAAGGATCGTAGTGTATCGAGTGTAGAGCTTCCTCGGGATCGTAGTGTCTTTGAGGAAGTCGTGTTCGAAATCGTGAGACACCGACACGCTTTAGGTAACCGGGTCATCTGCCGAAGCCAAGATAGAAACGTAGACTACACTCAGAGTTGTAGAGTCTACTGATGCCAAAGCCAAGTCAAGGATCGTAGATCACACTCTGAGTTCGTAGAGTCTATTGATTACATGCAAAGATCGTAGTCAAGCAAGATCAGATGAAGACAACAAGCACAAGGCAGAAATCGTAGTGTCAAGATCTGATATCAGGATCGTAGTGTCTTCACAAGCCGAAGCTAAATCGTAGAGTGCAGAACTACGATCTAAGAAGAAATGCTCACAATGCCAAGGATGAATCGTAGAGCATATACGGTTCTTAACAAATGAGCACTCCCAGAATATCCAAAGAAACGAAGCCTCTGGTTCAAGCTGCAAGCTACATCCAAGGAAACCAGAGAGCACTTAACTAATGGCATGCAGGCTAATAGAAGATCTCAGCACAAACCCAATCAACATTAAGATTGAGGTGTAAGGCCATTCGTGATGAAGTCTTCCACAAGGAGACCCAAAGAAGACTTCAGAAGCTGACTAAGGAAAGTCAGCTTATGTAGTAGCTATCAAGTGTACAGAAGACAACGATCTTGGAAGGAACCTAGATCGTAGTGTTTGCCAATCGAGAAGGAAGGCGATGGAAGGTGAACCAGAGATCTTGGCCCACTCGAAGAGCAAGGCTAAAGTGATTAAGTCTTGAGGTCGGTTCATTGATGATAAGTGAGCGGAAGATCACAAGGAGAAAGCAAGTTTGGGCGCATCACAAATCTGAAGTGTCTTGATATTGAGAAGGACCGGAGAAGCAAGGATTTAGGCCATCGATTATCGAGAGAACGAGAAAGCAAACGAAATATTGAAGCAATTGCACAATCTGATGAAGAGGTGTTCTTCAATGAAGATCCAAGCAACACTCTTCAAGATCGTAGTGTTAACTCTACTAGTCAACAAGCAACACTCAATAAGACACTACTGATCGAGTCCTTGAAGACATGCATCAGAATCGTAGAGTTGAATACTGAAAGATGAAGCATTGTCAACGGTTCAATCTGAAGGGTAATAATCGGACAACTGCCTTTTGAGAGCATCGATGCAATAGGACAACCTTTGATCGAGGAATCAGAAAGAGGTAATAAAGTCTTCGACCTGCCCAAGACATATTAGTGATACATCTGACAGGGTAGGTGAAATAGTAGACTGCAGCGTCAGAAAAAGTATGACAAGTCACATCAAGCAGTCTACCTCAAGCAACTTGAGATTTGTGAAGATATTTGAATAGCCTTCAACGGTTACTTTCCAACGGAAGGATTGGGAAGAAGTATAAATGAGAAAAAGCTTCAAAGATCAAAGGTTGCTGGAGTTGTCAAGTTTGGAGAGAAGGTGGACTGATCTAAACCATGTGATAGTGAGTCCGAAGGCTCACTCTACGATCCACTAAGAACACTCAAAAGTCAGATCAAGAAAGAAGTAGAAGTGTGAGTTCTACTACATGAAGAGTGTTCTGAACTGCCGAGAGAAAGGAGAGCATCATGCCATCTGGATGTTCATCATGGGAAGACTCTGAGTACAATAGAGAATAGCCTACAGTCATTTTAGCAAGTCCATCCTGAGAAGGCATCGAGTAGCAAGAAGGGAGATCACAAAAGCCATCTTGGTGTTAAGCATGAGAAAGCTTCTAAGTACGTAATAGAAGAGCTTAAAGTCATCTTAGAAGCCTCTCATGTGCAGCCATCAAGTACCAAGGAGAATGATCTTCAAGGCAGTTCATCAAGGGGTCATCCGGAGTAGTTGAGCAACCTAAGAAGCTGAGTATCATGCAACACTCAACTGCTCTTCAAGGATGATCAAGCAAAACTGCTAAGTATAGAAGATGTTCAGAGCATGAAGACATCTTAGCAGCTCAGGACCGACTCCAACAACAACAAACAAACAACTCAACAAAGCCAGGGCATGAGGGGTCCTTGTCCAGAGGGACTAAATAAAGCAGGGCCAAAGGGTCCTTGTCTGAGGACTAAACAAAGCGAGGCCAAAGGGTCCTTGTCCCGAGGAACTAAACGGGGTTCCAAGCTGCTTGGGCTTGAAGAGTTCCTAGGGAACTAGAGGAGTCCCAAGGCTGCTGGCCTTGAAGAGTTCTTAGTGAACTGAAGTCCCAAGGCTGCTGGCCTTGAAGGAATCTTAGTGATTCAGGGTGCTGCCCTTCCTTAGTGGAAATCCTGCTAGTTGAAAGCAGAAGAGTGGATTAGGAGCTTGAGTCTCTGAACCACTTAAAACCCCTTGTGTCTTTTATATTATGTCATTTACATTATGTACTATAACTGCTATAACTGCTATGTATGTTTTAACTGCTTACAACTAAACCTACTCTACGAACAATGTATGTATGTTTATGGATATATCAATGAAGGGATCTTTTACTTATTCCGTTGTGTTGAAAAAAGATTCTTATGTTTGTCATATGTCAATTATGAACAAAATAATATAAACCAGAAAAGTCTTTGAAAGAAAAAGGATCTATTCAACCCCCCCCCCCCTTCTAGATCTATTGTGTCCTCTGGGAACTAACAATTGGTATCGAAGCAGGTTCTCATGCTATTCAAAAGCTAATCGCTTTGAGTCTGATCCAAGGCACTAACATTGTTCTAAACTTAGTTTAGTAGTAAGTAACTTGTTATATGCAGATGAGCTCACATGTTGGAAATATTGTGTATAGGTTAAATGTGTACATACACCTAAAGTTGCTCAGATTGGTTTATGGTCTCTATTGATACATCAACAAGACCAATCCTTGCCTGCAGTCAATCTTGTAGTCCCAAGACCATACGAGATCACTCAAGAGACGTCAATGACAAAGAGTCAAGCACCCACTAGTCTGAAAGATGAAGAAGCCACACTTGCTAAGAAATGCTTATCGAAGAGAAGATAGAAGATATTCTCAAACTTATGTCTAGCCAACCAACAGCTCGGTGCAAACTCTGTCAGCTAAAGAATGTCAAAGATCTTAATGTTGAGATTCTCTTAGCCTATATCTTCAAAACCACTACTGATTGATTAAAGGTCAGTAAGAACAATAAGCTGTCAGGAGAAAAAGTAAAGCCATGCACATCAATACCCAAACTCAGTATATCTTCAATAAATGACTGTTTCGTAACTGACAGTAAAAAGGTACGGTTCCTCACTATTATAAATGTACATCATTATTGCATCTTCTTATGAAATATAACAATATTTTGTCAAGGAGTCATAATCTACCTAAAAAGGTGAAGAGAGAAAGTAACATGAGGATGGAAACTCAAATGACTATAAACTTTCTCTCCATCCAAGTTTTGGGTTGAAGATGATACCCTGAAGGAAGTCTGAAAAAGGTCATAAGAGCATCTCAGACCTAATGAACGTTACGTGTAGTAATCTTTGCTAATGGGTTAGTATGTATGTACAAGCCTATGTTCTAAGTGTTTGATAACACACAGAGCATGATCAGTTTTGCAAGAGGATCTTGCTGATTTGTAGAAACTGATCACCTCAATGAATCAACTAGATACTCCTAAATCGTAGAGTTGATTCTCACTCTGTGAACACTTAAACATTGTGAACATAACCCAGTGAATGATGAAACCATCATAGATAGAGAGTGTGTTATTAGATGCCAAATCCTACACACACTCACCATCATGCATCTCAAAATGTATTATCATAAGATAGTTGCATGCATGGATATGTCTGTTGGTGATAAATAAGATGATTATCCAAATAAGAGGAACAGGGGTTTAGAAAACTAACCTAGCAGTACCCATTTAACTATGGGTACCAAAAATAGAAATATATTTAAACCTGCAGGTACTTGGTCAGTCTGACCACACTAAGGAATGATGAAGCAGAAGACTTCAGTCAAGAAGACTTAACCAGCAGAAGGCTAAGGACAATTCAGAGATGATTCTGATAAAAGTTCCTATATGTCCAAGCCTATCCTTGAAGGCCCTCTGAGCTAACCGAAATGGAGCTCACATGTCTGCAAATCTCTATATGGGAGCATGCCATGCAACAGAAGATAAAAAGGTCTTATATGCTCAAAAGACAGTCAAGAATAGGATATGGAAAGAATCCTCAAGGAAGTACACAACAGAAGATTATCGAGCATCATTCAAGAGGAACTTATTACGAGAGCAGAACTTCAAAAACACAACTGTCAAAGAAGACTATGTTCGAAATGCTATCATATAATCGTAGAGTGATCAGTCTTGAAAATACTCATCTCTACGATACAAAGAAATCCGAGCGATGATGGAGATTCCAGTCAGAAGGAGATATGCAAGGCTTCCTTCAAATGAACCTGAAGAAGAGGGAATCACATCTATCTGGAAAGACAGCGTCAACAACGGAGGAGCAGTGATCTGTTAAGGAACAACATCACTGAGATATACTATGAAAAGTTGTACCATCTACAGAGTCCCAAAACTTTGTGGCTGATGAACCAAATGAAGATCCATAGTCAGTAGGAACGTCTCAAAACGTACTACTGATAATCCTTCAGCCACCCAACCCATAATCGTGAAGTACTTACGATCAAACATATGATCGTAGTGTAAGAAGCAGGAGGACACCACGATTTTAGCAATGCAGCTGTCTAAAACTGGTAGAAGATCTCCAAATCAGAAAAGGTCTAATGATATGTTATTGCAAATCATTGCTATAGCACTTCATCTGGAAAGTGCCTCAGGGACAAACCTGACCCTTAGCTCACTCTAAGAGGTTGGCCCTTCCTAAGCCACCTTATCCCAGAAGGAATGCTTGATCTAGTTCATCTCAAAAGAACCAAGTCAGTCAACGATCGTAGAGTTGAGTTTGAAGAAGACTAAACGATCGTAGTGCAACCTCAGTGATCGTAGAGGACAACTCAATGATTGTAGTCCTACCAAAGGGTACACCAGTTCAAGGAACCGGAAAAATGAGACATCTGCTAAGCCATTCAAGATGAGGAGATAAGTTCAAATGCATTAGTGATTGAGCTATGCTGCATCGAAGTAAGGAGAAATGACAAAGCCATCCATTGCAGCATCTCTCAGAAGTTGATCGTTGAGTCAACAAAGGAAATCGTAGAGTCTATAGCTGCCTCATCATGCTACTCTACGAATCTAAAGGTCAACGATCAAAGCCACGTCAATTAAACGTCCACTCTTCTGATAACTAAAAAGTTGTGGGGAGTTACAGCTCATTACTAGGCAACGTGCAATCAATGGACAGGTGACACATCACTAAGAGTGCAGAGTTAGAAGGAACGGCCATAAAGACAATTTTAAATCTGCAGACAGTTACCAAAAGATATCGAACCTTTCTCCCTCCCATTTTCAAAACCCTAGAAAGCTTTTCAAGAGCAAAATCAGTTAACCCTCCAGAGCCTTACCAAATCCCAGTCAGCCATCTCACATAAACCTCTTTAAATCAAACACCCACAGTTTTCGAACTATTCAAATGGAGAACTGGCAAGTTATCACCGGCATTCAGCTCGGAACCAAATCGTTTGAGAAATCTGAGAAGAAATTCAGGGACATACTTGAACTCGTGAAGAAAGCTGGGTTTTCAGAATGCCTTGAGGCAAGTACTCGTGTGTACATTGACCTAGTTAAAGAGTTCTACTCAAACGTCTCCATAAACTCTGGAACTCTGTCTACCAAGGTTAAAGGTCAGACTCTGAAGCTGAAATCTTCTGACCTAAATCAATGCCTAGGTTTTCCTAACCAAGGGCTAAAGAACCTTGAAGATGTCAACACTGAACAAGCAAAGGAGTTGATGGGGTACCAAAGAAACCCTAGCTTTAAAGACATGAAGAAAAAGGAGTTTCCTGAAGAATATGAGTTCCTAGCTGAAATTGTTGGAAAGTGCATACTGTGGAAAAACACTGCACATGATACACTGATTAACCAACAGTTGAAGATAATGTCTACAATAGTTCTGAAAAAACAAATTGACTTTAGAGCTATCTTGTTCGATCAAATCTCCAAATAGGTAGAGAAGGCTGAGAAGAAGAAATCCATTGAAAAGCCCCTGACCAAGGTGTTTCATGGAAGGCTGCTAAGTATCATACTGAAGAAGAAGCTAGGAGGGAAAATCAAGGATGATGAGGGGGAAGCCTTGAATGTGCACAAAGTGATGTCTCCACAGTTATTTGAGAATTGGAAGAAGAACCCTAAGGAGAACAAAAGGCTGACAGGTGGGAACAGCAGTAGAGCCTCTGTAAAGAAGAGGAAGATAGTAGAGTTAGAGAGCTCTGAGTCTGATGACTCTGTGTCAGTGAAAATCACACCGACCGAGGAAGAAATCAAAGAAATCAAAAGTTGTGAAGAAAAAGCCCGAGCCCTACCAGGAGAGTCTCCTCAAAGGACAAGGAGAAAGAAGAAAAAAGTCCTAGCTTCTTTGAAACAACAAAAGAAAGAAGCGGCGAGGTTATTCAGGGGCGATTAGCAAGAATGCTAAAGTGGAAGAAACACCAACCTTAGCTTCCCAAATCAGTACATCAGACGAAGAAAGGGAAGTAGAGTCAGCAGAAGAAAAAGAAACAGATTTCAAGGCCCAATCCCCACAGTCAGCATCCAGAAATGAATATGAAGCTGATGATATGAAAGAAAGTGCAGCAACTGCTGATGAAGAAGAATGTACAAGCCCAGTGGCTAATTCTCAGAGTAGTCACTCTGATAATAAAGAAGAAATCCAAGATGACCAAATTGCATCCCCAAATGCAACTACCCCAATGACCCAAGATGATTGGTCAAGTAATGATATGTCTGAAGAAGAAGAACTTTCCCCCACCAATCCAGAGAGCCACCTTGCTGAATCAAGAGTTGATGAGATGACAGAAGAAGAAGATGCATTTCATGCCAATCTTTGAACCTCAAAGAAGTCTGTCTGACGAACCGGAAAAGTCGAGTCAAGAAGAAGAAGAAGAGTCGACTCTCCATACCCCCTGACCTCCACGAAGAAGGAAAAGCTACTAAGTGCATGAGCCGTTTGCTTTCAAAAGAAGTAGTGGCCAATCAAATGCCATCATTGAATTAAGTGATGATGAGTCTGTATCCCAGGGAGAAAATGCTGAAGAAGAAACCAGCAATGAAGAAGATGAATCTGAAGAAGATCTGGCTAAAGAAGGTTCTGAGAATGAAATGTAGCTAGAGGAATTCCCTGCTGAAAATAATCAAGAAAGTTCAGGCTCCGAGAGAGAAGAGATTGAAGAAGATTCTGGTTCTGCACCTCAGGAAGTAAACGAATAAGAAGAGTATCCAGTTCCCTCTCCTGTAAGATTTAGCAGAAGCATCGTAGAGGAAGTGTCATATGATCTAACAGATGCTTCACCAGAGAGATGGTTCTTCCAGTTGATGCCATGGCTCAAGGCCCACACTGAAAAAGATAAAAGCTACCTCAGCTGGTGTTACAAGACATTCCCAAGCATGGAACTGGTAGCCCAAAACTTCCCAAGGGAGTAAAGTTATGCCACAAAGATGATAACAAACCAGCCTCACTTCAAGGTCTATCGACAAGTTGGAAATCTCTATATCCCCTACGATCGTAGAGTGGATTTTGAAGGAAGAAGGAACATGACCAAGGAGCTGATCGTAGAGTCTGTTCACTCTACTACTGATGATATTCAAGTCCAAAACCAGAAGCCTCCTTATGATCAAGCACTTTATATCGGACACTCCATCATCCTCCACAAGCAATTGGTATTCCACGATTGTTCAGATTATCCAAACATTTGAAAATCTATCCAAAGATGACAATCGTAGAGTCCAATCTATTGTTCAAATTGAAGCTGCCAACCAAAAGAATCAAACTACTTTGGAGCAGGAACTACTGAAGAGTTCTGATGATCTAAGCAAGAAGATATCTATGCTCACTGAAGAATCACGAAGCGAACGATGACGAGGAGATGATTCTTTCCGGCACAAGCTTTAAGCTATCTTGACTGATGTATCTCTCAAACTCCAAGAAAGAGATAACATCTATCAGAAGTCCATCCAACATCAAAAGGCTGAAGCTCTACAAGTTCAGAAGGCAAATGAAGAACAAATCCAAGCCCTCTCTGACAAGATTGACGACTTAAAGCAGTCCTTATCTGTGCAACTTGAGCTAGGACAGCAGGAGCTCTAGTTTAAAGTTGCCAACTCCTCCTACCTGATGGAGCAGCTTATGTCCAACATGGAGCAGCTCTCTTAAATGATTGATGACAAAAAGGGGGAGAAAAAGAGGCATAGAAAGAAGAGGAGCAATAGGAGCAAGAGGCACTCAAGGAAGAGCAGAGGGTTAAGGGAGAAGAAATCAAAGAAGAAGAAAGTAGCTGCAGATAAAGAGTCATCATCTGAGGGGGAGCCAGAAGATGATGATAACAAAATCGCAGAGTTTGAGGGGGAACCAGATCAGAAAGATGCTGAAAGGGAGCAAGAGAAAGAAGTCCAATCAAATGAGTAGCTGATCAATAAGCATCCTGGAAACACACATGGAGCCAAGGAGGTATATCTCTAACCTGTTAGGAATTTTCTGGATCCAGGATATAGAATGTCTTAATGTATAAATTGCCATATCAATATAAATGACATTCATGATTAACTATTTTAGAAATATAGCTACTCACTGTATATAAGATTCATTCATAACATGCATATGCACTTATTATTTTTGTCATAATCAAATAGGGGGAGATTGTCAGGAATAAGCATGTGAATGCAATTCCAATTTATATATGATTTGATTATGGTATATATGAATGAACAATATGCAAGTATGCTTGCATTAAGAAAAGCTGTAAAGTCCTTTGATAGATGATAGAAATATAAGTACAAGGACTTAGAATGAATTGATCAAATATGTTAGGGTGATCCTACATGAGCAAAATAGCTTTGTAAAGTCCTTTAAAAGAAATGATGTACAAGGACTATAAATATAGAAAGATCAAGCTTGTTAGGTTGATCTTATGATGTAATAGATAGACTAGTCTGATCGTCGAGCACTGCACCAGAAGTCGTAGTCTTCCAGGTGAGCCAAGGTTAACTCGAGAGCTATTGAGGCAGAATAGGAGTATGCAAGATAGTAGATCTCGGAGTTCGTAGACTGCTAGGGGAAACGAAGAAGGATCGTAGTGTATCTAGTAGAGCTTCCTCAGGATCGTAGTGTGCTGAGGAAGTCATATTCAGAATCGTGAGAGACACCTACTACTGGTAGGCCATTTATCTGCTTAGAAGCGAAGATGAAATGTAGACTACACTCGAGTCGTAGAGAGTCTACGATGCCAAAGCCAAGTCGAGGATCGTAGTTCACACTCGAGTTAAATGAGAGTCTATTGATTACATGCAGAGATCGTAGTCAAGTAAGATCAGATGAAGACAATAAGCACAAGGCAAAAATTGTAGTGTCAAGATCTGATATCAAGATCGTAGTGTCTGCACAAGCCGAAGTTGAATCGTAAAGTGCAGAACTACGATCTAAGAAGAAGTGCTCACAATGCCAAGGATGAATCGTAGAGCATATACGGTTCTCAACAAATGTGCACTCCCAGAATATCCAAAGTAACAAAGCCTCTAGTTCAAGCTACAAGCTACATCTAAGGAAACCATAGAGCACTCAACGAATGGCATGCAGGCTAATAGAAGATCTCAGCACAAACCCAATCAACATTAAGATTGAGGTGTAAGGCCATTCATGATGAAGTCTTCCACAAGGAGACCCAAAGAAGACTTCAGAAGCTGACTAAGGAAAGTCAGCTTATACAGTAGCTATCAAGTGTAAAGAAGACAACGATCTTAGAAGGAACCTAGATTATAGTGTTTGCCAAATAAAGAAGGAACTGATGGAAGGTGAACCGAGATACTGGCCCGCTTTTGAAGAGCAAGGCTAAAGTGATTAAGTGCAGGGTCAGTTCATTGATGATAAGTGAGCGGAAGATCACAAGGAGAAAGCAAATTTGGGCGCATTCACAATCTGAAGTGTCTTGATATTCGAAGGGGACCGAAGCGAGGATTTAGGCCATCGATTATCACGATCTAAGAACAAATGAAGCAAAATGAAGTATTGAAGCCTTGCACAATCTGAATGAAGAGGTGTTCTTCAGTGAAGATCCAAGCAACACTCTTCAAGATCGTAGTGTTAACTCAACAAGACACTACGATCAGGTCCTTGAAGACATGCATCAGAATCGTAGAGTTGGAATACCTGAAGACTGAAGCATTGGCAACGGTTCAATCTGAAGGGTAATATTCGAACAACTGCCTTTTGAGAGCATCGATGCAATAGGACAACCTCTGATCGAGGAATCAGAAAGAGGTAATAAAGTCTTCAACCTGCCCAAGACATTAAAGTGATACATCTGACAGGGTAGGTGAAGCGATGAGAGTACGCAATGTCGGAAAAAGTATGACAAGTCACATCAAGCGATCTACCTCAAGCAACTTGAGATTTGTGAAGATATTCGAATAGCCTTCAATGGTTACTTTCCAACGGAAGGATTGGGAAGAAGTATAAATGAGAAAGAGCTTCAAAGATCAAAGGTTGCTGGAGTTGTCAAGTTTGGAGAGAAGGTGGACTGATCTAAACCATGTGATAGTGAGTCCAAAGGCTCACTCTATGATCCACCAAGAACACTCAAAAGTTAGATCAAGAAAGAAGTAGAAGTGTGAGTTCTACTATGTAGAAGTGAGAGTTCTACTACATGAAGAGTGTTCTGAACTGCCGAGAGAAAGGAGAGCATCATGCCATCTGGATGTTCATCATGGGAAGACTCTGAGTACAATAGAGAAGAGTCTACAGTCATCTTAGCAAGTCTATCATGAGAAGGCATCGAGTAGCAAGAAGGGAGATCACAAAAGCCATCTTGGTGTCAAGCATGAGAAAGCTTCTAAGTACGTAACAAAAGAGCTTAAAGTCATCTTAGAAGCCTCTCATGTGCAACCATCAAGTACCAAGGAGAATGATCTTCAAGGCAGTTCATCAAGGGGTCATCCGGAGTAGTTGAGCAACCTAAGAAGCTGAGCATCATGCAACACTCAACTGCTCTTCAAGGATGATCAAGCAAAGCTGCTAAGTATAGAAGATGTTCAGAGTATGAAGACATCTTAGCAGCTCAGCAACGACTCCAACAACAAAAAACAAACAACTCAACAAAGCCAGGGCCTGAGGGGTCCTTGTCTAGAGGGACTAAACAAAGCAGGGCCAAAGGGTCCTTGTTTAGAGGGACTAAACGAAGTTCCAAGCCTGCTGGGCTTGAAGAGTTCCTAGGGAACTAGACGAGTCCTAAGGCTACTGGCCTTGAAGAGTTCTTAGTGAACTGAAGTCCCAAGGCTGCTGGCCTTGAAGGAATCTTAGTGATTCAGGGTGCTGCCCTTCCTTAGTAGAAATCCTACTAGTTGAAAGCAGAAGAGTGGATTAGGAGCTTGAGTCTCTGAACCACTTAAAACCCCTTGTTTCTTTTATATTATATCATTTACATTATGTACTATAACTGCTATAACTGCTATGTATATTTTAACTACTTACAACTAAACCTACTCTACGAACAGTGTATGTATGTTTATGGATATATCAATGAAGGGGATCTTCTACTTATTCCGCTGTGCTTGAAAAGATTCTTATGTTTGTCATATGTCAATTATGAACAAAATAATATAAACCAGAAAAGTCTTTGAAAGAAAAAGGATCTATTCAACCCCCCCCCCCTTCTAGATCTATTGTGCCCTCTAGGAACTAACAGCTGTTAAGCACTTGTTTGAAAGAACTGAGTAGCTGAGCAAGCTTTTTCTTTTTCTCAGATCGTAGAGTTGAGCGTTGGGAGTTCTTGTGCATTTTGTTCAATGCTTGCTTATTTCTCTCATCTGCATATGTTCTGCATATATGTGATCCTTGAAATCTATCCGTTGAAGCCTTTTGGTGAAGCATTTAATGCGTTTGACATTTCTGAACTTTGATGGAGACTTTTCTGCACATCTTCTAAATTGCATTCTAGCCCACTTACACAACAGACTGCTTTCGCACCTAACACCTAAAAAGGTGTTTTCCTTTGTCCTATGGTCCTTTCCTTAGCTTCTTGAATACTTTTCTTTTGTTATATACTAAGGATATTTTTTGTGACATTAGAACTGGTGAGGACTTCAATGTTTAAACCCCATTCCTTATTTGTTGGAACTTATCTTCAAATAAAAGGTGGGGCTCGATGCTTCTAACACAATACAGATGATACTCTACGATCCAGATCGTGATGTCTTGTCACCTTGGTGCTTAGTCTGATGCTATCGAACAAGAGCACTACAATTTCTCTTAAAGACTTGCACACTACGATCTTCACTTGCTTGTGTTTACAAGCTCTACATTTTCGAGAGCACACTACGATCTCTGAGTTGGCTCGACAAACGTTAGGATAACTCTACAATTTCCGAAGAGGTCTTTCAAGCAGGTACACTACGATCCTTGATGTTCTACGTTTCTGCCTTGACTTCTGTAATCTTGATCAGCTTGATACACTACGATCTCTTCAAAGCCTATCTATTTCACTTCAAGATGTAGATCAACCTAACAAATTTGATCTATCACTAAGTCCTTGTACATATATTTCTCTCAGGACTTTACATATAATCATGAGTATTTACTTTAAACATCAAATCAAAATATTCACTCTCCCCACAATCTCCCTTTATTTGATGTTGACATAACCAAGGAGATTTGTTGTCATGATTATTAGTTTCTAGATGCATTTGCAGGAAAAGAAACATGACTTAGTATTTCAGTGAGCAGCTGAAATTTCTAGAGAATAAGCATGAATTTATTGATGTTTGTAGAATATTACAATTTAGTTTTACATCAATAATAATTTAAACTTTCATTTAACTCTATTTCTTTGATCTTTTGCGTGGAGGATTGACATACTCCTCAGCCCTTCTTTTCCTGCTTGCTTCATCCCACCTGGCTAGATCTTCCAGCTCACTTGGGCTTAGCCTAGGATTTTGATCATGCCTATTCATGAATGCAAGATCTCCAGTTGGCATTCTAAGGCTTGTGGTGGTCACATTTTGTGAGCTGGTGGCTGGCCCTAGACTCCTTATTGGGTGAGCCATTAAGACTTTCTGCTAATCAGATCATTGAGTATGATGACCGGATCGTGGAGTCTGTTGGTGAGTCTATCTTGCAGGAGGACTCCTTGAAGCTTGAGTTTGGAATTGTCCTCTACCTCTGCCTTGGCCTCCTTGAACTCCTATGCCTCTGCCCTAACCTCCTTTCCCTTTATTCTCCCCCTTTATGTCAGCATCAAGGGTTCGAATGTCTTCGAATAGTCGAGTCACTCCTTGGACGAGCTCGTTGAGTTGGCTTTTAGTTTGAGCAATGTTGTAACATTCCAGATTTTTTAAATGTAAGTTATAAATATTTATTGATTTATATAAATATTTATTGGACGTGTTTATTATTGAATAAGTAATTGTTCAATTTGATTGAGATGTTTTAGTTAATTATTTAATTGTTAAATAATTAATGTGTTATGTGGATTGAGTTATGTTATTAAGTGATTTATTTAATAAATTGTTATTAAATAAAGCGACAAATTACTATGTGATAAAGAGTTATTAAAATAAATTAAAGTAATTTTAATTTAGTATTGCCAAACAAGGTGTAAGTATATTAATCCTTTATTTTATAAATGGTTTGCCAAACAAGGCCTTATGGCTTTTGAAATTCTTGTTAATTTTAAATTATATTATTAATAGAATAAAACAAATATATAAATAAAATATATTTATATTTATAAGATTATACGTTATATGTTTGGTAACTGATAAGAGTAAATAGGCTTATTATTGCCATATCAGTTTTGTTTTATTTTGACGCATACTTGTTAAGTGTTTACGCTCCAGTTTTGCTTAGTCTAAGAAAAGGTTTTCAAAGAATAAGAAAAGTTTCAGAGAATTTGAGAGAGAGAAGTAGCAAAAGAAAGTTATCAGTGTTTAACAAAAATTGTCTAAAACAAAAGGTATGTACATAACTTAACCATAGCTATTTTACGCCATTATTTTATGTGAGTTTATATTGTCTCGGTGTTCTCAATTTGACTGTAAGACGAAGTTCTTTACAAACTTTCTAGAGTTCGAATGTTTTACTATTTGATTATGAAATCACGTGTATTAGTAGTAGATAACATATATATTGATGATTGTATGTTCAATAATGTATAGGTAAGAGTATGATAAATTATGTATACACGAAAAGAATTATTTTTACAGTAAACTTATATGCATGAATATGATTTTTGAAAGTTAATAAAAATTAGTATGTGATTATGTTAATTGAGACTTGTGTGTAATTGGGTAAGAAATTAAGCAGAGCAAGGAATCGAATGGAGATGGCCGTGTTTACTGTGTCAAGATATTTCTTCAATGGAGTCTCTATTTTTTAAAACACAGTGTTTTCAAAGAATTAGTTCTCTGCTATTGTTGTTTAGTTGTGTAAAATTTGTACACAAATGCTTCATAACTTTTATGTGTAATTTTCGTTAAGTTATACAGGTTATTGGGTGTTGATTATTGTTAGAAATCAAGACAGTAGCTTTAGCTCTGTTCTTCGTTTTGTTTCTGTCAGTTTCAGCGCCACATCGTCAAAATTCACGCCCAATACATGTTTCGATGCCTTAGTGCCAAAAAGTCGCGCCACCAGGACTTCATACAGCCAATAATAAGTCAATCACGGACCTCAAGACCGAAGTTACGCCACACTGCAACAAGCGAAGGCGCCCACAGATTAAATCAGTAGCCACCACCACTTAATAGAAAGTTCAGAAATGACTTTTGTCTTCCACAAAAGTCTAATTTTTAAACGAATGATATATGATAAATGTTGAGTATGTATTTCTGGTATTATAGTATGTTAATATTATGAGTGAACATGGAATTACTAATTAACAAATATTGTTATTAGTTTTATTAGATAGAAGTTGATTATGCGATTTGATTATATGGTTAGAGATTTAAACCATACGTGATGTAGCGTTGATTATGACTAATCATGTCATGTTAACACATGTATATAGGATATTGTGATTTGGATTATAACGGTTTAATCTACGCACAAGGCAAGATTCTAAATCCCTATCTTTTACATTGAGAAAATTTTCTAATCTTAAAGCTTCGTTATGCAAATTTCATATGCTATACTTTATTGAGTAAAGTATTTCCATTTAAGCAATTTAATGGTATCTAGTTATTCATGATGATACAAGCTTCCCATCTCCACACTTTCGTTGAGATAGTTATTATGATTATGCAAGTTTTTCCTAACTCTAAACTTGTTATATTAGTATGCAAGTACCTTTATTCTGTTGACTCAGTTTATCATTCCAATTATTGTTGTTCTGCATGCTTGATATTAAATTCTAAGTTGTAACCTTAGCTTAATGTTGTTCAGGCAAGGTATGATAGATTATTCAATTGTTATGCTATTAGATTATTCCTAAAGCATGAACTTAGAAATCTAAATGTTTATTCAAGATGATCATTCAATAACATAGTGTTATTATCTTTTATTCAACTAATCCTTAGTTAATGTCCGTTGAACTCCAAATTACCTTGAAGTGTATCCAAACCAAACTATCTTTCTTTAGGCGGACTTGTACTCAAAATATCGAGATGAACAACCCTATTTATAGGGGTTACGCTTAGTTTTGTACTTTCATACCGAAATGTTTGTATACAATACATGTATGAAGGGTTGATCCCCCTAAGTACCTTAAAGTCATTATGGTCGTATGACCGTAAAAGTTTAAGTTAAAAGATTACTTATAACTGTGGACAAGGTTCGTGGTCATTAGACCCTCAGTGAATGTTTAAAATATTAATAGAACTCATTGTTCAGTTCTATTGAGCCCTTGAATGGGCAAGGAATGTTAAGATGTTAATAGGACTTATTATTTAGTTCTATTGAGCCCCTCGAATGGGCAAGGAATGTTTAAGAAGTTAATAGAACTTATTGTTCGCTTCTATTGAGCCCTCGAATGGGCAAAAGAATGTAAAAGTTTTATTCATTGATATTTCAAGTGAGCCTTGTTTGCTCACTCTTGCCTCGTAAAATCCTTACGACTAAAGATGGAAAGGGTGACGTACCTAGCACCAAAGAAAGAAAGGGAAAGATGAACAAGCATCAAGACTTGTAATAGTTTTGATAGTTTTATTATCAGACTTTGGTTTAAAGAGTGTAATGAAGTTTATTTAAATTTTCCGCATGAATGATTGTTTATAAATGTTAGATAACCTGGGAGATATTATTTTATGAAATTTTCAATTTTATTTATGATTGGATAGTTATAAATGAATAATTTGATTACGTGAACACCAAATCTTGAGGTAATGAAGTACCGGGATTTGGGGGTGTCACAAATGTCCTCTCGATTTTCCTTTATCGTAGCTGCCGATTGAGCTTCTCTGCTTTGAGGAGGGTAGAAACATTATCACCGCTATTGTCCTTGGTTGACATAGAATTATTGGAATTCTTTAACGGCCGTTTTCAAATTGATGATGTTCTCCAACATAAGCTTATTCTAGGCTTCTTGAGTGTTCTATAATGCAAGAACAACATCTTTGTGTCTTTTGGCTGCTAGGAAGTGAATATCATCCCTGTCCTTTATGCTTTTAATCATTTCCTTGATGATCTCCCTCAGCTTCTTTGTAAGCTCAGCGTTTAGGGTGCCTGAGAGATTGTTTGCAGCAGTGATCATTTTTGTCAGTCTGAGATGAATGAATTCTGAGTGAGCTTAAAGGCTATCATCGATGTCTTTGATCACTTTCTTGGACACTTCGTTCAACTCATCTTTGGTGGGCAGATCTAAAAGTAGTTCACTGAGTTATGGATTGTTTAAAGGAGGGGATGTTTTCTTGTATTGATCTTGCAAGGAGTAGAGGGCAAGATAAAGGTTGGAGTATTCATTGGTGGATGAAGAGGGAATATCTGATGGAGGGGATTTTGTTTGGGTGTCTGAAGAGGGTGGCTCTACGATTTGAGCTTGGGACTCTACGATGGGGCTAGGGTCATCAATCGTAGAGATGATGGGAGTTGGGATCAATATGAAGTTAGGCACATTTGGTTCATCAGTTACAGAATTTTGGAATTCTGTAACTGGGGATTGTCTCGGTGGATTTAGAACCACTTCCAACCATCTTGGAAATTCATAAAATTTGCTAGAAAAAGGCAGTGGATAGTGATTCACTCTAAAATATATTGGGATAGTTAATACCTCATGCACCATTCTTGAGGAGGGACCATTTATGATCATCTTTTTGGCAAAATTGAAGTTTCCTGGAAATCCATGAGCTAGCACAGAGATGGATGGATATTCTTTGAAGCTCCAAAACATATGACTCCAGGAGTTTAGAATTTGAGCTTGATGATAGGGCATCATGGGGAGATAGGAGAACAGCTGATTATAAAGATAAATCCTATACCCATCACGGCCCACACCTGTTATCTCAAGTTCATCATCATCTTTGTCTTCCTCTTCTTCTCTATCTCCCGTTGAGGATTCCACTATGTCAATGACTTCCTTTTGATTTTCTTGCTCAGGCTCTTCCTCATTTTCTGCAGGAGTAACTTCTTCTGTCAAGGGGATGTCATGAGGCTCCCCCTCAACATGATCATCCATCTACAGGACTAGTAGCTCCCTCTCAGCTGAAGCATTTTCCAAGGTGAGAACTTAAGGTATCTCCCCCTCAGCTTGAGCTATGTCCTTTTGGCTTTCTTTAGATAGTTCCTTTTTAGCAACCATCCTTTTGTCTTCCTCCTTGAGTACTCCTTCATTGATCAGGATGTACTTCTTAACCAATTTTCTTCTTGGTTTTCTAGGCTGAGCCACAGCCTCAGGACTTTCTTTAGCTTTAGCTTTGTCCTTGATGATCACCAGATCTATCCGTGCAAAAAGAACTTCCTTGCTTGAGGTGTTCAGTCTGGTCTCTACGATCGGTAGAGACTCAACGATTAAAGAGACAGATGGCCTCTTGGACTTGTGACTGATTTTGTTCTTCTTCAGCAGCTGTGATATGGTGGCTCTGTCTTCATCTGCCTCAGCCACCAATTTCTTTTCTCCTTAGGATTCTCAGAGTCTCAATATCAGAGGACTCTATAGGTATATCAGTGGTAGACCCTTGAGGTTCTTCTACCATCCTAGTTTTTAGCTTTCTCTTTCCCTTGTTTTTTCTGATAAGGGTAGTGGGTTCTCCTTTGTTGATCTCTTCCTCTTCTTCTTCAGTCTCTTTGACGACTGATATGTTTCCTGGAATCCCTGATTCCTTTAGATCACCAGTTCTTCCACTGGACTCAGACATCATACGAACATTTTTTGCTGGATTCCTTTTCCAATTTTCAAACAATTGTTGGGTCATCCGTCTGTTTGGATTAATGGACTCTCCTTCATTGTCACCAATTTTGTCACCCAGAGCAGACTGTAGGATGATGCCTATAAAGCGCCCGTAGAGCATCTTTTGAGAGCTCTTTGGCTTCTTCGAGCTTAGGATCCATTTTCCTATCCACTCAAGCAGTAGAGCTCCATAGTTGAGTTAATGCCACAACTTATTGCAGTCATTAGTTTTAACTGCACCTCTTTTACAGAATTGTGGCTAGAGCTTTTGCAGCATATACACTTCCCAACAATATCAGCCAAAAAATCATACCTCTGAGGAAACTCCTTCTTCTTGTATCCTTTGACATTGGGGAATTTCTTGTGATGCATCTTCTTAAGCCCTACATGGAAGTCGATGCCATCTAAAAACCAAAAGCCTTCAGATTTGAAGCCTAGGGCTAGGTTGATGTTCTTAGCCTTTAGCTTGATTTCCACGTCATTGACTCTCATCGTGAGGACTTCATTTTCGAATGCCTCATTTCTGTAAAACTCCTTTATTAACTTTGGGTAGATCCAGGTGCTCGTACCCAGAGCGTCTTCGAGACCAGCCTTCTTTATCAATGTCAGAGTCTTGTGAAATTTGGGTCCAGTGGTTTTGAATTCATCGAAGCATAGTCTGTAGCCGGAGACGATGTTGGAGGCTGCCATTTATTTCTTTACAAGGAGTGTGGTTGTCTGAACTTTCTTAAGAGTTATGGTTTCTGCTTGTTGAAAGAGAAGAGAGATAAGCTTTTTGACCTTCTGATTTTAAAAAGGCGTTTTTAAACTGCACTTGAAAACTTCCCTCTCTCTATTTTTGTTTAGTGGGGCAGGTGTCAAATTCTGCTTGGCTCTGCGAGTTTGACTGAGGAGGATTGTACTGAATTGCCCTTAGCTCCTTTGGAGCTAATGTGTCCTTAGGGAGGACTACGATCGTTGAGGTAGCCTTTGTGATCGTTGAGTCTGAATTGCGATCGTTGAGTCTGCTCAGCATTCGTCGAGTCTGTCCAGCAGTCGTCGTGTCTGAACTACCATCGTAGAGTCTGTCCAGATCCTTGTGATGAGATTTAGACTTAGCATTCTTTTAAGCTAACTCAAGAAGGGTTAACCTCATAGAGTGAATCAAGGGTTAGGTTTGTTCCTGAGGCGCTTATTAGAGGGATTGCTTTGTTTTGAACTTTCTCATCACAGGATGCTCCCTTGTTTTGTTGATGGGGCTCTATCATCATTAAGTCTGCACTACGATCGTTGAGTCAGCACTGCAATCATTGTCTTTTGTCACTTCAGCTCTACGATCGTGGACTTTCTTTAATCATGTCTATGATTTTGGACATAACCTTTATATATGTATGGTTAGCACAGAACTAGAGCATATATTTCATGGTTGTAAATTAAGCATGCCTAGCTCACTTTTGAACTTATTAAACTTGGATTCATCTAGAGGCTTCGTAAAGACATCAGCATGTTGATTTTCAGTAGAGATATATTGTAAAGATATAGTTCCATTTTGCACATGATCCCTAATGAAGTGATACCTTATTTCTATATGCTTAGTCCTAGAATGCATGACAGGATTATGAGTTATTGCTATGGCACTTGTGTTATCACGATGAATGGGAATGGATTTGAAATCAAACCCATAATCACCTAGCCGATTTTTTTCATCCATAGATCTCGAGCACAAAGAATGCCAAAGAAAGAATGTATTCAACTTTCTGCAATTGAAGTAGATAATTGAGTTTTGCTTCTTGCTAAGCCGTGACACAAGTTTGTTTCTAGCAATCGACATGTGCCAATCGGTATTCTTTTTTCTATCTATTTGGCGTACCGCAATATTAGCATATATATGTATCCCGTTAGTTCAAATGAGGACTCCTTGGGATACCAAAGCCCCAAGTGAGGTGTACCCTTGAGATACCTCGAAAATCCTCTTTACAAAGCAGCTTAAATGTGATTCTTTAGGTTAGCCTTGAAATCTAGCACATATGCATGTTGCAAACATTATGTCTGGTCTACTGGTAGTTAGATATAAAAGAGAGCCTGTCATACCTCTGTATTGAGTTATATCAATACTTTTACCTTTTTCATCTTTGTCAAGCTTGGTTGCAAGAGCAATTGGGGTTTTCATGGGAGAGGCTGATTCTATGCCATACTTCTTAAGTAAATCTTTGATGTACTTGGCTTGGTTTATGAATATTCCTTCATCAGTCTACTTTACTTGCAGTCCAAGGAAGAAGTTCAGCTCATCCATCATGCTCATTTCAAACTTGCTCTGCATAAGCTTGGAGAATCTCTTACATAGGTTTGCATCAGTAAAGCCAAAAATAATATCATCAACATATATTTGAACCAATAATACTTTGTCTTTATGCTTTCTAAGGAATAATGTGGTATCTACTCTACCTCTTATGAATCCATTTTCAATAAGAAAATTAGTTAGTGTTTCATACCATGCTCTAGGTGCTTGTTTAAGACCATATAAGGCTTTGTCTAATCTACAAACATAATTAGAAAGAGATGGATTGATGAAACCTGGAGGTTGCTCTACATAGACTTCTTCTTGAAGTTCACCATTCAAAAATGCACTTTTGACATCCATCTGAAAGACCTTGAATTTCATGTGAGCAGCAAAGGCAAGGAAGATTCTAATGACTTCTAGTCTGGCAACAGGTGCAAATATCTCATCGTAGTGAATGCCTTCTTCCTGAGAGTAGCCCTTGGCCACTAATCTTGCCTTGTTCCTGGTTATTACTCCATCTTCATCCATCTTGTTTTTGAAGACCCACTTGGTTCCAATGACATGATGACTCTTTGGTCATGGTACCAATCTCCATACTTTGCTTCTTTAAAATTGATTAAGTTCTTCCTGCATGGCTTCTATCCAGCTAGAGTTTTCCATAGCATCCTCTATCTTTTTAGGTTCCATTTGTGACATGAAGCTTGGATAAAAAAATTCATTCTGGGTGGCAGCTCTTGTTTTGACTCTTGCACTCGGATCTCCAATGATTAGATCTTGAGTGTGATCTCTTGCCCATCTATTTCCTGTTGGGACATCTGTCCTGATGCCTTCTTGTCTTAGGCCTTCAAGATCTATTTCTTCTTCTTGGTGTGGAGGTTCGTTTTCTGGCATAGGCCTCTATACGATCTCATTTCCTTGCTCAATGATTTCACTATCTGGTACTACGATCGTAGTGTTGAGCTCGACGACCTCGCTCAGTAGTGTCCGAACCGCTTATCGTAGTGTCTCTCGAGGCAATCGCTTTTGTCCAAGTCTGTTTCATCAAAGATGATGTGAATCGAGACTTCAACACTCAAAGTGTCTTCTTGTTGAACACTCAGTGGCTTTACTTTATCCATGGCATATCCAAGAAAGATTCCTTTGTCTGACTTGGGTTGAAACTTTGTCAAGTACTGCTTTCCATTGTTGAGAATGTAGCATGCACAGCCGAATACATGAAAGTAGATGACACTTGACTTTCTTCCTTTCCACAGTTCGTAGGGTGTCTTCTTAATCGTAGAGTGTATGAGTGATCTGTTCTGAGTGTAGCATGCAAAGGTCGATGCCTTACGCCTGTAAGTATTTAGCAGATGGGTCACGCTAGTAGAGTTCTTCCAACCTCTATCAGTGTCCTGTTCTTTCTCTCAGCTACCCCATTTTGTTGAGGAGTTCGTGGAGCTGAGAAGTTGTGACTGATGCCATTGTCTGTGCAGAATTGGTCCATTTCTAAGAAGTCGAATTCTCTGCCATGATTACTCCTTATAGCCTTGATTTTCTCTCTTTTTTCATTCATCACTAGCCTGAACAACTTGATCAGTTGAGAGCTTGTTTCATCCTTTGAGGTTAGACAGAACACCCATGTGAACATGGTGTAGTTGTCGACTATAACCAGTGAGTATCTTTTCCCTCTGAGACTAGTTGTTGGAATTGGCCCAAATAGATCCATGTGGAGCAACTGCAGGGGCTTGTCGATTGAGTTGGCAGTTTTGCTCTTGAATGAGCTTCTGGTTTGTTTTCCAAGCTGACAGGCATTGCATGGCCTTTCTTTGACAAAGCTAAACTTGGGTAGGCCTGCAACAAGATCTTTTGAGGCCAGTTTGGTCATGCTTTTTAAGTTTAAATGAGACAATCGTCTATGCCATAGCCAGCTCATTTCTTCAGATGGTTTAGCCAGAAAGCATATTGTCTCATCTGAGCTTAGTTGTCCAAGATTCACCGTGTAGACATTTCCATCTCTTGTTCCAGTTAGCTTTACAGTAGATGTCTTCAAATCTCTAACTTGACACTGATTGTGGAGGAATGTTATTTGATGGCCCTTGTCGCAAAGTTTGCTAATGCTCAGAAGATTGTGTTGTAGTCCTTCCACATAAGCCACTTTACTGAAGGATACTGCACCATTTCCAGCTGAGCCATATCCTCTTGTCTTGCCGGAGCTGTTGTCTCCAAAAATGATTGAGGGACCCTCCTTTTCTATGTAGTTAGACAGAAGGGCTTTATTCCCAGTCATGTGCCTTGAGCATCCACTGTCCAGATACCAGGTCGTGATCGTGGAGCTCTTTTCCCGTGATAACATTAAACCTTCATTTTGGTACCCATATTTGCATGGGTCCTACTTTGTTAGTGCCCTTGGGGACCCAAATCTGCTTGATCTCGGGTCTCACATACATTAAATTATAATAGCACTTTATAGCCTTGTGACCAACTTTATTGCACACAAAACATCTAGTATGATAATTCATCCTCCATTTGGACTTGTGTGGTTCTTTAGTCATCCTTCTGTTAAACTGATTTTCCTTCTTCCACGTGTCCTTGGGTTTCATGAATTGTGAGGAGTGTATCTTTCCTCTACTGTACCTTCCCAGTTGATTCATAGAGTTGGTCTTACTTGACTCTACGATCCTTCGAGGTTAGTGAGTAGTGGATGGGTTACTATTCTCTTTTACGAAGCCCAGGCCAGCATGAGATCCTTTACTCCTTGGAGTATGGATTGAATTAGTAGAACAGGGTTGGGCTGGTTCTTCCTTCTGTGAGAATTTCATAAATGTAATGCCTCTACTAAAACTTGAAGCATTACTAGTGCTAGTTTCCTTTATCTTTTCCACACATGACTCTGAGGTGGATCCCCCAAAGCCTAGGCATGTTCTGTCAGATGCACTTCTCTGACTAGAGATTAGAGAGTCCATGGATGATGAGGATTTATTCCATGTAGAGATAGTCTTTTCTAGTTCCTCAATTTTAGAGGTTAGATTGGACTCTCTTTGTGCATTGAGCTCATTGGTCTGTTTTAAGATCTCATTCTAAGCCTCAAGCTTGGAGACAAAGTTAGTACTTAGAAGGGATGTTTCCAGTTCTTCTTGAACTTCTTTTTTATCCTCTTGAAGAAGTGAATAATCCTTCGACAGAACTCTGAACCACTTCATGTATTGATGCAGATCAGTTGTTATGCCATGCAGCACAGTTCTCAAATCATTAATGTCTACATCAGGAGAGTTAAAGTCAAATACCTCATCGATACTTACTTCATGTATGTTGGAGTTCTGTTTGTCTTTTGCACTTTTGGCCATTAGGCAAAGATTTTCCATTTGGGGATCTTCATCATCTCCAGATTCAGAAGTTGAGTCATTGTCTGAGTCACTCCACGATCCTCCAGCTACAAGGCCTTTGTCTCTCTTCTGAGGCCTTTTGTTGCCTTTGTATTCCTTCTTTGGATGTGATTTCTTCATTAGCTCTTCTTTGAGAGGTTTGTTGCAATTAGCAATGAAGTGGCCAAGCTTCTTGCAGTTGTAGCATAGATCATTCATTTGCTCCTGGCTGCTGTAGTTGTTGATCTTCTTTGGTTTGCTAGTTTTGCCTTGACGCATAAACCTTCTGAGTCTTTTTACCAGCATTACAAAGTCTTCATCATCGTCTTCATCATATTCCGAGTCAATTTCAGTGTTGACCTTGGAGGTACTTTCAGTTGCTTTGAGAGCAACACCCTTATCCTTCTTTCTGCCTTCTAACAGAGTTTCTCCTCGTTGAGTCAGCTCTAGTTCATATGTAAGAAGGTTACCGTATAGCTGTTGAACAGTCATCTCATGGAGATTCTTTGACTCTCTAATAGCAGTGGTTTTGGCATCCCACCTGCTTGGTAAGGCTCTCATGAACTTTATGATTAGATCTTTGTTTGGATAGATCTTTCCATAAGCTTGTAGAGAGTTGATCAGAACGTTGAATCTCTCGTAGGTGGCAGTGACGTTTTCTCCTTGAACATGAGTGAACATTTCATACTGCTATGTCAGGAGAGATTGTTTGTTTTCTCTAACTTCTTCCGTTCCTTCATGCATGATGAGTAGTGCTAACCAAACCTCCTTTGTTGTTTTTCTATTGACCACATTTTTGAATAGATCATCTTCTAATGATTGAAACAAAATGTTCTTAGCCTTCTTGTCAAGTTGAACAGCTCTCTTCTCGTTGTCTGTCCACTCCTCTTTGACTTTGATTTGTATTCTGTTCGGATCATCTGTAGTTGGTGCAAGCTTTGTTGGAACATAGGGCCCATTCTGAACAGTCTTAAATAGATCTTCATCTATTGAGTCCATGTATGCTTGCATCCTAGCTTTCCAGTTTGCGAATTTATCTTTGTTGCACATTGGTGGCTTGTTGCCTCCTCCAGTTCTTGATTCGCTTGGTAAGTGTGCCATTAGATCTACTTAAGCTTTGTAGGCTGTATAATAAAACCTGCTTTGATACAAATTGTTAGTTCCCGGAGGCACAATAGTTATCTAGAAGGGGGGTTGAATAGATATTTAAAAATCTTTTCATTTTAACTTGTTAGTTGATAATGATTAAAACACAACGGAATTAATATTTGTTTTAATCTCCCTTAAGATAGTGAGTTAATGAGAGTGAGGCGCTTATAGCGCTTACGGGCAGATATATGGCAGTTATAGCAAGAATGTAATAGACACAGTCGTTTTAAGTGGTTCAGAGCACTTAAAGCTCCTAGTCCACTCTTCTACTCCTCGAGTAGGAAATCCACTAAGGATGCCTTTTACACTTTCTGAATCACACATTCCTTCTGACCAAAGAGCCTAGGAACTTCTTTGTTCACTCTTGAACTTTTCAAGTCCAGCAGACTTGGCTCTTCACAGTTCACTTAGAACTCTTCAAGTCCTTCTGACTTGGAACTTTTACTTCAGTTGATTGGTAGTTGTTGAGTTCTTGATTATTGCTACTCAGTTGTTGTTAAGCACTTGTTCGAAAGAACTGAATAGCTGAGCAAGCTTTTTCTTTTTCTCAGATCGTAGAGTTGAGCGTTGGGAGTTCTTGTGCATTTTTTTCAATGTTTGTTTATTTCTCTCATCTGCATATGTTCTGCATATATGTGATCCTTGAAATCTATCCGTTGAAGCCTTTTGGTGAAGCATTTAATGCGTTTGACATTTTTGAACTTTGATGGAGACTTTTCTACACATCTTCTGAATTGCATTCTGGCCCACTGACACAGCAGACTGCTTTCTCACCTAACACCTGAAAAGGTGTTTTCCTCTGTCTTATGGTCCTTTCCTTAGCTTCTTGAATACGTTCCTTTTTTTATATACCAAGTGTGACGCCCCCAAATTCTGACCTCCACTTGGTCACCCAAATTCGGTTCGTCACTTTCTCAAAGTATTACCATAATAACTAAAATAACGCATACACAACAGAAAATCTACTTTAGAATAATATACAATGATTTATTATAATTATTCCCCAAGTCTCATGACTCCACAAAGTGCTAATAGATTACATAATAATATCTAATAAAGACTTATTACATGATCCTACTTAAGCTTAAACATAGTCCGCAAATAGTCTTAATACAACATGATTAATTTAAACATAAAGGGACAAGCTAGTGGTAGCCTTTCCCTTGCCCTTTGTCTTTCCCGTATACACCTCCTGTTTACGCCTTAATCTAAAGGTTTTAAATAAGCAAGGATGAGCACAAATTGCCAAGTAAGTAATATACAACAAGGGTGTAGGATATATATATATATCACAAGGTTTGAAATATCGAAGTGTCATTTCTAGGATAGTTCAAAGTGTCAGAAATAATATCATGGATAAGAAATATCAACAATTCTTGGAATAAGAACGACCATTCAATATAAATCAACAGATATATATGAATTCAACGACTATCAAGGTGTCCAATTGAATAAATAATTTATATTGAGTAAATACTATGACTCATCGAACTTCCACTAGAGTTACCAATATTGAACCGATAACTCAGAATATCAAGTAATCGTAGATGATCAATCTACAATACTATACGTTATGCATAACACCACAATAATATTCATTCATGTGTTGGGGTTTCCAACGACATACATTCCCCTTACCAAAAGAGTTGTTCAACTCAGTTTTTAAGATTTCCGCACCAATCAATTGGTTTGGACAGTTTTTATAAACATGCATATAGTCTAGCCAAATCAAATGGCATCGATTCTTTCACTATACTCAAGGAAAATACCAGTTTTAACATGAATAAAAGCTTTCACCGGGGTTTAACATACTTGCTTATTTGAACGAAAAAGTAATATAACTTGTATTCAAAGGGATAAGCTTGCGGTATTTGTTGAATAAAATAATGCAATGATATTGCACAACAATAATAGTAGGGTTCAGATACTTGCTCAATATAAATTTGAGTAAGGTTAGAGAAACTTGACTTAAGCGTAGTTTATCCACGTTAATAACTCAACCTTTCGAATCCTATTTATAGCGTATTATATGTACACAAGGTTCATTAGCTAACACAGTCTTTAATCAAGCTTGACATGACTCAAGTACTCACATATGGTACAAAAACAGTTTATACATCATCACAAGTTCCACGCACGTAACTTTGTTTTGATATCATGTAAACATTCTTTTGGTCTTATTATTTGAAAGTTATGAACAACCTTTATTTCTATCACATGGCATGTTCCTTAACACATTACATAACATGTTGATTATATATTACAAGTTAAAGACATCATATAGGCATGCTTCAAACATCAGACCCAAAATGTAATCCAAACATTTATCATACTCCTAAGATAACAATTTGCGTTTGTGCCTAGGGATTCACAGAACAAGCACACGTCTCCCCCGCCGCATCAGATCGATTCAGTGTTGCCTTACAGCTTCTGGTCCGCTTGAACAAAACTCTCACACATGGTATATATGTCATGTTAAAGGTCTTTTCATGTTTCTCAAGTAAATCTAGGTTCCCTTTTATAACATATTAATTTCCAACTTAGCTATTTCAACCATTTGGATCCATTCAAGGTTATGAACCTACAAAGTCTATCATGCTTGCTCTCTAAACATACAAGATAGTTATAACACTCATATTAAGCATGTTTGTGTGTATTCACAACGCATACGTGAAACCAACATCGCTTTAGTTGAAAATAGGCTTTGTTCATGTTTTTCTTAAAATATGCTACTTAAGCATGATATATATATGTTTATGCTACATGAGCGAGTCTAAGAGTGGCATCAAACATGATCACAAATGTCAAATTTTAGTTCTCCATGGTATCTTGACAATATTCACATTTAAAGCTTGCTAATAGGTTCAACATGCTCATGTTTCCTTATTAATCAAATAAGCATAATCTAAAGGTTTATTCATGCATTTCCAAGTCATACTTATATGCTTTCAAAGTCAGAATATAAACCACGTAGAAATCATGTATGTTAGCTCACTGGGCTTAGCTTCTTATTGAAAATATTTCTAACATAAGGCTTAACAAGTTTTATGCTCAAAGGACTATATACACCACAACATGTTCATCTATGTGTAAAAGCAGTCATGTATAGCTTACTAGGTTCACAATTTGTAGAACATGATCTTTAACATAGTTGATTTTCAAAACTTAAGGTTCAAATCTCCATTTAAACCATATGTCTCCATTAATCATGCAAGTCTATGAAAACAGGCTCACATTAGATTAACATATCCATATATACATCATACACATGTTTACATGTTCACTTGAGTCAAAACAACTAGCTAATCATGATCAGATTTGAAAACAGATTGCTCAACTGAAATTCAAGAATTCCACATGCAGATCATACTGCCATACTAATATAAATGTGGTGAATCAAGGCTGCATTGTTCGGTTCAGCGTGGAAGCGCCCTGCTTTGGCATAAAGCTAGCCCAACCTCAAAAATTATTCATGATATCACTCCTAAACACTCATAAATTAATTTTAACATGCTTATATGATCATATAACAACTATATAAACATTTCCCACCCTCAATAACATCCAATTCCATGAATTCAAGAATTTGAGTTTTAAGAGTTCAAGAACTCTGTTAATCAGAAACTGAAAATAGAAGTAAGAAGAAAGGAGTTATACCTCTGAGTTGTGAAAGAACTTGCTCCTAATTGAACTCCTAAGCTCTAAGAATGCGTGTATGCTCTCACTCCCCTACTTAGCAATTCTCAGAAATTCTCAAGCAACCTTAACTGATAACCATGGCTGCCATTTATAGATGGAGTGTGGACTGGGCATTGGTGTTACACAAACCTTGAATCCATGGTGCAATGGAATGGAACAATGGTTCATGAAGGGTGGCTCAACCACTCCATACCAACTACCTAACTAGCCATGATCATCTAGGATTTAGCAGCTAGAAGTTTACGTATGATAGCTTGTAGTCACTATTCATGTCCTTGTGCCACTCATTTTGGGACAAAGGAACTCTAGCAACACTTAGACTACACACTTATACACATTTTACTCTTATGCTATACCAACCATATATTATAACCTAATGTCACACTATGACTTAACATTTCAAAGTAGTGGGTGTGATGTAATATATATATAATCCATGTACATTTTAGCACACTGGTATATTAAAAAGGAGAGTTTACAATATGCTCATGGTATATTATTTTAATACCTACCCACATACATATTGTCAAATATATTTATAATATATAGTTCCAATATGTTTACTCACATTGCTTCATACAATATAGTTGTATACAACTTAATATATATAGTCACACAATTGTCACACCACACTATATAGTTATATTTGTGTTATTGTTTCACATGCACATAACTATCAATATAACATTATTATATTAATAACCTACTTATTTATATTAAATGAATAACCACGCCCTCCTTAATTAATTAACACCAACATAATTTAATCCAACTATTGCTTAATGTAATTATGGATTTCCATAATCATTATTCTTTGATAATATTCTTATTACCTTTATAGGTATATTGCAAATAATAATAATCACCTATTATTAATTAATTACAAGGAAATCCATTTCCCACAATTAATTAGTTACTAATTAATGGTTTAATAATTCCGTTGTCGGACATAACCCATTTCATTGCAATATACTCTTATCATATGGTTCCATCCATGTTACACATATAACATTAATGTCCCCAATTCAGTGCTACAGTAGAAAGTACCCAACTCAAATCGACCGATGGCGCTAATCAAGCTTAATTTATCTTCTTGATTGGACGGCAATTGCCGTGCTCTGACATTGCCAAGATCGTGCAATTTACGCCGTGCGCTTTTCAACGCTAACTTGTTTTGTATGACATGAAATGATGTCCACACGAGTGTTGCTACGAGTCTACGAGTGTATTGATTATCTATATAGAATCTCATGATCATACCCGATTAACCTTCCTAATTCCCGGGTTAACTTACTTAGTGAATTTTCTCGTTTTGCCTTAGGCCACACAAGGCATTTCACAAATCTCTTTGTCACTTCACACATCTTAACATGCATTGATCAAATACAATCAATTGTATTATCCAACTCATAAATCAATAACACTTATTTTCACATAAATAGTATTTCCATTAATATATTCATTTAATAATACGTGGAAATTCTCGGGTATCACATCCTCCCCCCCCCCCCACCCTTATAAAAATTCTGTCCCGGAATTGCTACAAGGTTACACAAATAGATGGGGATAATCCCTCATCATCCTATCTTCTAACTCCCACGTTGCCTCCTCGACATCGTGGTTACGCCAAAGCACTATTACAGAGGAAATAACTTTATTTCTCAGGGTTTGCTCTTTCTTATCAAGAATTTGGACAGGAATTTCTTCATACGCTAAATTCTTCTCCACTTGAATGGGTTCATAAGAAATCACGTGCTTGTAGTCAGGCTTGTACGGACGTAACACGGATATGTGAAACACGTTATGGATGTGCTCCAATTCAGGTGGTAGTACAACTTTGTATGCTACTTCCCCCACTCGCTTGAGTATCTCGAATGCGATCCTATGAATCTTGGACTCGCTTTTCCTTTCTTCTTAAAAGCGGATTTTTCCCTTCCATGGAGATACTTTCAAGAATACAAAACTGTCGACCTCAAAATCTCGGTCTTGCCGATGAAAATCTGCGTACTTTTTCTGGCGATCTTGAGCTGCTACTAGTCTAGCCCTTATTATTTTCACCACGTCTGCGGTTTGTTGTACTAACTCTGGTCCGAGTATTCGTCAGTCCCCGACTTCATCCCAATATAGTGGCATTTTGCACTTCCTTCCGTAAAGAGCTTCGTACGGTGGCATGCCGATACTCGCATGGTAACTATTATTATACGCAAATTCGACTAAGGGTAGGTGGTCGTCCCAATTCCCTTTGAAGTCCATCACGCAAGTTCTAAGCATGTCTTCTAGCATTTGTATGGTTCTCTCACTTTGTCCATCGGTATGAGGATGATAAGTAGTACTTAACCTTAACTGTGTTCCAATCCTCTCTTGCAAGCTTTTCCAAAATTTTGACATGAAACGCGGGTCTCGGTCAGAAATAATCAATACCGGCACCCCATGTCGTGAAACAATCTCCTTTACGTACAGACTCGCTAACTGATTCAAACTGTAGCAGATCTTGATTGGTAGAAAATGTGTGGTCTTTGTAAGTCGATCCACGATAACCCAAATGGCATCCAATCCTTTTTGCGTGACTGGAAGTCCTACCACGAAATCCATCATAATATGTTCCCATTTCCACTCTGGTATTTCCAATGGTTGTAGAGAACCCACCCACTTACCGATGCGATTTCTTTTTTCGCGTTGACAAGTCAAACATCTACTAACACACTCTGCGACTTCCCGTTTCAAATTGGGCCACCAAAAACGTTGCCTCAAGTCTCAGTACATCTTGGTGCCTCCCGGATGAACGGAATATGTCGTATTATGTGCCTCTTATAAAATCTCCTCTCTCAACTCGGTTACCACCAGTACCCACACTCTCTCTTCGAATCATAGAATACCGTCTTTATCTAATCGAAATTTTTCTTCCTCATTTTCCGTAATTCTTTTCCTGATTTTCTCGCATTCTTCATCCTTCTCATGTGCTTCCTGTACTCTATCCAACAATGTCAGACAAGCTTCCATTACAAATAACTTCTCGTCAGGCTTCTCGGGTCCCTTCACTTCTATTTCCAACTTCTCCATATCTCTTATTAATTCCTCCTGAGTCGCCATTAAAATAGCTTCTCCTTCCTTTCCTCGCCAGAGCGGCGTCAAGAATCACGTTTTGCCTTCCCCGGGTGATAAAGAATCTCACAGTCATAATCTTTTATTAGTTCTAACCACCTCCTCTGACGCATATTCAACTCCTTCTATGTGAAGATATATTTCAGACTTTTGTGGTCCTTGTATATCTCACATTTCTTTCCATATAAATAATGTATCCAGATCTTTAACGCAAAAACTAATGCCGCTAACTCCAAGTCATGAGTAGGGTATCGTTTTTGTAATCCTTTAATTGTCGTGACGCATATACAATGACCTTGTCATGCTGCATTAGTACACAGCCCAGTCCTCTATGTGATGCATCACTATACACTACAAATCCTCCCGTATTAGCAAGTAAATCTAACGAAGCATCGGAGGTGGTCCGATGATGTTAGCCATTGAAGAACATTTCAACGAAGATCAGGCAGCCCTGATATCATCATCCATTGGCAGTAACTCCAGCGAGGCATCGAAGGTGGTCCGATGATGTTAACCGTTAAAGGACATTTCAACGAAGGTCAGGCACCCCTGACAGCACCAACCGTTGGCAGTAACTCCAACGAAGCGTCGGAAAGACCTAACGAGGCAAACCGTGGAAAACCATCCTCATCGGGGAGGACTGATGATGGAATCTGTTATACAGATCCTTGATAATCAAAGCACAATTCCTCAAGAGTCTCTCGTACATGAGAAGGACATCTTCGGTGGAAAGCTTGCACAAAAAATTAAGACTTTGGCAATAAGCCCAATATCAACATCTTGTAGTCTCTATCATAGAGGTTCCTTTGAGCTTTGGAAGCTACCGATCGAGTAGGCATCCAAGCAATTCATCAGGGTCATTAGTGATAACTTCATCCCCTAACAGAAGCAGCTGGAGGAATTCAGTTATAACATCTCATTGGAAACTTTTCCAACAAACCACACTCATCATACATTTTCATCATGTTGCATTACATTTGCATCATGATTATCTTTCACATCAAGTGTCTAGTAATCTTTATCATATCCATGCCATTACATTTCTTGAATATGATAAAGAGGGACATCTAGACACTTAAAATTTTGAATTCATGTTACTAACCTTGTAAGAGGGAAAAATCGTCTTCCAGAGATAATCCTGAAAGTCAACTCAGCTCAACCCCGGAGATAATTCCAGGAGATCCAATTCTCAATCTCAGAGAAAACCCCGAGATAGTCAGTTTCAATCCCGGAGAGAACCCCGGGATACTTAGTTCCAACCTCAGAGATAACCCCAAGGGATGCAGTTCTAGTTCCGGAGATAACCCCAGAAAAGTCAGTTCCAACCTTGGAGACAACACCGAGGCACTCAGTTCCAACCTTGGAGATAACCCCAGGAGGTCAAACACACCTCAGATAACCCTGAGGACATTCAGTATTCACAGCAGCCCAATCTCAAAGATAACCCCGAGCAACGACTGCTACATCTGCGCAAAGCTGGAGATAAGCCCGGTGGGGGGCAAAATCATCATTTTGACACCTCGATACGACATTCACATCGTCTTAGCATCATTCAAACTAACACTGCATATAAGGTGTCCCACAAGAACCATAGCTCAAATCCTGAGTGACTACTACACAAGACAGCACACCGGATAGAATTTGAAGACTTGAAGATCTAGTCATGGACCCATCTTCACAGCTTCATACAACCTCTAATCCCATGTCATTATGTAGCTCTCGACAACAGCATTCCAGAAAGGTATAACACGCCTTTATCGGATGCCTAGATTGAAAGTTATGAAGATTCGAGCAAACAGCGTATAACCAAAGTGCACGTACTTTGAGACGACAGGACCTAAATGGCCCAAGGCACCCAAGAAAGCCGTAGGTAGACCCGCGACCATCTAGTTTTTAAATATGAGCTCTTGGCAGCTCATTTGAAACAAAAAAGAGAAAATTATGTCCATTTCAGTTTGTAAACACTTCTAGAGTGCTCTAAACTGAGTGATTCTTATTTCAAAAATACTTGTAAGCTCGTGTTTTTCAACATACTAAAGTTTAACCGGTGGAAACGAGTTTTCAGGTATTTAAAGCTATCTGAAGTCTTCTTGGTAGCCCACTGATGAGTGAGATTTATACCCACGAATCAGATACTTTATTTCTTAATTAGTTGCTTGATCTTCATAGTTTATAAAGCTTTTATATTATTTTAGTATTATTTTGCTTCACCGATGTATTACACGGCTTAATAGGTCTTTTCCAGCTTTTAGGAGTAAAATGGGCAATTTCCATACACTAGCGCCGTAGCGCCAATGCCAAGCCTTAATCTCAAATGCAAATACCACCACCCCTTGTCCAAAGTTAACGTCATCTTGGCTATTTAAGCCACCATAGTTCCTTCTTGAACTCACGCTGTAGCGCTACCTCCAGTGTTTTTCATGCTGATGTGGCGCTGCAACGCCACCCTAAGCCTTATTACCCGTGCCGTAGCACGACCTCTGGTGCTCAGGCAGAGAAGAGCTAGTTTTGACCTAGCTAAAAGGGGCAACTGATATAAATATGCAAGCAAGCCTCTGTAAGATATATATCATATAGTCGGTTAGAATATGATAGAATAAAATAGTTCCCTCTCTGGGAAATAGCTTTTGTATTTTCTCTTTCTATCTCTTAGCTAATGTCTGTAAATATAGATTAGGTAGTTTAAGGAGAAGTCTGGGATTTCCATGGAGCAATAAGAGCAGTGAGCTACACGGATTGGAAAGCTTGAAAGGAGCAAAATGCTTGGAGACTGAAGAGCCTCGCCAGAGTTTATTCTTATCCATTTATTTCCTCTGATTTTGTAATCCATTAATGTTGTCTTTATTACTACTTATATTTTGTTCAATAGCTATGAACTAAGTATTAGTTCTAAGGTTATAATGGAACCCTTTGTTGATTTAAATTGAATGTCTTATCTCTTTGGTTGGCACCATATGGTTTGGTTTAATATATTCATGTTTAATGATTCTCACTAAGACATTAGTGATGATTTTGGTAATCTATATGATATTGAAAGAAGGATTGTAGATTTACACCAAAATATATTGGCATGTGATTATGAGTTGTCGACTTATTTTGACTGCATAAGTTGTGTGTAGAATAGACATATATCTGTGCACCATGTGTGACCTAACTGAGAACTTATGCTTAAATCCTTGTTATGGTCAATTCGCATAGACATGTATAGGATTATCACCTAGCTTGGATGTTCTTTTCTGTTCTATTCCCTATATGGTGGATCTAGAGAGGATATGTTTATGCATACCTCGACAGAGGTGTATGAGCACTTGTGTGTTCTCGGTCGACAAACTGTCGTGACCATTAAGACCAAAGAGAGAAGGGTAGGAAGTTTAATGAAGCATAGAACACCAGGTGTTCGACAGAATGCTTGTGTGGGGAGAAGTTGTGACCATAGCTTGTAGCACCTTCAATACCATTCATTATCCATTTACTTGCTTTGCTAATTAGATATAACTAGATTAATCACACTCCTATTAGTCTGATGTTCGAATAAGACTTAAGCGATACAAAGTCGGTATTTGGTAAATATTAGTGATAGTTCCTCGTGGGTACGACACTTTCCTTATCACTGTATTACTTGTTAGACCGCGTATACTTGCGCGTGTTTAGTGATCGGTTTTCCGACCAACAAGTTTTTGGCGCCGTTGTCGGGGAACTATTATTCTAACATTGTCCACTATTAATTTAAATCAATTTAGTCTTAATTTTAACGTATATATATTTCTTTTATTTGTTTGATCTTCCTTTTTGTTTTTAAGTCTACAGCTTATGGACGATTATTGTTATCAATGGTCTTATGAGAGGACGACACAACCAAGCTCGGAAGAAGGACTCGAGCAATTGCAAGTTCAAATTGCTAATCTCTTGAAGTTTTCTGACAATCTTGAGTGTCAGTCCAATCAAACTGCCTACTGTCAGGAACGAGCTGACATTGAACCCGTTTCCTATCATCCAAACTGTCAGGGTTATCCAAACTCTTGGGACAACAGTCAAGAGCAATATCATGAAACAAATTATTCCTATGTGTACACATATCTCATTATTGATGCACTTCGGCAATCCCTCACTTAGAACTCTAAATGAGTTTTCTCTATCTCGCGTATGGTTATAATCCTAGGGTTTTTCCCCCACCCCACTTAAGGTTTATAACCTATAGCACTTCTACCAACTTGTGACACCTTGGTCACTACAGCTTTGATACCAACATGTGACACCCCCAAATTCGGGTAACCTGACCCCCGAGTTTAGTGCTCACGATCCACAATATAATAACATCCAACTACCCATTCATATAGAAATAGTAATGCATATCACATTAACATATGCTATTAATACATTAGTCCCAGGTCCGGTAACCTTAACATTACAAACATACCCTTTAGATATACAAAAAGGGTTTACAATTACAACATATTCATAATGTTTATAAAAAAACTAATCCAGCATTTTGCCTTTGCCTTTGTTCTTCTTTAACCCGCTGGCCTCTTCATTCCTAGCTGAAATATTTTATTTAGCAAGGGTGAGCAACAAGTTTGCCCCGCAAGTTAAGACATACAATAAAAGTACACGAATCAATAAGAACAGACTATCTATTTTGGTAGAATGAAACCAAAGTTCGGGGAACTTTAAAATAGTTGAACAAAGCTTTAACAATTAACAAATCTTTTCACAACCTATGCAACACCATAATTTGATAATGAAAGAGTACAACGCTTTCAAAGTTTCTACGATATTCTATTGAATAATCAAGAATTAATTCTACGCAATAACAAATTGGAATGTTTTCCAGATTTATGTTGAGTGATCTATTGGATCTTGAACTTCTCTTCTCGGGTATATATTAAAGTTTTACTTTGACATATACGCAAGTGTATCGGATAACCATAAAGATTAAATCATACCCCTCTGCAAGTACTTAGAGCCGACCAACTCCTTGTACCCTATATTATGCATAATACTTAGGTCGAGCGCAATGGTCGAATATACGACTTAAAATGTTCCCTTTATATAAAAGGTTGTTCTTCTCAGTCTTAGAATCAAAATTTAATTGAACAACAAAATTTAATGATTTCAATTTCTATTTACTTATCAATCTAGCCGAAATAATCGGCATCGGTCTGTCAATAACAATTGAATTCTCTTCTCGAATCTATCAAGTTCTAACAAATGTTCATCTAGCCAGAATAATTAGCTAAGATATTTCTCAATATAATTTGACAATAAACAGGAATTATTTGTACTGTCAATATTAGCTTCTACAGATATGAATATCCAACAACAATAATTCTACGAATATATATATTTTCTGAATCAGTAATTCAATTTGAATTATTAAACATGCACTAATTGCGAATAATCAACAATAAATTTCTGGACGTAGTATAATCAGCAATAATTAACCACTATAATATTTAAACAATATTAACTCAAGGTTGAGTTAGGAAACTTGCCTCTTCCGTTGTTTACAGCTACACAATATACTTATCTGCAATCGTAAGACCTATAACCAATAATATTGGTCTCTCAATTAGCACAATAATTTATAACACACAACACTGTAATTCACAGTCAAACTTCTCCTAGGCACATTACCACATAGCCACATTAGTGTTTATAACCCATATAAACACTTAACAAGTCTAACTAGTTTGCTCTGGTTGGACTTCGATCTCATCTCGGTGTTCTGGTCACCCTATCCGACAATTAACACATTGATTATCAATTAAACTTGGTCTCTAACCTTCAATATTATTTTAGATAAGTTAAATATCATTTATAATATTTTTTGGAAGCTTTTAATAATTTATAAATAATTATCATAATTTATAATAATTTTTCAAACACTTAAATCATTTTTAAATGATTTAATTATCAAATAATCTTATTATCATTAATATTTCATAATATAAAATATTAATGTTATACTTGTCAAAATATTAAAGTTATTGTTAATAACTTAAAATATTTTTAAATCATTCATATTCTACTTAAATGATTTTTAAATCCTTTATTTAATATAATAATTAAATAAATCTAATATCATTAATATTAATTTATTAATGAGAATTCTCCAAAAAATATTGAAAATTATATTTTATAATTCGTAATATTTTCTATTAACTTTTTATTCTTATTTAAAATGATTTTTAAATTAAAATAATAATTTTTAACTTATTTATTTAATTTAATATTAAATAAATCTAATATCATTAGTATTAAATTATTAATACAAATTCTCTAAAAATATTAAAAGTCACATTTTATAACTCAAATATTTTTAAATAAATTATTCTTATTTAAAATGATTTTTATATAATTAAAATCATTTTTCTCTAATTTATTTAATACACTAATTAAATAAATTAAATAGCATTAATATTCAAATAATTATAATTATTAAAGAAAAATATTCCAAATAGTCAAAAAGTATTTTTTATAATTTAAAATAATTTTTAAAACCATTTTTGGTAATTTTAAGAATTTATTTCTATTTTTAAATAATTTCCAGAATATTCAGAAAATAGAATAAATTAAACCGTCGCTATAGCCCTTTAGCGACACTTAGCGTCGCTGATGGTGTTCTTGAGCTCAAGAACACTGACAACTTCGTGTTCAAGGTCCAACGTTTGACCACGTTTAATTCTCAGTATACTTAGTTTCTGGGCTAGATTGAACATACAACTTATAGTGTTTATGTAAGACTACAAGTTACAATAATTATTCTGGTTATACTACAATAAATCATGAAGATCTAGCTCCTTAAACTTACTGTCAGGCATTACCTGGGTTTCTTAAGAAACCCAGAACTTCGACTAGTCTTTACAGTACAAATTAATCTAGGTTCTGATCATTTGTTTGGTGGTTTTATGATTCATACATGTAGTATTCATGACAAGGAACAACGAGATGTCAAGATCTCAGTCCAAAAACAACAGATCCATAATGTATCACTTGGACAAAGTCTATCAAAATCAAAGTTTCTTACGCTTTCGGAAAATCCCGAAATGCAAAAGCGTGATCGGATGGTCGCTCACCATTAATTACCTTCCATATGTTTATTATATAAGCGATCTTAAAGCATAAATCTATTTTCTACATAACCAGCTACATTTATGATACAACAAAAACATCATAACACAAAACAAACTGACAGATCTGGAAGCTTGAAGTCGTTGTCAGACGCTGGTCATGGCCTTACGGTTGCTTCAGATTCTACCTTTGGCCACGCCTGATCAACTAAGTTTTGAATTGCTAATAACTTCAAATTCAGATATCAAATGGTACTGATTCCACTTGCAGCTTAAAGACAACATTACAAGCTACACATAACAACTTTAAAACATCAAAAAAATGAAAACGAACAAGAATTTGTGGCTCTTGACATTAGCTTGTCAAACCACAAATTTTGTTATTGGACAGATTTTGAAAAACACCATTTTAAGGCCATTTGATGCTTTGGATCCATCATGGATCAACATAGATCAACTAAAAACATTATATAACACTTATAAAAACACAAAAACAAAAATTTTGCCCAACCATACAAGATCAAAAGTGAACTAGGGTTTATACCTCTTTTGCTAAATCTTTGATCCTTGCTTTTCAAATCTGATCTAGGTGATCTAGAAGGTTAATAAGTGACTGAAAGACTTAAGAATTTTGGAGGTTTGGGAGAGCAAAAAGCATGTTGAGTGTTTGAATACAAATGCTCAACTTTTAATGACTTTCTCTCTCTAAATCTCTTATATATTGCTTGACATGTTGCTAGATCTGATGTGCAGGCTGTTTAGCTCGATTTTTGTTGGATTTCTAAGTCACAAAGTCAATGTGGTTGCTTACCAACTAAAGTTGCTAGCAAAATTACAAGTTACATAATAAAATACACAAAAAGGGCATTTTGGACTTTTGTAAAATAAATTTAATGGCATACTAGACATTTTCACAAACCCTTAGGGTTTAAATACTCCAATTCTTGAATTTTCTAATTAGGGTTTAAAAATAGAAAATTAAGAATTTCAAAAATGTAATTATGATTTTAAATAAAAATTAATATTTCTAAAGTATAATTAGGGTTTCCTAATTATATGAACACATACTAATCACTTTAGGCTTGCTAATTAGGATTAGGGTTTTCTAATTAGGGTTTTTAATTAGAAAAATTTAAAATTAAAATTTCTAAATTACAATTAGGGTTTCCTAATTAAATTAGGGTTTTCTAATCAAATTAACATTTATTAAACACATTAAGCTCATTAATTAGAATTAGGGTTTCCTAATTAGGGTTTTAGGATTCCCGAATATGAAATTAGGGTTTCCCGACTTTTGATTAGGGTTTCTAACTATGCGTTAAGGTTTCTAATCCTGAGATTCGGGTTTCTAATCTCTTATTTGGGTTTATTAATTTCGAACCTTATCCGATCAATCATTGATCAAAAATTCTATACAGTACAAACACGTACTAAATAATATAATTATTTTAATTATATTTTCTATCGAATCCCTATCCAAAAATTAGGGTCAGGGTTTCTCATCTTGTTAAGCACAACTCTACTCTAGATTTATTAGGAAATACACAAATTGACCTTCTCGAGACTCGTAACACAGAAACTTATCACAAAATTAATAATCAATATTAATTTTTAAAAAAATATTCATAAAATTTTGTTTATTCGAAATCCCTGGTTATCACATTCACCCCTCCTTAAAAGGATTCCGTCATTGGAATCACCGCTTTCTTATTCTCTACAATCTTTTAAAGTTGTATCATCAATTCATTTTTTGTTTCAACACAATATTAATTTGTGTTTCAAATTCTAACCTGTGACTTGAATCTATAAGAGAAAACAGTTCACAAAATTATCTAACTCATATTATACGCGTAATTAAATTTCTAATTGAAATCGTTACCTGCTACCACCGCCTGCTCTGCATCTTGTGCCGTCATGTTAAATGTACGGGCCGTTGGTCTTCCTGGCTGTGCATGTCCTCGAATTTCCAATGTTCCACCACCGGGTCCCTTGTTGCCACTTTCCTTCTCCGTATTTCTTTTCGGACAGTTCCGAACCAGATGATCAATCGATCCGCACGCGAAGTAACCTTGTATCTTCTTCGGATTGGGGCAATTGGGCGACATGTGCCCCTCTTGTCCGCAGTTGTAGTAGACTCCTTTCTTCTTCAGACAAACACCTGCATGGTTCTTCCCACAAGTTGCACATGGTTCCCCCCTTTCCTATTTTCCTCTATTTTATTACCCGACTGGGTATTCTCATTCCACTTCCTCTTATTCGGATTACTACCACCACTGCTTCCTCCATCACTTGTCTTTTTCTTCTTTTCCTGATGAAATCGAGACGCAGCTTCGCTCCCTCCTTCAGCAATTAACGCCTTCTCCATCAAAGCCGCGAAAGTATTGATCTATAATACTGTTACCTTATTGAATATCCCCGGCTTCAGTCTGTTTTTGAATCTTCTCACCTTTCTCGCCTTTGTGTCCACCTGATGAGGTGCAAATCTAGCCAACTCGTTGAATTTGGCAGCGTATTCTGATACCGACATGTTCTCCTGCTTTAGTTCTAAAAACTTGACTTCCATCCTGGATTGCATACTCGGCGAAAAGTAGTTCTCAAAGAACAACTCTTTAAATCTTGTCCAAGTCACCATAGCTGTACCAACCCTCGCTTGATTAGTCACCCACCAGTAATTGGTTTCTCCCTTCATTAAGTATGTTGCAAAAGTTGTCGTTTGCTCTTCCGCTACCCTGGCGATAACGAATGCTTTCTCCATCTCTTTTACCCAAGTTTGGGCTTCAATCGGATCTGTGGTTCCTTTGAATTCTGGTGGTCCCACCGCTTTAAAGTCTTTGAAGTTAGTCAATCTGTCAGTTGGCTGTTCTCTAGCTCTTCCTCTTCCTGCGGGAGCTCTATTCCCCATAGCTTCGGCTATCATATTTGCAAAGTTTTGCATCGGGTCATCTTGACCACCTTCATTATTTACCAACTGCTCTTCTCTTTGATTTTGATTCTGTCATCTAGGCGGCATGATCTGATTTAAATAAAAATCTTATATTAATTCTCTTTTTCTACACAAATTCTTAACACAATAAGAATTCTACACATAATTCTCATATATAAACGAATATTTATTCAAATAGTTCATAGCACATTTAGTACTTAACACATATTACTATCTCTTTTTAAATCATATCAGGATTAACAACATAACTTTACACAAAAAGTTGCAATTCTCCATTTACACATAGTTATTTCCAGTTTGTCAAACTTACCACACTTATGAGTTCAGGAACTTGCCATAATTATATGAGTGTATGAACTTATCCTAGTCCGACCTTTAGCGTCCATTCGCTGAGGGGTTCAAAATATTTCATATAATTATGAGTCATTAACTTACCATAAGTATGAGTTTTAAGAACACACAAATTAATCTTAATCTTATATTCATATAGAAAATAAAGATTTCATTCATACAAACATATTTATTTACATATGCTTAAACATCGTTCTTGATATTACAACAATTAATATCATTTACTTCTACCAAAAGATACTATCACATATATCTAATTTGTCTACCAACCACTCCCTTCACCAGTCTTCTTCTTGTTGGGACACTTATTGAATCCGTGAACCGTTTGCCCACACAAAAAACACTTCCTCAAATTTGTCTTAGGACAATGCAGAGAAATATGTCCTTCCTGCTTACAATTGAAGCACACGTTCTTCCACATCATGCATTCTCCTGCGTGAGTCTTTCCACATTTGCTACAAGCTTGCTTCTTCTTTGGGTTTGACTTTTACGAATTAGGGTTGTCATTGTCCCTCTTTCTCTTTTTCTTGTCTTTCTGCTGCTTGATTGTCCCTTCAGACGATCCACCACCTTCTTCGCTTCATTCTTTCCACTGCGCGCTTTTGAGCTCGTTTTGTTCTTCTTCATCATTTCGCAGAACGCTCTTCTCCGCCTCTTCCACAACTTCCTCCAAGAGAAATGCCTTACTCCGGACTTCTTGAACTTCTGCAGCTAGTTGATCTTGTTCTTCAACTTTAGTCTCATTCTTTTTCTCCACCCTAGCTTGGTCAGACTCTGCCTCCTCATCTCCACTCAGATACATCTCGGGATAATTGTCATGATCGCTCCCCAGATTGACCATAGGTTCATCTTCTCCCACCTTCTCAACTAATTCACTTCATACCGGCACCTCGGCTTATCGGCATCGTGCAATGTACCGCAAAGCTTCTCCGCACTCATTTGATCTTCTCTAGACATCCTATAATCAGTTTAAATAACTTGATTAGTACTTCATTAGTACTAACTTCTCACACTAAGTGTCCACATATCTCATTATTGATGCACTTCGGCAATCCCTCACTTAGAACTCTAAATGAGTTTTCTCTATCTCGCGTATGGTTATAATCCTAGGGTTTTCCCCCACCCCACTTAAGGTTTATAACCTATAGCTCTGCTACCAACTTGTGACACCTTGGTCACTATAGCTTTGATACCAACCTGTGACACCCCCAAATCCGGGTTACATGACCCCCGAGTTTGGTGCTCACGATCCACAATATAATAACATCTAACTACCCATTCATATAGAAATAGTAATACATATCACATTAACATATGTTGTTAATACATTAGTCCCAGGTCCGCTAATGTTAACATTACAAACATACCCCTTAGATATACAAAAAGGGTTTACAATTACAACATATTCATAATGTTTATAAAAAAACTAATCCAGCATTTTGCCTTTGCCTTTGTTCTTCTTTGACCCGCTGGCCTCTTCGTTCCTAGCTGAAATATTTTATTTAGCAAGGGTGAGCAACAAGTTTGCCCCGCAAGTTAAGACATACAATAAAAGTACACGAATCAATAAGAACAGACTATCTATTTTGATAGAATGAAACCAAAGTTCGGGGAACTTTGAAATAGTTGAACAAAGCTTTAACAATTAACAAATCTTCTCACAATCTATGCAACACCATAATTTGATAATGAAAGAGTATAATGCTTTCAAAGTTTCTATGATATTCTATTGAATAATCAAGAATCAATTTTACGCAATAACAAATTGGAATGTTTTCCAGATTTATGTTGAGTGATCCATTGGATCTTAAACTTCTCTTCTCGGGTATATATTAAAGTTTTACTTTAACATATACGCAGGTGTATCAGATAACCATAAAGATTAAATCATACCCCTCTGCAAGTACTTAGATCCGGCCAACTCCTTGTACCCTATATTATGCATAATACTTAGGTCGCGCGCAATGGTCGAATATACGACTTAAAATGTTCCCATTATATAAAAGGTTGTTCTTCTCAGTCTCAGAATCAAGATTGAATTTAACAACAAATTCAATGATTTCAATTTCTATTTACTTATCGATCTAGCCGAAATAATCGGCATCGGTCTGTCAATAACAATTGAATTCTCTTCTCGAATCTATCAAGTTCTAACAAATGTTCATCTAGCCAGAATAATTAGCTAAGATATTTCTCAATATAATTTGACAATAAACAGGAATTATTTGTACTGTCAATATTAGCTTCTACAGATATGAATATCCAACAACAATAATTCTACGAATATATATATATTTTCTGAATCAGTAATTCAATTTGAATTATTAAACATGCACTAATTGCGAATAATCAACAATAAATTTCTGGATGTGGTATAATCAGTAATAATTAACCACTATAATAGTTAAACAATATTAACTCAAGGTTGAGTTAGGAAACTTGCCTCTTCCGCTGTTTACAGCTACACAATATACTTATCTGCGTTCGTAAGACCTATAATCAATAATATTGGACTCGCATTTAGCACAATAATTTATAACACACAACACTGTAATTCATAGTCAAACTTCTCCTAGGCACATTACCACATAGCCACATTAGTGTTTATAACACATATAAACACTTAACAAGTCTAACTAGTTTGCTCTGGTTGGACTTCGATCTCATCTCGGTGTTCTGGTCACCCTATCCGATAATTAACACATTGATTATCAATTAAACTTGGTCTCTAACCTTCAATATTATTTTAGATAAGTTAAATATCGTTTATAATATTTTTTGGAAGCCTTTAATAATTTATAAACAATTATCAAAATTTATAATAATTTTTCAAACACTTAAACCATTTTTAAATGATTTAATTATCAAATAATCTTATTAACATTAATATTTCATAATATAAAAATATTAATGTTATATTTGTCAAAATAGTAAAGTTATTGTTAATAACTTAAAATATTTTTAAATCATCCATATATCTACTTAAATGATTTTTAAATCAATAATATCATTTTAATTCCTTTATTTAATATAATAATTAAATAAATCTAATATCATTAATATTAATTTATTAATGAGAATTCTCCAAAAATATTGAAAATTATATTTTATAATTCAAAATATTTTCTAACACTTTTATTCTTATTTAAAATGATTTTAAATTAATAAAATTATTTTTAACTTATTTATTTAATTTAATAATTAAATAAATCTAATATCATTAATATTAAATTATTAATAAAAATTCACTAAAAATATTAAAAGTCACATTTTATAACTCAAAATATTTTTAAATACTTTATTCTTATTTAAAATGATATTTATATAATTAAAATCATTTTCTCTAATTTATTTAATACACTAATTAAATAATTAAATAGCATTAATATTCAAATAATTATAATTATTAATTAAAAATATTCCAAAAAGTCAAAAAGTATTTTTCATAATTTAAAATAATTTTCACAACCACTTTTGGTAATTTTTAGAATTTATTTATATTTTTAAATAATTTTCAAAATATTCAGAAAATAAAATAAATAAAACCGTCGCTATAGCCCTTTAGCGACACTTAGCGTCGCTGTTGGTGTTCTTGAGCTCAAGAACACTGAAAGCTTCGTGTTCAAGGTCCAACGTTTGACCACGTTTAATTCTCAGTATACTTAGTTTCTGGGCTAGATTGAACATACAACTTATAGTGTTTATGTAACACTACAAGTTACAATAATTATTCTGGTCATACTACAATAAATCATGAAGATCTAACTCCTTAAACTTACTGTCAGGCATTACCTGGGTTTCTTAAGAAACCCAGAACTTCGACTAGTCTTTACAGTACAAATTAATCTAGGTTCTGATCATTTGTTTGGTGGTTTTATGATTCATACATGTAGTATTCATGACAAGGAACAACGAGATGTCAAGATCTCAGTCCAAAAACAACAGATCCATAATGTATCACTTGGACAAAGTCTATCAAAATCAAAGCTCTTACAGTTTCTGGAAAATCCCAGAAATGCAAAGCGTGATCGGATGGTCAGGTTTGACCATTAATTACCTTCCATATGTTTATTATATAAGAAATCTTAAAGAATAGATCTATTTTCTACATAACCAGCTACATTTATGACACAACAAAAACATCATAACACAAAACAAACTGACAGATCTGGAAGCTTGAAGTCATTGTCAGACGCTGGTCATGGCCTTCTCGGTTACCCAGATTCGGCCCGATCAACGGGTTTTGACCGTTAATAACTTCAAATCCAGACATCAAATGGTACTGATTCCACTTGCAGCTTAAAGACAAAATTACAAGCTACACATAACAACTTTAAAACATCAAAAAACAAAAACGAACAAGAATTTGTGGCTCCTGACATTAGCTTGTCAGACCACAAATTTTGTTATTGGACAGATTTTGAAAAACACCATTTTAAAGCCATTTGATGCTATGGATCCATCATTGATCAACATAGATCAACTAAAAACATTATATAACACTTATAAAAATATAAAAATAAAAATTTTGCCCAAGCATACAAGATCAAAATTGAACTAGGTTTTATACCTCTTTTTCTAAATCTTTGATCCTTGCTTTTCAAATCTGATCTAGGTGATCTAGAAGGTTAATAAGTGACTGAAAGACTTAAGAATTTCGGAGGTTTGGGAGAGCAAAAAGTATGTTGAGTGTTTGAATACAAATGCTCAACTTTTAATGACTTTCTCTCTCTAAATCTCTTATATATTGCTTGACATGTTGCTAGATCTGATGTGTGGGCTGTTTGGCTCGATTTTTGTTGGATTTCTAAGTCACAAAGTCAATGTGGTTGCTTACCAACTAAAGTTGCTAGCAAAATTACAAGTTACATAATAAGATACACAAAAAGGGCATTTTGGTCTTTTGTAAAATAAATTTAATGGCATACTAGACATTTGCACAAACCCTTAGGGTTTAAATACTCCAATTCTTGAATTTTCTAATTAGGGTTTAAAAATAGAAAATTAAGAATTTCCAAAATGTAATTATGGTTTTAAATAGAAATTAATATTTCTAAAGTATAATTAGGGTTTTCTAATTATATTAACACATACTAATCACTTTAGGCTTGCTAATTAGGATTAGGGTTTCCTAATTAGGGTTTTTAATTAGAAAAATTAAAAACTAAAATTTCTAAATTACAATTAGGGTTTCCTAATCAAATTAACATTTATTAAACACGTTAAGCTCACTAATTAGGATTAGGGTTTCCTAATTAGTGTTTTAGGATTCCCGAATATGAAATTAGGGTTTCTCAGCTTTCGATTAGGGTTTCTAACTATACGTTAGGGTTTCTAATCCTCATATTAGGGTTTTTAATCTCTTATTAGGGTTTATTAATTTCGAACCTTATCCGATCAATCATTGATCAAAAATTCTATACAGTACAAACACGTACTCATTAATATAATTATTTTAATTATATTTTCTATCGAGTCCCTATCCAGAAATTAGGGTTAGGGTTTCTAATCTTGTTAAGCACAACTCTACTCTAAATTTATTAGTCAATACACAAATTGACCTTCTCGAGACTCGTAACACAGAAACTTGTCACAAAATTAATAATCAATATTAATATTAATAAAAAAAAATTATTCGTAAATTTTGATTATTCAAAATCCCTGGTTATCACACCGGAATTGGTACGTATGAATATGGAGAAGATTCAAATGATCCGGCAACGTATAAAGATCTCACAAGATCGACAAAAGAGCTATGTTAATCTTCATCGAAAGGACGTGGAATTCAGTGTTGGTGATCATGTGTTATTACGTGTTGCACCATGGAAAGGAGTTACATGATTTGGAAAAGAGAAAAGCTCAATCCTCGATTCATTGGCCCATTTGAAATTCTTGATCGAGTAGGAACTGTGGCTTATAGACTCGCCTTACCACCAAGTATGTCTCGTGCTCATAACGTTTTTCACATATTCATGTTACGTAAATATGTGGAAAACCCGAACCACATTATTGAGTTAGAACCGGACGAAATAGCGGAATATTTAACATATGAAGAGGTACCTGTTAAAAATTTTGGATAAGAAGGAACACATTCTACGCTCCAAGGTTATACCTCAAGTCAAAGTTTTGTGGAGAAACCACGATGTTGAGGAAATGACCTGAGAGTTTGAATTTGAAATAAAATCAAGGTATCCTCACCTCTTCGTCATATCAGGTATGTACACTAATTTCGAGGATGAAATTTTATAAGAAGAGGAGGTTGTAACACCCCAACTTTTATGAATAAAGATTAAATTTTCTCAAAATATCATTTTTAATATTATGGTATGGATTTGTTATAATATTATAGTTGTGGGTACTATTTTGCAAAGTATGCAAGTTGTTATAAAATATTCGATTGGTCAGGAAATATTCGTACGACGGCACAATCATTGGTGGACCCCACAATGGAATTATTATCGGAGTTAGAAAACGACAGAAATATCATTTTTTATAAAAATAACGGCAAAAGTTTTAGCGTTAACTATTGAAATATCCGGTGATAAAAGTACAGTAATACGCATGGTTGCATAGTAGCACACGGTATTGATTATTGATGCTTACGTAAGAAGTCACTTAGTTATACTCAATTATTGCTACAGTAATTGCTGCATAGTATCTCATGTTATTTGATTAAATTATTGTCAATATTTTATATATTATTAAATAAATAATTAAGATGACAAGTTATTCATATTATTATTTGCATTGTTGACAATGTCTAGAAAGTTTTGTCGAGGAAAGGGGTGTGGTCACCTAATTGCGAGCCAATAGGGAGAAATCTTTATCGGAAAGCCCCTCTTTCCTGGGAATGATCTGGTTGTTAATATTGTAAGTTATATTATTGATGAATAAATGTTGTTAAAAATATTGAAGGTATTTTTATGAAGTATTTGTTGTAAGTTTGGCGTATTATTTGGACCCCCACTCACTTATTATTTTAAATAATCGAAAGGAAGTTATAAAGTATTTATATATATGAGTATTATATATATATATATATATATTTAACATGTGTGTGTGGGGTGAGAAAAAAGGGGGTGGGGGAAGATGCCTTAAAAGGAAGGGCATTATGTGTGTGTGTGTGTGTGTGTGTTTGATGTGCCATAGGAATGTGTGGGTGGAATAATGTGGGCGGATTTTGGAAATTGTGTGTGTGTGTGTTTTCCTTTGCCGTGAGGCAAAGGTTATATATATATATATATATATATATATATATATATATATTAAGTTTTGTTTTTTTATGAAAAATAGAATTTATTATATTTTATTATGCATAGTATTTGCATAGTGCTTGCATAGTAAATTTTGTGAATTCGCTACTTACTGTGAAAATTATCTCAATTACCTTTGTTAGATTCGTGATTTTCCTAAATAGTATCCTTCCATTCTCCTATAAATAGGATGCTTAGTTAGAATTGAAAATCACACCAGAATCAAAAAAAAAATCTTCTATAATATTGAGCGTATTTCTTTAGAGTTTAAGGGAGCTTTGAGCGTAGAAAACAGTATAAGTTTTCTTCAAGAATATCACCGCTATACCTGTGACGCCCCCAAAATAGGTCCAATTCACCCAACCCATTTTGAGTTGCCAAATACATGGTACAGAAAATAACTACAACTTCAGTATCACCATTGTCGTGCAAAATACAACAACACAAATGTTGTAAGTTTTGATACAAATATATACCAAATGTGACTTGTGAGACCCCAGATTTTATCAATAAAGATTTAAATTTTGTCGAAATAATTTTTAATATTATGGTGTGAATTTGAGATAATATTATAGATGTGGGTAGTATTTATAAATTTTGCAAAGTATGCAAGTGGTTATATTATATTCGATTGGTCTGGGAATATTCGGTTTAGCGAGGAATATTCGTGACAACTACTCAATCATTGGTGGACCCCATAATAGAATTATTGTCGGATTGAAAAACGACAAAAATATTTTATTGAAATAACTATGGAAGTTTTACCGTGGTTCTTGTTGAACTACCTTTAGTAAAGTAAATACGATGTACGTGTGGTTGCATAAGTAAAGACACTATTGATTATTGATGCTTATGTGAGAAGTCACTCGGTTTGATTCCATTATTGTCGATTAATAATATGAATTATTATAATGCGATAATGACGTTTTATTTTATTCAGATTATTAACGTAATAAAATGAAACATCTTTTTATATAAAATAGAATACTTTATTAAAGTTATTCTATAAATAGAATATATTATATTTTATTATGCATAGTGTTGCATAGTGTTTTGCATAGTGTTTTGCATAGTATTGCATAGTGTATTCGCATAGTAAAATGTTTTTATATAAATAGAATATATTATATTTTATTTAAAAGATTTTTCTTTAAATATGGACCGTCGATTAAAGTAAATCAATCTGACCGCTTCATGGATTAGTTACTATGCATTCCATTTTCCTATAAATAAAGCTCATTCCTTCATTATTTTCTTACTTAATTCATTGAAACTCTAGAGAGAGAAATTATAGAGAGAAGCTATAGAGAGAAAATTATAGAAAGAAGAAGAGTATTCTCTACACTTCACTATTTCTATATTCAGGTTCTTTTACTAGAAGGGGTGTTATTCTTTCTTCTTGAAGAGAACTTCGTTATTCCATTCACTATTATTCATTGAATAACTTTGTAAAAGTGATATACCCTATACATAACTTGTATATCGGGCATATCCTATACTTGGTGAAATCCTTATGTTATTCCATTTTATTTATTCTCATTGGAATAACTTTGTAATGCCAGTTTACCCTATACTTGGTGACATTCTTCTATTATTCCATTTGAACATCCTCATGCATGTTTTACACCTGACCGGGTTCCGCTTTTTATTATTCTGTTGGAACATCCTGTCTGTGTGTTTTTACACCGGACCGGGTTCCGCTTTTTATCATTCTCGTTGGAATATCCTATCCATGTGTTTTACACCTGATCCGGTTCCATCTTTATTATTACATTGGAACATCGTATTGTGGGTTTAAATTTCACGACCGTTCCGTTATTATTATTCTGCTGGAATAACTTTGTCATGCTGAGTACCGCATGCATGGTGATTTCTTTTGTTATTCCATTCTTTATTATACCCAAATTGGTTAAAACTTTGACTTCTATACTCCATGAAATTAGTAGAATATCCTTGATATTTGCATTTCATCCAAAGATCTTTCATGGAAATATTCTTCCGATCATTCTTGAATTTTACTCTACGAAACAAAGATCATGTTGACAATTTGACGTTAATAATTCATGGATTAAATAATTCTTGAACTTGTTTTATTGAATTATTATGTCATTGTCATCATCCTCATGTTATATTATGTTATCTTTGGCTTACGTGCATAGATGAACTTAGTATGATTATGACCGTGGATCATTCGGTATAATCACGACTTGATATAAATGATGTGACAAAAGTCCTTAGTGGCTTCAGTAATGCAAAGTGATGGATAGTTTTTGGTATGATTATGACCAGGGGTGATTCGGTATAGTCATGACCATTGATAATTTGATGAAAATCCTTGGCCGTGGTACAAGGATGATTAGATGTGGTGGTTTATTTATTAAAATTTGAGTCTCAAATGATAAAAATTGATGAAAACCTTTTAAAACCTAAAAGATAGTAGACTTTATTCTCTACTTGACTCTTTTAATGGATTGCTTATTCCAATTTGCAGCTTAAACCGGTTGTCTATTGTATTTTATCGCTTTAACATCTGTTGAAGTCTAATGATAATTTATTCTCGCATTATCTTAGTCATAATATTTCTTCTTTGGGCTAGTTGAGCTCACCTTTTCTTTCACCGTTTCTCTTCGTGAAATGAGAACATAGCCGGGACGAGTCGGGAACGGCAGTAATGGTCCGTGAGGATAGCATTAGTAGTCCTCACTATTCTCGTGAAATAGTGTGATAATAGTTGTAATGAGGACTCCTTTTGAGTTTGTATAATATCTAGTAGACAATATTTGTATTCAAACTCACGGTTTATGTCGTATACACGGCGCTTATATTAGTAAGTTGTATTTGAATTTATGTACCATGTAAGTGGCGACCCAAGATGGGTGACGATACCTAATTTTGGGGGCGTCACAACTTGGTATCGAGCTTAGGGATATGATCCTGGCTAAGATGTGAGAATAGTACTAGGAGGGAGAGACGGGAATTCCTTCGCTAGTATGACCTACCTAAGTTTATGTGGTATTTATTTGGTCATTGAGTATAGGGATAATATGTGATATGTTATTTAACCCATGTTTGGTGGCGATTTTGAAAATGACATCCGAAAATATTGAGATAAGCAATGAAGCACATGAGACCATTGAGTCACCAACCAAAAGGTAATGAGCAACAACACGATAATAATCATACTCTGGTGGCAGCGGTCATCTGAACAATGATAACCATCGTGGGGAAATTATCATGTCAAGAATGGTAACCATTTCGGTGGTAATCATGGCCAAGATAATAAGAATGGACATTTCAAGAAGAGAGGGTTCAACAATGACGTGAAGACGCCGGCATCGAAAGACCCGTTTGAAAGGAAGAAGAACGACCACCGGTCAGATGTTTCAAATGCGAGACAGAGGGACACATCCGAATCAAAAGCTGTCTGCAGACAATCCAAAGCGTGTTTTAATTGCGGAAGAAGGTCACTTAGCTCGATTTTGTCGTATGGTGAAGTCAAGTCCAGGTGAGATAGTGATGCCAAAGGATGTCCCGCACAAGCCAAAGCCGGTAGTTTAAGAGAGAGCGTTTTTTTTCGTGACGAGGAACCCGAATAAAATTATCACGGTAAGTTAATCATAAGCTCTTGCGAAGTCTATACCGTGTTAGATACCGGTTCTACCCATTCTTTTATCTCTCTTGCTTTGCTTATGTTCAACGCTTAAATTTGACTCGAAGTTAGACTTTGACTTATTGGTTGAAACTTCGTTAGTAGGAGCCTTCGTTACCGCTTACTATTTTTTTTTAATCTTGTTGTTTCAAATAAACACTTTCACGTTACATGTCGATCTTATCTCTTTGAAAATACTTGCCTTTGAGGTAATTTTTTGAAACGATTGATTAACTACTCATTATTCTTTTTGTAAGGTTGTTAGCTTTCATATTCCTAACCAACCTTGTTATACTGAATTCAAAGTAACCAAACCCTAAAGTTAATCAACGTTATATCAAGCCATAAGTAAAGAGCCCCGAACCTTTCGTTGTTGACTTCCTTGTGTGGAATGCACCGCCGACTTTTGTAGGCGTACGTCGTGAATGAAGATGGTAAGTTTATAGGTATCATTGTGAGGTGCTATCTAGGTTAAGGGATAGAAGTCACAATTGGTATCAATGTGACGTACTATCCAAGTCTTGGATGAGAGTAATGTGATTTTGAATGATATTTCTATTATTAATAAATTTCTGGCGTATTCTTGAAGACTTCTTAGCCTACTTAGAGCGTGAAATCGAATTTTGTATTGACCCCAAAGATAAAACCCATTTCTTAAACCCTCAAATATTTCTTCAACTAAATGAATCAGGTTTTACGTGGTTTATGATGAAAGTCATAATAAAAGCATTGGACTAATGAAAATCATGGGTATTCGTGGTATTAGTAAGTTTTATGATGAGTTATGTGGTTATTATGTGAAAACATGAAAGTTTCTTAGAAATCACAAAGGGTTGAAAAATCGATTTTGGTGAAAAACGTAACAAGAAATTCAATAGACCATATCTCCTATTATATTTTGAATTTTTGAATGTGGTCAAGACCTAGAGTTAGATCTATGAGTTACCTAACTAATTCAAGTGGAATTACTGGAAAAGGTGTTGTAGATTTTTGTGTGGACTGATTTTAGCAAAGGAGGCCAAAGCTGTAAATTTCGAAAATGCTACTGCCCAGAAACTTTAAGGGACTGTTTCGGCCACTTAAATTATGAGAAAAATTCTGGGTTTTTGGGACATGAAGGTATATGGTATAAAGTACCTCCTGTCCAAAAATGAGCTCATTCTGACTTAAAATGAGCAAGTTATGACTATTTCAATATTTAGGTTTTTCCGATGAAAAACGCTATAACCAGAGTTCTATAACTCCGATGACCATGAAATTTAAACTAGAAGCTCACGTTAACATGTGTAAGGTCCTGCCAAGATTTGGGAATTTTTGGAGTTAAACTTGAGGTAGTTAATTTCTTAAGGAATTAATTAGAAATTGATTTTTAAAAAATTGTAAATGAATTTTAAAATTCGAGAAAAATATATTTTCATTATGGGACTATATTATGCTAAATCCCAGAAAAAGAAATATTTTTGGGACTGATTTGGTATTTTCATGAAAATAGTTTAGTTACTGAACATATGAGTTAAATATGTTATGTGAAGTAACAAAGTTGAAAATAGGATTTTATGGCTAGAGAATCCTATATAGAGTATATGCATATTTTTTTGATGAGGATTTGATAATTGGTGATGATATTTTATGAGTATGGCATTTTGAATGATTAAATGCATTATATAGTAAAAGCGTAAACAATTGAGAAAAATTGTTTATAAATTTAAGAAGTGATTAAAATATTGTTATAATATTAATGTTATTAGATTATGAGATTATTAAGTGATTGATAACATGGGGATATTCTTGAATCTGGATAAATTATATTATAAATGTTTAATATTTATCCTTTATCTCATTTGATTGATTCTTTATATCATTATCCTCATGTTTATATTATGTTGAAAGTCATCTCGTGGCACAGAAGGTGCATAGATGGACTTGGTATGATTATGACTGTGGATTGTTCTATATAATCATAACCAGTAATTGAAAACACAATTATCTTTGGTCGTAGTGCATGGATAATTTGTGGTCGTGATACTAATGAATACACAATTATCTTTGGTAGTAGTGCATGGATAATTTGTGGTCGTGATACTAAATGAATACACAATTATCTTTGGTAGTAGTGCATGGATAATTTGTGGTCGTCGTGATACTAATGAATACACAATTATCTTTGGCCATAGTGCATGGATAATTTGTGGTCGTGATATTTAATGAATACACAATTATCTTTGGCCGTAGTGCATGGATAATTTGTGGTCGTGATATTAATGAATACACAATTATCTTTGGTAGTAGTGCATGGATAATTTGTGGTCGTGATACTAATGAATACACAATTATCTTTGGTAGTAGTGCATGGATAATTTGTGGTCGGATATCTAATGAATACACAATTATCTTTGGTAGTAGTGCATGGATAATTTGTGGTCGTGATACTAATGAATACACGATTATCTTTGGTAGTAGTGCATGGATAATTTGTGGTCGTGATACTAATGAATACACGATTATCTTTGGTAGTAGTGCATGGATAATTTTTGTCGTGATACTAATGAATACACGATTATCTTTGGTAGTAGTGCATGGATAATTCGTGGTCGTGATACTTAATGAATATCCTCGGCACGTAGTGCGGGGATGATTCGATGATATGGATTAATTATTGAAATGAGTCTCAAAGAATGAAATATTAATTCATGGATGTGGTAAAAGTCATCTTTGGCCGTAGTGCATTGATGGACTTGGTATGATTATGACCAGGGATTATTCGGTATAATCATGACCGTAATTGAAAACACGAATATCCTTAGCCAGTAGTGCATGGATAATTCGTAATTGTGATAGTATTAAGCTGAGTCTCAGTATTATTGGTTTTACAGTTATATATATTTGGCCTGTAGTGCAAAGATGAATTGTTAATGAATATCTTTGGCCGGATTGCGAAGATGAATTTAATATTTTTAACGATAAAGGTATTCAAGGTATCCTCATCTCTTTATCATATCAGGTACGTACCCTAATTTCGAGGGCGAAATTCCATAAGGAGGGGAGATTGTGAGACCCCAGATTTTATCAATAAAGATTTAAATTTTGTCGAAATAATTTTTAATATTATGGTGTGAATTTGAGATAATATTATAGATGTGGGTAGTATTTATAAATTTTGCAAAGTATGCAAGTGGTTATATTATATTCGATTGGTCGGGGAATATTCGGTTTAGCAGGGAATATTCGTACAACGGCTCAATCATTGGTGGACCCATTAATGTAATTATTATCGGATTGAGAAAACGACAAAAATATTTTATTGAAATAACTATGAAGTTTTACTGTGGTTACTTGTTGAACTACTCTAAGTAGTAAAAATACAATGTCGTGTGTGGTTGCATAGTAGCACACCAGTATTGATTATTGATGCTTATGTGAGAAGTCACTCGGTTTGATTATATTATTGTCGATTAATAATATGAATTATTATAATGATAATGACGTTTTGTTTTATTCAGTATTATTAACGTAATAAAACAAAACATCTTTTATATAAAATAGAATACTTTATTAAAGTTATTCTATAAATAGAATATATTATATTTTATTATGCATAGTGTTGCATAGTGTTTTTTATAAAGTGTTTTGCATAGTATTGCATAGTGTTCATATAGTAAAATGTTTTTATATAAATAGAATATATTATATTTTATTTAAAAGATTTTTCTTTAAATATGACCCGTCGATTAAAGTAAATCAATCTGGACCATTCATGGATTAGTTACTATGCATTCCATTTTCCTATAAATAGAAGCTCATTCCTTCATTATTTTCTTACGAATTCATTGAAACTCTGAGAGAAAATTATAGAGAGAAGCTATAGAGAGAAAATTATAGAAAGAAGAAGAGTATTCTCGCTACTTCACTACTTCACTACTTCTATATTCAGGTTCTTTTACGGTGGGGTGTTATTCTTTCTTCTTGAAGAGAACTTCAGTTATTCCATTCACTATTATTCTGTTGGAATAACCTGTAAAAGTGATATACCCTATACATAACTTGTATATGCGGCATATCCTATACTTGGTGAAATCCTTATGTTATTCCATTTTTATTTATTCTGTTGGAATAACCTGTATACGCGGTTTACCCTATACTTGGTGACATTCTTCTATTATTCTGTTGGAACATCCATGCATGTGTTTTTACACTGACCGTTCCGCTTTTTTATTATTCTGTTGGACATCCTGGTCACGTGCATGTGTTTTACACGGACACAGTTCCGCTTTTTATCATTCTGCTTGGAATATCCTATCTATCATGTGTTTTTACACCTGGATCCGGTTCCATCTTTATTATTCTGTTTGGAACATCCGTCAGCTTGTGTGAATTTCACCGACTTTGTTCCGTTATTATTATTCTGTTGGAATAACTCCGCCTATGCTCTACCGCATGCATGGTGATTTCTTTTGTTATTCCATTCTTTATTATACCCAGTTGGTTAAAACTTTGACTTCTATACTCCATGAAATTAGTAGAATATCCTTGATATTTGCATTTCATCCAAAGATCTTTTCATGGAAATATTCTTCCGATCATTCTTGAATTTTACTCTCACGAAACAAAGATTATCGTGTTGACAATTTGGACGTTAATAATTCATGGATTAAATAATTCTTGAACTTATTTTATTGAATTATTATGTCATTGTCATCATCCTCATGTTATATTATGTTATCTTTGGCTTACGTGCATAGATGAACTTAGTATGATTATGACCAGGATCATTCGGTATAATCACGACTTGATATAAATGATGTGACAAAAGTCCTCGGTGGCTCAGTAATGCAAATGATGGATAGTTTTTGGTATGATTATGACCGTGGGTGATTCTATAGTCATGACCATTGATAATTTGATGAAAATCCTTGACCGTGGTACGGGGATGATTAGATGTGGTGGTTTATTTATTAAATTTGAGTCTCAAATGATAAAAATTGATGAAAACCTTTAAAACCTAAAAGATAGTAGACTTTATTCTCTACTTGACTCTTTTAATGGATTGCTTATTCATTGCATTTAAACCGGTTGTCTATTGTATTTTATCGGTTTAACATCATTGTTGAAGGCTAATGATAATTTATTCTGCATTATCTTAGTCATAATATTTCTTACTGGGCTAGTTGAGCTCACCCTTTCTTTCACTGTTCTCTTCAGGAAATGAGAACATAGCCGGGACGAGCCTGGGAGCGGAAGTAATGGTCCGTAGGATAGCATTAGTAGTCCTCTCACTATTCGTGTGAAATAGTGTGATAATAGTTGTAATGAGGACTCCTTTTGAGTTTGTATAATATCTAGTAGACAATATTTGTATTCAAACTCACGCTTTATGTCGTATTGTACACTTACGCTTATATTAGTAAGTTGTATTTGAATTTATGTACCATGTAAGTGGCGACCCAAGATGGGTGACGATACCTAATTTTGGGCGCGCACATGACTCATGTCCCAACCTTGGATAAAGACGTCACAATGGCACCTTACATAAAGGTAAGCTAAAAAACAGCTTTTAGAAATTAAAATCTTTGGGAAGTGCTCAAGAAAATCTTCGTACATGGGAGGCCATGCGTCTAGGTTATGATAGATATCATCTGTCCACAGAATTATCCTAGTTTAACCCAATAGTCCCCAAAAAAAATGAGAAGATTATTATCATGTTCTTTCCAATGGTGAGTCTTCTCTTGACATATAACTATCTCCACTGTCTCCAGTTGAGAATTATATTTCAACCAAACTCCAAGGTTATATAGGTAGTTCTCGCAGACATACTCAGCAAGTGGATGTGCACAACCTTATCTTATGATAACATGAAGTCGCATGTCACTAGACATCTTGTATGATAGTGGCGAAATTGTGACGAACGAGATTTTTGTAATTTAATTTTAATATTTATTGAATTAAATAAATATTTTTCGATGATTTAATTATTGGATTAAATAATTATTTGATACAATTGTGGTAGATTAATTTAATTATATGTGTTACATTTATTAAATTAATGTAGAGAATAATTATTATTCGTAGTATGTCATTATGTGAGCTTATTGTATTAAATGAAATATTTAATAAACATAATGTTATTTTAATTAATGTAATAATTAATTAGAGATTTAATAATTTGATATAATTAATTAATGAGAAAATTAATTATATGATTATGTGAATTTATGAGAAATTATTATATTTAATTTTAAATAAAATATTGACTTATTCTATGAAGGAGTGTGACATTAATTAAACTATATGATAAAGCATTATTAGATTAAATGGTTTTTGGAACCTATTCTAGCTAGACAAACATGGCACTAAAGGAGGTTGGGAGCAGTTACCCATGTTAGGTAACTGACCTCCATCGTGCGCGTCAGTTGCTTGATTAATATACGTATTCTCCTTTCTTCCTTTTTATTATTATTGGCTAAGTCTAGATATACAGAGAGAGATTGAGAAATTTAAGAGAGAGTTCAGAGGATTTTATGAGAACTCAGTTATTGAAGAAAGAATCTAAGCCTACATATATATACTTTATTCTCAGGGTAATCTCTCCTTCCCAAATTCTAAATTTCACGAATTCAAGTTTTGATAAAAATGGCTTTCACAGTTTACTGTAAAGTTTCTATGATGGGAAATTGTAAGGCTTATGTGCATATACAGGTTAAGATGTTATCAAATCGTATTTGATTATATATATTGTATAAACCATATCATCTGTTTCATGAAATTACATCGTGTATGATTGCTACAAAATTACAGAGTTTGGGTTATGGCCATATGGCCTTATACGTGATTTTAGTATGTCAAATATAAATGTTTACATAAAATTTACACTCGTATATTATTATGCATGTTGATGCGAAGAGACCAAAGTTTAAATGAACGGATTCGGTGTTATAACGAATCCGTAGTGTCAATTTTCATGTTTTATTTTCAAAACCTTCAAGAACATCAAAGTCAATGAAATTATAGATTTTAACTCTGTGATTATGTGTTTTAATAGGTTAAAATCACTTTATAGATGTTGGGTAATGATTATGTATAAATCATAGCATGTGGGTATGTTAATTTAGTGAAATTAATGATCATTTTGTGTCCTTTTCGCTAAACTCTGTGTTCTTCGCGAACTAGGAATCAAAGTCTGGAGTTTCGCGCCGCGGCGCCAACTCCAGAATTGAAGTCCCACACCGCAGAGCCAAGTCTCGAGTTGACTGCCACGTACCATGCAGTCCTAAGAGTCAATAATAAATAATCAACATCACAACATAACGTGAAGACCAAGTATAAAAGTGGCGCACAAATACCATTCTCTCTCGAAAAGTTCGTAAATGTAATTTTTAAAATGTTTAAGTCTAACAATGTGTTAGTAAATTAATTTAATGAACATGTAAACATGTTAGAAGTATAATGAGATGTTAAAATAGTTGTTTAACATGTAAATAATATAATTGCATGTGGATTGAATTATTGAATACATAATTAGCTTGATATTCATGAAGTACAAATTATGTGACAAAGTGGTAATTTGACTAAGTATAGTCAATAATCAAAGTAAACAAAGAGAATGAGTTTATGATGATTAGTTAAGTTATAATTAACTAGTATTATGAATGTGAATGGTATGTAGGATTAAATTCAAAGAACGTGCTTAGTTAAAGTGTAATCTACGCACGAGGCAAGTTTCCTAACCCTACTTGTCATTGTTGTGCAAGTTTATTATTTACCTCGAGTAAATTATCATTACTATTATTCAAGTTCAAATGTTATATTAAAGATTGATTATCTTTTCAAAGCATGATTCAGTTATACAATAATTGTCCTATTGTATACTTCTTGAGATTATTATTCAAAATGAATATCATTATTGTTGAACCTTATTAGACTAGTGAACTTTATTGATTCAACTAGTCCTTAGTTGATGAACGTTCTAAATTTCAGAACCCTTATTGAATTATCCAAACCAAACTTCCTTTGGTGCGGACTCGAATGTCAAACTGAGATGAACAACCCTGCAAAGGGATTTACTTATGCGTTAGCGTTAAGATATTGTGCACAGTGATGGTACTAAGGGCTGATCCCCCTAAGTACGAGTAGAAAGGTCCATAGTCTTACGATCATTAAAGGCTTCAAGTATAACCCTTGATAACCTAGGACATAGTTCAAGGTCTTATGACCCTCAGAATTCTTTTGATTCTTGTTATTCATTCTTGATTCAAAAGTTGAGCTTTTATTCAGATGTCTTTGATTCACTCGCATGTTATTATACTATTATTTCATTGTTATACTTGTGGGAAATAGTGCTCACTCTTTCTTAATAATAACATTGCAGTTAAGAACGAAAGAATTGACAAACCTTCCACTAGTAAAGGCAAGGGCAAGGTTAACAAGTGATGAAGACTTGTTGTTTTATTAGATGATGTATTTATGTTTAAGACTTGAGTTAATGATGTTGTTTAAGACTTATTTGTTTATGATTCCGCACAGATGTTTAAAGTTAGTTTAACCTGGGATTGTATTATTATTATTCGGATGTTGTAACCCTTAAGGGGAGGATTTTATTTCTATCTATTGCATGGCTTGCATTTATTATGGGTAGATAGATAGATGATATTTGTACAGTGAACACCAAATCCTGTGGAATTGAAGTACCCGAATTTGGGGGTGTCACAAGTTGGTATCAAAGTCGTAGGTTATGAACCTTAGGTGGGGGAACAACCTTAGGTAGTAGCCTTATAGAAAGAAGATAGTGATGGAAAACTCTTATCGAGTTATAAGAAATGAATTTATGTAATTCATTGAAGATAATAAAAGACCTTAAGTGTTTATGTGTTAAAGTATGCGTTAGATGATACGACTTAGTAACTAAAACTTAAAATTTTGTTGTCAGGATGTCGAATGTTGGTGAAAATAGTCAAGCTGAGGAGGAACCCCGTGTACCTATAAATGCTTTACAGAGGAGGAGCCCCAGACATTCATGTCGTTAGGGAGCAAATGGTACAGAGAGAGAGTCATCTCCATTGATCACCGTTGTTGGTCGTGAGCATGAACTCCTAGACCGATCCTGAGGAGGATCTTGAGGAGGAATTTGTTAAGGAATAGGAAGAAGAGGAGTTACCACGGTACACCGTTAATGCTGAGATGTACGCCACATTATACGACCATAACGTGGAGTTACGAGATGAGGTGCAGGATCTGACTGAGCGAGCTATTATTCAGCAGATTACTCTAGAGGAGAAGGAGAAGGAGATTTCGACTCTTCACTCACGACTGGGAAATTTAGAATGGGATTTGGTCCATGAGAAGGGTCAAACTGAAGATAAGACCGAGGAGATAGAAAAGTTGAAGAAGGAACCAAGGAAACCTCCGAAAGGTTTGAACATAGCAGAGGAAGGTCGGGTAAGAGAATCACGTCCGAGTGATCATCGCGCAGAGGATGATAGTCGTGGCAAAAAAAGCGAAGATTGGGGAAACGTACTCTACACTTAAAAAGGCAATGAATGAGACCCAAGATCGAAGTTTTGAGGTACCCCATCCAATTCAAGGACTACCATTGTACATGATGGATCGCAGAACGATGTATCGCATCTTAGAAGAGGAGCGTAGCAAGGCTAATCAAATACTTTTGACCATGATAAAGTGATATGATTTGTTTAATTATGTGAAGAACTTAATTAGTTTTTAGATGCAAAATTCGGCGTGTTTATGAACGAAAGAATATTTGAATGTTTTAAATCCTGTGGATTCTTTATTCTAGGATAGTTGATGTAAATAGCAGTTATGCTATCGTTTAATGTTAAAACTTTTGATTTGAATGAAAATATATCAAGTTGTTTGAGATGATGTGTTAAATGAGTATGTTAAATTTTTAAATAATGCCTTAACTATTTAGAGAAATAAATAAAGTTCTAATAAGCGTTTATTTAATGTAAATATGCCGCCAAGAAGAGAAGACAACAACGCAACCAAATTTCGTGAAGAGTTAACCAATAATAACAATAATGCCAACGCAAATCCCGTTCAACAGTTAGTTAACTTACTGACTAGAGCAATGAACAATCAACCTCAAGCTCCACCAAACACAACGTTTAAAGACTTAAAGGCAGTGGGACCGCCAGAGTTCAAAGGTTCCATGAACCCAATCGAGGCTCAAACATGGGTTATGGAAATGGAGAAGGTTTTCGACGTTGCTAGGGTTAGAGAAGACCAAAAGACCACTTTTGCAACGTTTATGCTGAAGTCTGAGGCTAACTACTGGTGGCAAGAAAACAAAGTACGAGGAGGTGAAGGTGTAATTACATGGGAGAGATTTAAAGAGATGTTTTTCGAAATGTATTTCCCAACTAGTTCACAGAACCAGATGGAGGTTCAATTTCTAGAGTTAAAGCAGGGAAACATGAGCGTACTTGACTACGCGGCTAAATTCAACGAGTTAACGAGGTTCGCCCCGTATCAAGTACACACGGACGAAAGAAAAGCCAGAAGATTCGAACAAGGACTAAAGCCTTGGGTGTACAGCAAGGTATCAATGTTTCAGATAAACACATTTGCGAGTTTTGAAAAGGCCATCCTCATTTGAAGGTGGAAGCGATGCGGTGACCAAGTACAATCAAGATCAGAAGAAGAAGAAGAAGAAGAAGAAGAAGAAGAAGAAGAAGAAGAAGAAGAAGAAGAAGAAGAAGAGTGAAGGTGAAATTAATAACAAGGCCAGCGGAAGTGGCACGGGAGGTAGAAATTTCAATTAGAAGAAAAGGTGGAACGACAGCTCATCATCGGGAAATCAGCAGGGTAATCAGAAGAAAAGAATCGAAGCATGCTCGACCTGCGGGAAAGCTCATCTGGGAGTTTGTATGAAAGGAAAAAGAGTTTGCTACACATTGTGGTCAGGAAGGCCACATAGCACCAAACTGTCCAAACCCAAAGAAGGGTGCTTGTTTTACTTGTGGTTCAAAAGACCATCTGGCAAGAGACTGTCCCAAGAAGGGATCGGGAGGGTCAGGATCAGGAGGAAACCGGGGAAATAACAGTGGAAATACCTTAACCATCACCGGACCAACCGCAACAAACCGACCGACCGCCCGGACTTTCAACATGACGGTGCAAGATGCAGTTCAATCCCATGATGTGGTGTCAGGTATCATTTCGATCAATAAAGTTAATGCTTACGTATTATTTGATTTGGGTGCTACTTGTTCCTTTATATCCGATGACTTTGCCAAGAATTTAGATTTGTCTAAGGATGAATTGGATTATCCCATGAACATAGAAATTGCGAATAGAGAAATAATCCCTATTAAGTACGTACATAAGAACTGTAGAGTGGATATTAAGGGTAATATTATGAACGTAAATCTTATCCCTATTCGACTTGGGGAATTTGATGTTATATTGGGAATGGACTGGTTATTCAATTACGGGGCTGTAATTGATTGCCAAAAGAAGCGTATTAACCTTATGACTCCGTCAAAGGTTATGTTTTATGGTAAAGAAGTCGCCTGAAAGCGAAGCGAGTTGTCTAACGATGATGCAGGCCAGGAAGTTGTTAAGACAAGGTTGTGTAGGATACTTAGCTTACATAGTCGACAGTCGAAAAGAGAATCTGAAGGTAGAAGAAATACCGATCGTGAGGGATTTCGTCGACGTATTTCCAGAAGATTTGCCAGGACTTCCACCGGATAGAGAGTTAGATTTTGTGATCGATCTGGCGCCCGGAACCGCTCCAATATCGAAGGCACCATACTGAATGGCACCAGTAGAGATGAAAGAACTAATGGTACAATTACAAGAATTGTTGGACAAGAAGTACATTCAACCGAGCGTATTACCGTGGGGAGCGCCGATGTTGTTTGTGAAAAAGAAGGACGGATCGATGCGACTCTGCATTGACTATAGAGAACTAAACAAGGTCACGATTAAAAATAGATATCCATTACCAAGGATCGATGATCTGTTTGATCAGTTGAAGGGAGCAAGATACTTTTCCAAGATAGACTTGAGAAGCGGTTATCATCAACTGAAGGTGAGGCCAGAGGATGTACCGAAGACAGCATTTAGAACGCGATATGGTCACTACGAATTTTTAGTAATGTCGTTTGGTCTTACGAATGCTCTGTTAGGTTTTCGTGAAAATCAGAGTAGCAATCAAATTGCAAAACGTAGCGGAAGCGAGATAAAATTAGATTTTAAAATTTTTCACAAACCAATTACCCGGATCATCCTTTATGCATATTATTAATTAAAACGAAGAATAAGAAATTATGAAATCATACCCTTGTAGAACGAAGCTTCCTCGTAATGCAGTTCACCTCCTACTTCTCCGCGATCTCCTCAATCTCCTGGTAGATTCCTTCCTTTGATTAATGTAAGCCACCCAAGTGTGTGGCCTCTATCGGTGATCCACCAAGGAAGAGGAATTTTTCAAGAAGAAGGGATATGGCTCAAACCCTAGTTTTTCCTATCTGAATAAGAAAAGGGGTGTACTCTCCAACTCTTGGAATTACGTATTCTCATATCTAATATAAGACTCCTCTTATAAAGATATTATATAACCCTATTTTAATTAAAATAAGGTATTATTTATTTAATTAAACCCTTTTAATTAAATGGGCTCCCTAATCCTATTAGGGATAATTAGTTAAACTCCTTTAACTAATTTTCTTTCCTAATCCAATTAGGAATAAATGAGAGTACTAATATTAAATTAATTCCTAAACCTTTTAGAAATTAAAATAATAATAATTATAATAATATTAATAAGACTCCTCTTATTAATTTATATTTAATATTTCTAAAATATTAAATAATAATATTAAGCTATTTAATTTATTCTATCACCATAGATTAAATTAAATATACTTAACATATTATTACAATTATGCCATTAACTTCTTAAACAATTATTCTTCCTTTTATGGTGTGACCCTTTAGGTTCTCCATATTAAACCTATTGTGAATAAATCAATTAGAATAATTCTAATCTCATTTAAATAAATAAATTAAACAAATAATTTATTTAAATAAATAATATTTATTCTACAATAGGATAAGCCTCCCTAGCGATTAACGACTTTCCGAGATAATATAGATTTCAACATTAATCATAAAAGAACCTTTGAGTAAATAGTTACCGCATAATTCAATCCTTCCACCATACAATGTCCCAATTAAATATAAGACATGGAATTACCGCCAAGTCTTATTTTATTTAATTATATGTATTTCGATTCCTAAATGAATAACTCCCAATGAATGCAAATTAGAAACTACTTTCTAATTTCATTCCACCTCGCCAAGGATTCCCAGGGTTGTCATTTATCGAATCACATAGACATTTCTCCTTTTACTAGAAGTGGTAGATTCTTTATTGATCATTCATTATCTTCATATATAACTTATTACACCCAAGCATACCCTTTGATATACTCTAAGAGTCTTAAGGAATAAGTCAAAGTGTAATTCATTATATATAAGATACTATGATGATCTCAAGTCTAAGGATCATTTGTACTACTATTACTACAGAAATTCCTATCGATGTGTAAGTAAAACTCCATTAGGTATTCCTTAGCGAGTCACGCTCAAAGGAACTTATTCTCTAATAAGCACCTACATACTTGCTTTAGTGTCTCCACAAAATGATCATGAGATCAATCATCCTCATCCAATGAAAGCAAGAACGATGTACCAATCTATCCGGATTCACTAATCCCCTATTTAGTAATCCAATGATTGGGAACTATTTTAGTTTTAAGCTTTCTAAGAATTTAGATCTCATTAGAATGATCATCATCATTATTCTAAAAGCGTTGCTTAAAACTATGGGTTTATCACATATTATTAAAACAAAGACCATGTAGATAATAAATGCCTTTAATAAATTATTCTTTTATTAATAAATAAATAAGATTGATTACACAAGATATGCTTTTATCATCATACATGATTGGCTTGTATGCATAATACTTTCAATCTCCCACTTGCACTAAAGCCAATCGCCATGGTATCTCATACCCATCTTCTCTAAGTGACGATCAAACCGCCATTGTGTTAACGCTTTAGTAAATGGATCTCGCAATATTGTCTTGAGAGTCCACACGCCTGTGGTGACGCCGTCCTCTTTCAATGATCTCTCCGATCAAATGAAATCGCCGCAACACGTGTTTGGATTTCGATGAGACACGGGTTCCTTAGCTTGCATGCAATGCCTCCAAAGTTGTCACAGTAATAAAAGCACCGGTCCTTTAATGCTAGGAACCACACCAAGTTCGGTAATGAACTTCTTCATCCAAACGCCTTCCTTTGCAGCTTTCACTTGCGCCTATGTACTCGCTCCTCACATCGAATCAAGAATCGTTTTCGCTTTGCTTGAACTTTTCCAACTCATCGCGCCACCGCTTAAGGTAAACACATACCCCAAACGAATTTATCATTATCTTGGTCTGCTTTGAAAACTTGAGTCTGTGAAGCCCTCTAGTTTTAATTTAGACCCACCGTAGACAAGAAATACATCCTTAGTTCTTCTTAAGTACTTTAGGATATTTTTCACCGCCTTCCAAAGGTTCTTCTCTCCGGATTCGACCGATATCCGCTTGTTACACTAAGTGCATGAGCGACATCTGGTCTAGTACATATCATACCAGTATATGATAGATCCTATTGTCAAGCATAAGGAATCTTACTCATACGGCTTTCTCTCCTCAGTGTCTTTGGGGCTTGTTTCTTGAGATGTATTCCATGGCTCATCGGCATGAGACCTCTTTTTGGAATCTTCCATGCTAAACCTTTTAGCATCATGTCAATGTACGTTCCTTGGGATAAGCCAAGCATCCTATTAGATCTATCTCTATAGATCTTTATCCCCAAAATATAGGATGCTTCTCCCAAGTCCTTCATGGAGAAGTGTTTAGATAACCGATTTTAATTGTTTGCAAAGATAGGAATATCATTCCCTATCAAGAATATATCATCAACATATAATACAAGGAATGAAATAGCGCCCCACTAACCTTCTTGTACACACATGGTTCATCCTCATTTTTGATAAAATCAAACTTTTGATTGTCTCATCAAAACGGATGTTCCACCCACGAGAAGCTTGCTTTAATCCATAAATGGATCGTTGAAGCTTACAGACTTGATTTGTTCCAACCTTTGAAACAAATCCTCCGGTTGTGTCATATACACATCCTCCTCAAGTTTCCCATTGAGGAAGGCCGCTTTTCACGTCCATCCGCCAGATTGTAGTCATGGTAAGTCGCGAATCGCAAGCAAAATCCGAATGGACTTGAGCATTGCTCTCGGTGAGAAGGTTTCATTCATAGTCAACTCCTTGTCTTTGTTTGAAACCTTTTGCAACCAAATGGGCCTTATAGGTCTCTACCTTGCCGTCTGCTCCAGCTTTTCTTTTAAAGACCCATTTACACCCAATAGGCTTAATGCCTTCGTGGTGAGACCAAAGTCCATACTTGGTTCTCATACATTGAGTCCATCTCGGATTTCATGGCTTCTTGCCACTTCTCCGAGTCTTTACTACTCATAGCCTTTGCTCAGTAATTCAATGGATCATCATCATCTATGATCGCACCTCATTGTCATCTCTTCTATGACAAGTCCATACCGTCTCGGTATCTTTGGTACTCTTCCGTATTTACTGAATAGGTGTGGTATGTATGAATCTCTACTTGGTTAGGTACCTCACTTTGATCTCAGTAGTATTTTGTGGTTCTTGAACTTCTTCAAGATATATCTTACTCCCAATCGACCCCTTCAAGGATAAACTCCTTTTCCAAGAAGGCAAGATGTTTCGCAACAAACACCTTTTGATCACTTGGATGATAGAAATAATACCCCGATGTTTCTTTAGGGTATCCCACAAATCTACATTTGTCGATCTAGTCTGCAGCCTTTATCGCTTTCAAACTTTTTGACATAAAAGTCGACAACCCCAAGTCTTAACATGCTTAAGATTTGGTTTCTCCCCGTCCATAACTCATATGGGGTCTTGGGGACGGATTTTGTAGGTACCTTGTTAAGTAGGTATGCAAATTGATTCTAGGGCATATCCCTCGTAAGGAAACCGGAAGGTCTCAGTAAAACTCATCATAGATCGAACCATGTCCAACAATGTTCGATTTCTCCTTTCGTATACACCATTCATTTGTGGCGTCCCGGTGGAGTCCATTGTGAGATTATACCATTTTCTTTGAGACAATTGAGAAACTCACCACTTAAGTATTCTCCTCCTCGATCGATCAAGAATCTTCATACTCTTACCAGCTTTGCTTCTCAACTTCACTTCAACTCTTTGAACTTTTCAAATGATTCAGATTTGTATTTCATTAAATACACATATCCAAATCTTGAGTGGTCATCGATGAATGTAATAAAATAAGAATACCCTCCTCGTATGCGGTCGTTGTCATAGGTCCACATACATCCGTGTGTACCAACGCTAACAACTCAGAATCTCTTTCTCCTTTTCCACTAAAAGGAGATTTAGTCATTTTACCCATGAGACAAGATTCACAAGTTGGATATGATTCATAATCGATAGCTCTAGGAGCCCATCTTTATGCAACTTGGATAATCTTGTTTCATTAATATGACCAAGTCTACAATTGCCACATGAAGGTATAATTAACATCATCTCTTTTCCTTTTATTAGTTTGTTCAATTTGAAATATATTTTCATGCAAGTCAAGTATATAAAGTCCATTTCAAAATTACCAACACCATATAAAACATTATCATTATAAATAGAACAACCGTTGTTCTTTATTATAATATTAAAACCATCCATATCCAATACGTAGATAGAAATAATGTTTCTAATGATATTTGGAACAAAATAACAATTATTTAAATTAATGAACTTGCCCGTAGGCGTCTTTAAACAATAAGTCCCTACATGCCTAATGCAAAGAACCTTTGCTCCATTTCCCACTGTAGACGACCTCATCCCTTGTTCAAATTTTCTACTTCCGACCACCCCGGTCCTCAGATATTATTACATATGTGAGAACCACATCCGTATCCAATACCCAAGTAGAAGATTGACTTTCGTAAAAATTAATTTCAATCATAAACAAACCATGATTAGGATTCAAGCTTCTCCAAGCTTCTTCGCTTTTGTTCCTCAAGATAATCCTTGCAGCCTCTTCCAAAGACCCGGCTTATTGCAATGGAAGCAAATTCCTTTGCTAGTTGGATCAGTGTTTCTTTTGATCCTTCACTTTCGCCTTTCCTTAGCCTTCTTGGATTTCTTCCTTTCGTAAGACACCTTGGGCCTCTTCCTTTTCTTGGAAGAATCATCCACCAAGAAGACATGGTTCTTCTTGGATGGAAATGACCTTCAGCAGCTTTCAACATGTTAAGTAATTCGTGCAAGTCGACATCCAACTTATTCATGTGAAAATTCACAACAAATTGTGAGAAGGTGTCCGGGAGTGACCGTAAGACTAAATCTTGACTCAACTCCCCATCCATGATTTAACCCAAGTCGCCCAAGACGCTCAATCGATTGATCATCTTTAGGACATGAGTCTCAATCAGTAGTGCCTCTCGGTCATCCGAGATCTAAGAGCTCCTTAGATATTTCATATCTAGCGGTCCTACTTTGCTCACCATACAACTCTCCAAGGTGTAGTAGCATAGTAGGAGCATCCATGTTTTCATGCCGACGCCAAAGCTCACATTACTCATGGATGCGAGCATGATGCATTGAGCCACGATGCATCATCTTGCCACCGCTTAAAAGTAGCAATCTCTTCCTCGAGAGGTCGCTCTCCAACTTTTTGCGTGTATGCAGGCGAATTTAGGACATAAGAAATCTTTTCAAAGATGAGAACAATTCTCGATTCCTTAACCAAATTCGTGTAGTTCTATCCCGGTCAGTTTGTTAGCATCAAGTATGCTTCAAGTGAAATTAGTGAATGTGACATTTTCAAAATTTCGCATGTAAAAGACAATATTTTAGCAAACATTCATTTATTAATTACCAAAATAAATTAGGTCTTATTTTATATTGGTATCTCTCACTATTTTCTTCAAACTATATTACCCTCATTTATATAGTTCGCAAAATCTAATTAAAGTTTTTGCTAGTGAGAATAAGGATCCCATTTCAAATATATATAGCCTTGTGGTGACACAACAAACTATATATAAATAAATAGGTAGACAACTCCTTGTCAATTACATCAACATGTAACTCCTTATGTTTTGCCTCTTAGATTATTTTGATCAAGTGGTGGCACATCCGAATCAAAATTATCTAAGTTAAGTCCAACCTAGCACTTCCATATATTCAAAAAAGAAAAATATCGCCTTGTGGTGACACAACAAAACAATATCGCTCAATTTTCTTTATAAGCATCAAATGTGATAAATTAACATCTTAAATACTTAATACTTGCCTTGTGGTGACACAACAAACTCATATTAAATATTTAATACTCTATTAATTTTATCATGCTAGAAGGCGACGCTCGATATTCTAAATATCTATGAACGCTTAAGACTTAATAATAAAAACTTTGAGGGATTTGTTATTATTTGTCTCATCTTGTTTAGCAAGACATGCAAATATATATATAAAATACGCGTCATATTATTAAACATGCGAAGCATGTTTGCATAATATATAATATATATAATACTAGCATGCATATATAGAATACTATATTCTACCCGGATTGATTATGGACTTTTATTCTAGTTTGGTTCACTAGAGCCACCAAGTGAACCAAAAGGTCAAACCCTAGGGTGCAAAGAATAAACATTTAAATATAACTATTACATTTAAACCCTGCTCCATTACAAACGGGTCTTCAAGCGCTCCTTGATCTTGGTCTTCTATTCTTCTAAAAATTCTAACTAATCCTATTACATTAAACTATTTAATTTAAATAGAAACCTTGATCGTTATCGAGGGAAGTACATAGAGAGAGATATAGAATTTACATCAAGAAGAAAACCGTAAAAGACGAGGTACGCAGAATTCCCATTTAATAAAACCCATTCATTCAAAACATCCAACTAAAATAAATCCAATCATATTGGTCAATTGTCCATAATCAATCCCATTTATTATCATACATATCATCATATGTATCAATAAATTAAATCATTCCATATATATATGAGTATCATTTAATGGGCAATTTTATGTTGCATGAAATCCAATTTCAAGATTAAAATAAACTCTTTTATTTTAATTATAAAATTATTAAAATTAATATATATATATATATATAATAATTATATATATATATATATACAAGTCCTCCTTCGCTTTTTGCTACACTATTAAACAAAATTTTTTTTTTTTTAGACTCAATCATTTCTATTCCACGTGGCAGCCTCTTTAAAAAAAAAAATCAGCACCATGCTAGCCTTAATTTTCGGACCTGCTTAGCTATGTTGCTTTTCACGTTTTGCTCCTTTTTTTTTTTTTTTTTTTTATATAACAGCACACAGCATCCTTGATTCACGCCAAAAACAATTTAGTAACCTCCTGTAATAGGCTTCGGCTTACGTGGTTAACAAAACAAAACAACAACAAAAAAAATTGCTTGATGTTCGGTATAACTGCTTCGCTTGTTGCTGTTCCACGTGATTTAAATATATTATATATTTATATATTTATACAAGCGCTATACCTGCAAGCCTTGTATTTTTTTTTTTTTTTTCGAAAACAATTTTCGGCAGAAAAAAAAAATTCTTTCATAAAATAATAATTTTATACAACAATTTATGCCCAATAAACAATTCTAAATTCATACCCATACATATTTAGAATCTAAATAATTAATAATTCGCATAAAGTTTGGCTCATGATATCACTGTTAGGTTTTCGTAAAAATCAGAGTAGCAATCAAATTGCAAAACGTAGCGGAAGCGAGATAAAATTAGATTTTAAAATTTTTCACAAACCAATTACCCGGATCATCCTTTATGCATATTATTAATTAAAACGAAGAATAAGAAATTATGAAATCATACCCTTGTAGAAACGAGCTTCCTCAGGTACGAGTTCACCTCCTACTTCTCCGCGATCTCCTCAATCTCCTGCAGATTCCTTCCTTTGATTAATGTAAGCCACCCAAGTGTGTGGCCTCTATCGATGATCCACCAAGGAAGAGGAATTTTTCAAGAAGAAGGATATGGCTCAAACCCTAGTTTTTCCTATCCAGATAAGAAAAGGGTGTACTCTCCAACTCTTGGAATTACGATATTCTCATATCTAATATAAGACTCCTCTTATAAAGATATTATATAACCCTATTTTAATTAAAATAAGGTATTATTTATTTAATTAAACCCTTTTAATTAAATGGGCTCCTAATCCTATTAGGGATAATTAGTTAAACTCCTTTAACTAATTTTCTTTCCTAATCCAATTAGGAATAAATGAGAGTACTAATATTAAATTAATTCCTAAACCTTTTAGAAATTAAAATAATAATAATTATAATAATATTAATAAGACTCTCTTATTAATTTATATTTAATATTTCTAAAATATTAAATAATAAATATTAAGCTATTTAATTTATTCTATCACCATAGATTAAATTAAATATACTTAACATATTATTACAATTATGCCATTAACTTCTTAAACAATTATTCTTCCTTTTATGGTGTGACCCTTTAGGTTCTCCATATTAAACCTATTGTGAATAAATCAATTAGAACAATTCTAATCTCATTTAAATAAATAAATTAAACAAATAATTTATTTAAATAAATAATATTTATTCTACAATAGGATAAGCCTCCCTAGCGATTAACGACTTTCCGTATAATATAGATTTCAACATTAATCATAAAAGAACCTTTGAGTAAATAGTTACCGTATAATTCAATCCTTCCACCATACCATGTCCCAATTAAATATAAGACATGGAATTATCACAAGTCTTATTTTATTTAATTATATGTATTTCGATTCCTAAATGAATAACTCCCAATGAATGCAAATTAGAAACTACTTTCTAATTTCATTCCACCTTGCCAAGGATTCCCTGGGTTGTCATTTATCGAATCACATAGACATTTCTCCTTTTACTAGAAGTGGTAGATTCTTTATTGATCATTCATTATCTTCATATATAACTTATTACACCCAAGCATACCCTTTGATATACTCTAAGAGTCTTAAGGAATAAGTCAAAGTGTAATTCATTATATATAAGATACTATGATGATCTCAAGTCTAAGGATCATTTGTACTATTATTACTACAGAATTCCTATCGACGTATAAGTAAAACTCCATTAGGTATTCCTTAGCGAGTCACGCTCAAAGGAACTTATTCTCTAATAAGCACCTACATACTTGCTTTAGTGTCTCCACACAAATGATCATGAGATCAATCATCCTCATCCAATGAGCAAGTTAACGATGTACCAAATCTATCCGGATTCACTAATCCCCTATTTAGTAATCCAATGATTGGGAACTATTTTAGTTTTAAGCTTTCTAAGAATTTAGATCTCATTAGAATGATCATCATCATTATTCTAAAAGCGTTGCTTAAAACTATGGGTTTATCACATATTATTAAAACAGCACCATGTAGATAATAAATGCCTTTAATAAATTATTCTTTTATTAATAAATAAATAAGATTGATTACACAGTATATGCTTTATCATCATACATGATTGGCTTGTATGCATAATACTTTCATGCTCCTGCAGCATTTATGGGACTAATGAATGGTGTGTTCAAGCCGTTTTTGGACAAGTTCGTAGTTGTATTTATAGATGATATTTTGTTATATTCCAAAACCAAAGAAGAACACGAAGAACATTTGAGATTAACGTTGGAAGTATTGAGAAGGGAGAAGTTATGCATGCCAAGTTTTTCGAATGCTAATTTTGGATTGAATTGCACAATTTCTTGGTCATGTGATCGATAAAAGCGGAATTTCGTAGATCCATCTAAAGTCGAAGCCGATTAATCGGGATCAATGAGAACACACCTCGAAGTAAGAAGTTTTCTTGGATTAGCGGGATATTATAGAAGAATCATACAAGACTTTTCCAAGATCGCACTCAGCTTAACGAATTTAACTCAAGTAAAGTCGTGAAATTTGTTTGGACCACTACAAGAAAATCATTATATAAGCGATGATTGACGACCGTAGCTATAGATAAAAAGACCGTCGCTATAGGATATAGCGACGGTCGTCGACCGTCATTATAGAAGCCGTCATTTGAAACCTATAATGACGGTTTTCTTTTTTCTCTTAGCGACATCGATCCGACTGTCGCTAGAAAACTCCACAAAAACGCGGCAAGGTTTTTACCGATCGGCCGAAGTGGATATACCGACCATGGCGATGACCGTATTTATAGAAGAATTGGGTATGAGCTATTGCGTGATTAGTAGGTCAGGTCGGTATAGGTGAGATTTGGCTATGATTTATCTGCGATGGTCGTGACCGTCGCCATAGGTAGATTTGGTGTGAGCTATTGCGACGATTCGTAGCCAATCGTCGCTATAGGTGAGATTTGGTCAGAGCTCATCACATACGGTCGTGGCCGTCGCTATAGATTTAGATTGGTCATGAAATCATCGCGACGATGTCTTGGCCGCCGCTATATCTTCCCAAATTTTAAAAGAAAATGTTTGTTTCTATACAATAATTTTTATTTATTTTTACTGTTAAGAAACATAACCACATTCAACCATCCATCCAATATAACATTTACAACTAAAAGAATAAAACAAATAAAGTCTATTAATGTATAATATCATCTAAATATACATAACCATCCAAAATCATCATTACTTATGTATCAAAACAAGACATAACCAACAAAGACATTTAACATATTTTTTAGTATCACATCTAACAAATTTTCATCAAAAATAGTGTTACATATAACAAATTTCAAAGAAAGACGTGACATGTCACAGTCCTCTATAGGATTATTTGATCCGCTAATATCACCATTATCTCCTTACGTGTATCGATCCTACAAATTAATTATCAAGTGAACTTGTTAATCCATAAAAACATAATGATAGCCCCAAAATTTAAGTATAAGTGAAGTGAGAGAGCAACACCGATTGTTGGATTGAGCATTTGAACCGATGAATTCTTCATAAATTACATAATATAATTGATAATAGTTCATCCACTTTCCTTGCAGATCATCTCCTTTTTCCCGCACCTTTTCAACTCAACTTTTCAATTCTTGATTCTCACGTTGTACCTCATTATTTGTGTCACGAGGCCCCCAAGTGTTTGTAGTCAGTGGCACCAACTCCACCTTGTCAAGTCTACCATGTCGCTTCTCGTCCAAGAACTTGTGCAAGTATATCATTCCGTCTGTGACTCTCGCTTTCACCAACGATTCCTCGAGTCTTCTTTAACTCAATAATTTTTCCGTGAAAATATATAAGGCAAATTATACACAACTTAAATATACAAGGCAACTTAAATATACAAGGCAATTCAACATAACTTAAAGAAGAGTAGCAAATAATGGCGATTCTTGAAAAAAAAATGGCATCGAGATCCAAGATTCACACATTTGAGGAGGTAGCTAGCCACAACAAAACCAAAGATTGGCGGGCTTGTTGTTTCGGAAAGGTCGATCTCTAATTAGTTTTGATTGATTCTCGATTCTAGATTTTTTTTAATCGGGTTTGTGCTTTTTCTCTTCTTCTAAGTTTGAATCAATGACTTTAGATTAATTCTTCTAGTAGCAATATTTGACTTGGGTTGTTTAAGAAATGGAATTAAGTCGAGCTAGTGTAAACAATTGCTTAGCTACTTAATTGTGTAATAAAGTTTATTTACAACAACCTGTTTTGCTAATTGTTGATAATAATGTTGACTTTCAATGAGATTCAAACACTAATTAGTAAAACTTGCTTATTGCTTGATAATTTCCTAGTTCCTAAGTAAGTATGGTGATTGAGCCACAACCTTGAGGTTAATCCTCAAGGCCTCTGCCATTTTACTTAGTCAGGTTTACATTTTCAATTATTATTTAGATTTTATTTTTATTTTTATTTTACTTAGTCGATTTACAACAACTTTGTTTTGCTAATTGTTGATAATAATGTTTTATTTTTATTTTTTATCAACTATTATTTAGATTTTATAGTAACCATCTTTAAAGCTATTGCCATACGTTGACTTAGAATAACATGTCTTTCTTCTTTTTGCTTTCTGAGAACCAACTTGGTGGTAAATTGTTGATTTTCTGAATACACTACCATCACTTGGTGTTGGGCCGCTTAAGGTTGCGTGGAGATGATCTCCAGTATTTATGGAATGATAAAGAGCATGCATTAAGAATACCGAAGATCCATTTTATAAACAAATGGTCACGATTTTTACAAAGTACCAGATTATACGGTCAATATATATGCATTCAAATGAGAAGTATCTTGATATAGCTTCATAGGTATGTGCTAATGTTGGATTTGTCTCGATTACCAAAGTTTTTGTTGTGAAAATTCTCATTATGAGCCTAAAGTAGTTCATGAGTATGTAAAAGGGTAAAAAGAGGAGCCTAAAGTAGTTCATGAGTATGTAAAAGGGTAAAAAGAGGAGTAATCATTGAGAAAGGATGGAGTTAGCGTGCATCTAAATTTATTGGCGATCGTCCCAAAAAGAATGTGGATATCACAAAAATTGTTTACGAGATAAATGTTTTCATATAGCTTAAAGAAAAACCTCTATACAAGAGAAATGTACTGCATAGACTATAATCATAGAATAAAGTAAGACTCATTTACTTGTACTAATTGAATTCAATTCAACGCCTTTTTTTCCAAACTAGTTGGGGTGGGTTGCGATTGAATTCCATACGACAATGAAAAAATTAAATAAAACTATAACGAAAATAAATAAAAAGAAAAGAAGAAAAAAAAAAAAAATAATAAAAACAAAGCTTAGCACCATGTTGTTTGCATCACTTTAAAATTTCCCATGAAGCAAAGCTTCTCCTCTAATATCATCTCAACCTCATAAGTTGGGAAATCTCCTTCATACTATTTCATACTTCCAACTACTTGAGTTATAAACTTTTAATCTTGATGAATTTATAATCTTCCCTCTGTAGCATTCTCGAATTTGTACTTTTTTATAGAACTCTCATAAAATATCTTTGGTGGTCGTATATATTATTATCCAAGCTTCCATCTACCATTCACAAAGAAAGGTTGCGGCATGAGCTAGCCAGGATCTAACTAGAGAAACCGCACGAAGAAGTCATCATGCGCATAAGATGTGGAAGAGGTATGTCGATCTGTATTATTGAACATGTAAAACAAACCTATCACAGTACTTGCGGTTTAATTCGATACGATCATGAAACCTTACCAACCTTGACATGTGAACAACAAAACACATCATCCTTAACGGAACATACAAAACAAGTCAATGCTTCTATTTAGGTCAATTCTAAGTGACACCGCTTCGCTTTCTTTACGCATCTTGCCATTCTTGCTTTAACAAAAAAGAATTTTATCAATTTTTTCTCTCTCAGTGTACGCTTCACATCTTATCATGGGAACTTCATGCTAAGATCCATTGATTTATTAAGCGCTTCCAATGGAGATTGTGATAAAGCTTATGCAATGCGCTTATGCCTTGAAGAGACATTCTAACAACTTTGATCGTGTATTTCCAAGTTGCTTTCTTCGTATCCTTTTGATTTATGTGAAAACAACCAAGAATATAATAAGAAATATCTTTTATTCCAATTTTAATGACTCATACATTATTAGGCAAAAGAATAGCATAACTTTTTCCTTTCTTCTTTCTATTTAGATGTTGAGCCACCGGGTTAATGTAAATGGCTTATCGCGGAGGTGTATACTTTGAATGCTTTAAACGATCAAATGATGAAATTTGAACTTGTTAGGCTTTAAAAGCAAGTATAATGTCATACAGGATAAAGAGTTAAAAAACCCATTGTTTGAGGATTGATAAATACGTACTACATTCGAGGATGCTCCCTGTAAATTGAGTTATCACTTGAGTGTGGACCAGATATACATATCTGCTTTCGATCAATCTCTTTTTATTTATTTGGTACTACAAATAAAACAAAAAATAGTTCATAATTAATAATAATACTCTATTTATAAAAGTCTAATACATGATTAACGATAAAAATATTGAAATAACATCAAATATTACAAATTCATGCTTCTTTTTTGAATTGATTTAGTGCCCAATGTATGACCTACCAACAATTTTTTTCCGATTTTCACAATTTTTGTTGCTATATCCTCGCATCAGATGTATTTATAAATTAATAATAATATATAACAATAAGTAAGAATTGATAATACATAAATTAGAATAAACAAACTCACATGCATTATCGGGCTAGCCAATAATCAACCAACGCACCCATTGATTAGGATTTACTCGATCATTGTTGATAGTATTCGCCATCGATTTGGCACTACCACCAGTGCACAAAATTATTACTCTTTAAGTTAGACTTCCAATCTCTCCACCTATTGTTCATGATAGTCATCGGCTTTTTTCTTAGCATTGGGGTGATCTGTGGTAAATCGTTTCTACAACAAACAAATTTACACATATATTAGTTTGTTTCAATGTGCTTAATGTCAAATTCTATAAAATGGTATGATTAATAACCCGAATTTCATCCCAAGCCCTCATCATGTTAGCCTCATCATATTGGACCATGTTGGAGTACTTATTGGAAAAATTCTCCATCATGAAAGCAAGACACCCGAGAAAAGTGGTTAACTTATTGGCCTCTCCCCAACAGTCGTGACCATTTGCATCATAAATTACTTTTTTGGGTGCATCGCTATTTGACCATAATTTTGCTCCCATCGTTGGTCCACGCTTCTCTTAGTCGAGAACCTAAAAGAGAGAAAGAATCAAGAACTATGTATTGAACAAAAGATGAATTGAACATATAGAACCTTCATGATACAACTCGTGTCTCTAATTTCTATGTCTCATTTTGTTCGATCAACTACTCATATAATTACTTGTGTCAAACATATTTATGTAATGATTCATACTATATATTTATTATGAATTAAAAATAAATATATAATATCTTTATTATTCAATATAAAATCAATAATATGACGAGTCCCCCCCTTCCTACACATTTCGTGAGGATTACCAAAGTTAAAGTCCGTGGAGTCCCACATACATTTATTCCTTGGGGTTCAAAGACTTCCACTTACAAAATTTTATAATCTACAAGTTATATAAGCACATTATTAGCTCACTAGATGAAGGATGAAGTATGAACTAAGTTTGGATAGCAAGATTTTAAAACCATGAAGTAAAATATACATAATACAACTTTATATAGATGCTCAAACTATAAAAACTTACGAGTCAAACAGGACATTTAATCAAATTAAGGTTCAAAAGAAAGCACAACACCAAGTTAATTCTCATGACAATGCAAGTATAAGTGTAGATATATGCATGGTACCTTCAACATTCTCATGAATACTTTCCTCCTCTACATGTGGTTCATCTAAGATGGATCTCATTATCATTAATTTCTGCCATTGAACAAGTTAGCACGAGATCTAGACGCTCTATTAGAAGCCATTAAAGCAACCTCGAGAAACAAAAATATGAATGTGACACTCGTAAGAAAAGTTATTAGTTAAATCTAATGAACAAGAGAGCTTTCACGCTTATTAGTTAAATCAAACTAAGTCCCCAAAATTAACAAATACATCCAAATGAAATACATCCGAAAATAAGTTGGCTAGCTAATACGTAAATTTGTAGACACCAAGGTGGGGCGAGAGGGAGCAGTAGTCCATTTAATTTCCAGTTTAGTCTAATTTGATCTTCAAATCTACTTACATTGAAATGTTGACAAAGAAGTGTGTTTAAAACACTAATAAGATGATGTAGAAAACAAAGTAAAAGCTAATAAGACAAGGAGCACCAAGATATAATATCAAAACGGATCTATCAAAGTGTAACGGCTTTCTTTTTTGAGAAAATGGACAAAGTGTAAAAAAGATCTATCAATTGTGATGTTTATCCTCTTCATTCTTCGTCATCTTCATTTTCCTCACTATCACCCTCCTCTTCATCTTCGGGACCCTCATCTTCTCCTTCATCTTCTTCGCCTTCGCCTTCGCCTTCGCCTCCATTCTCATCTTCATTTTCATCAACAATATGTTCAATCATTCGCCTTTTGAAACGAGATGTATCAATTTGAGATCCTAGTTTTCGCCATTTTCCTGGGCTTTTTTCGGCCATTTTCAACTAATTCAAAGATCAACGCCATTCCTAACCCAATTTATGTTTTCAATATCAACTTCTCAGAATCGGAGTGATGAATTCTTCATCGGTATTGGGTAAATCGTCACTATCGTAATCTACTTCAAAGATCTTCACATAAATCTCTTGGCTTTATTCAGATAACCACACGCCAATTGTTATCCCTTTGATCATCAACATAAAATATTTGTTGAACTCCGAAAGCAGCATTACAAAGGGCTCATCGGTTGAACCAAACTTTTGATGATTTACAAGCGTGAAGCCATAGTCATCGGCCACCCTCTCTATCACGTGCTAAACCGTCATACCACTTACATTTGAATAGAACAACTTTGCCGATCCATAATAATCTAATTCAACAACATCTTCCAAAATACCAAAGTATTCAACTACATCTTCCTTAGGATTTCGATCTCTAGCAGATGAATATCCACGAGTAGTTGCTACCACATATACCCCACTATTCTGCTGCTCTCCTCTTTACTCTCACAACTTGTCGAATGGAATCGATACCCATTTACCAAATAACCATCTCCTCTCCCCGCCTATCAAATTTGGGCCAAATGCAAGAGCTTGAACTTCCTTTGAAGCATCGTTATTCATAGTTGCCATCTACAAAATGGTAGCGATATAAGCAAATTCCATCCATTTATTATTAATAACCATTACAAAATTTTGCATAAAATTACGCTCAAATAATGTAGTACTTACATAATTCTTAAACCATTCAGAAATTCCTTTTTCTTAGCATTGTCAATTTCCTCAAGGCTTTTTTTTTACGCTTTCCACGTCGCAACATATATGAATCTTGCCAAATACTACAAATAAATAAACAAATTAAACAAATTTTTTTTGTCATAGCTAGTCACAACATAAGTTATTAATATTTCAACAATAAATGTCATTCTTTATTTACTCACCTTAGATATGACTCAACCTCTCAGACAATTAAATAAAGACATACAAAAAGTGCACTCTCGACATCATCGCTACATAGAGTACAAACTTTTGGGACATTAAGAAATCGACCTATGTTTCTAAATACGTAGAGAATCTCTTTCCTTGTTCATATCCAATTTTCATTTCTTCCAACTCGCTTCCATGCAAAGATTGTTTTGACTCAAATATCTTGAGCAAAATGTAACACATTCTTCAAAGAATATACCCTTCTACAATCGAATTCTTCCGGATGACTTCTATTGCGAATATACCCTTTTAACTTGCCCATGTATCTTTCAAAAGCCCACATTTGTCGATATTTAACATTTCCAAATATCTTCGCTTCTTCAAATGAGGTGGACACACAAATGTACCATTATATCAAAGAAAGCAGGAGGAAACACCATCTCAAGCTTGCAAAAAGTATTAACGGAATTTTTTGTTCAACCGCTCATAATCTTCCGATGTGTTATAGTTGGAACATAATTCTCTCAAGTAGTTACAAAGTTCAATTATTGTTGAAAGCGCATATGTCTAGGCAAGCTTCGGACATCGATTGCTATTGGAAGTAATTGTTGCATTAAAATACGGCAATGTGACTTTTAAGACCGAGATCTTGCCCCCTTCAAATTGATGCAACGTGAAATATTTGAAGCATATCCATCGTGTACCTTAACATTTTTCAACACTTGCAAGAAATCATGTCTTTCTTTCTTAGACATCGAGTAGCTTGCAATGTAAGAAAAAAAGGTACTTTGAATCGCTTTCTTCAGACGGGTATTGATGGAGCTCTCTTCTTATACCCATTGTCATCAAGTCCAATCGTGCTTTTTAAATTATCTTTTGACTTTCCTTGCACACTCAACAATGTCCCAATCAAAGCTATCACAAATGTTTTTGGCAATGTGCATTCCATCTAGATTGTGGCGCAACAAAAGGTTCCGCTAATACGGCAATTCAAAGAAAATAGATTTCTTCCTCCAATTATGTTTTGAGTCATGGGGAATGGTCTTCGTATTAGTGGGTGTCTTTCCAAAAGTGACATTAATAGCATTAACTTGTTCAAGAATATCAAATCTCGATGGCACCACCGAGAGCTTCACTATGGTCACATTCTCCGTTAAATCTTCGTGTATCAAACCTATAACTACGACCACACTCCGTAAAACAACGATGCCCGATATAACATTCCTTACTTTGCAATCTACAAGAACGAGTGTTCATTTGACATGATGGACAAGCTAACTTACCTTTAGTACTCCAACCGCATAACATAGCAAGAAGAGTCGGAAAATCACTAATTGTCCACAACAAAGCGCACAGCACGATTTGGAACTTTGTACCGCTTAGATGCATCATACGCTTCAACCCCATTACTCCATAGTATCTTCAACTCCTCAATTAAAGGTTGCATATACACGCCAATATCATTACATGGAGAGTTTGGACCGGTATTAACAAAGGCATGATAAAATACTCCCCTTCATACACATCCACGGTGGTAAGTTATATACAACAATTGTCACCGCCATATACTATACTTGTGACCCATGGGTAAAGGGACTCATGCCATCGCGGATGACAAACCGAGTCTTACATTTCGATGTTCTTGAGAGAATGTAGGGTACATTGTATCCAAATGCTTCCAAGTCAGCAGAGTCACCGACGACGATTCACTCCATCTTTCCGTCACTTTACATGATGCCACATCATGTATTTTGCGCTTCTACGCATATAAATAGCCTCTCGCAATCTCTAATTAACGCTAAATAACGTAATTGCTTCACACCTACTTTTTTGCTCCTCTTCGCTTTTGTATCTATTTGTGTCTTCTCCGATACAACCATCTCTTGGCCCGCTTCCATCTCGATGATTTGCAAACCGCATAAGACTCTAATTTTCATTTCTCCTCCAAAAGAGCATACAATCATTCTCGCATGCATCAATCTTCTCATAACCAAACCCTAAATTTCCAACCATTTTCTTCATTTCATAAAAAATTATCGTGCAAGTTTGCAAATGATGGAAATGATGACTTGAACTTACTTGAGCAATCCATCAAAGGACACATCACCCATTTGCTAACATTTTTATGATTGAAAAGCCATACAACGAATGAAAGGACTGCCTCATTTTCACATCCGTGATATAAAGGTTGATTGGCCTCTCGACATATGTACTTTTGGTATTTTGAAGCTTCAAATTTACAAATCTACACCGTGATCCCTAAATATATCATTTACCATCTCGTGCATACGATGCTCATCTTCTGGATTGTGATGGTTCTTCGTGAACATCATCATTACTCACATCCCCGACAATCACATCTTCCCTCGATGCACCCAATTCGTGTAGCCAAACATAAATCCATCACAAATCAAATGTTCACGAATAGTAGCTCGAATCTGCATCGACCATTTACACAATTCTTATACGGGCAAGGAATTCTTCCCATTACTATGCCCACTTTTTCAAAACCAAAGTCCGTAAATATCTCTATGCCTCGCAAGATATTCTCTAGAATATCTTGGTAATTCCATCCACATCTTATCCATAATATTATGTCCCTAAATCAAATCAACAACCATCGTAATGATATTGCGTATAGAATCTATCATAATTAATTATGATAATTAATTATCATAATTAAGTACCTTGAATGCCAACCAAACTCCCAGCTTCACTCAAATAAAACAAAAAAGGTCGTAGATAATTTAAATATTAATTATCATAATTAACGAATTTCAAATAACGTAGTAATAATTAATTAAGGTGACTACACCAAAACATTACATTCAAGGTCTCAATGTTGGACATGGAAGTTCTTTTTAATTATAAGCCTCAAATATTCCTACAAATTAATTGCAGTACGCTTGTCCCGCTCGGTTTAACATCCCGCTGGATTCCTTCTAGTCCAATAGAGAGAAATATACTAAAACAAGTACTAAATCACTAGCAAGCTATAGATTTCAAACTAACATTTGGTGTTAGATTTACTTTTATGTAGACCCCATAAAATTGTACCACCACGGAAAAAGACACCGCTTCTCTTCAAAACTTAGGGCTTGTTAAAATAGCAAGGTTTTTTAGGGCAATTAAGCATACAACTAAAACAAGTACAAGATTTTGTTACTCAATTCTTTTCACCCACTTTCATATATCGTATATAGAATCGAATTTAGCCCTTTATAAAAGCGAGAACTTCCTAGTTTTAACGATTCACCCTGCAGCCAAGAATCCTTAGAAACCTTACGAAAAATTTGGTTACTTGATAATTTTTTACCAACTACTAGATGACTTTGATATTGTTTGATTTGTTACTTGTATAATTTTTTAGGCCATGCTAGCTATTTGAGTGCTCCTCATACGCTTAAAGTGGGTAGTTCAACTACTACTATTAAATAATGCTTTACAACAAACAAAGTCACTTTTAATGATATACCACCACCAAAATGATGATGATAATATGTTGTTATGCCTACTACTACTTTATAAAACAAAACAATAAAAAATCTAGCAAGAATGCTTAGCTTCTCCAGTAAGGTGGGAACAATTAAGGTCCGGGCCGGTAATTGAGGATTCAATGATATTGCCCGCCCAAGTACCAAATGGCCACAAGGTTATCCAAGGAACACAAAGCTTGAACACCAACAAGACTACTAAGAACGATACAACTATATTTCAAGGACATTTGAAACCATACCGCAACACATTATTTTGCCAATAATATTATACCCATTCCACAACATGTCATTATTTTAACTTGCAAAAGCATTTAAAAAGGATGAAGGGTCAAGAGTAGAACCCACAAACCTAAAAAAAAGAATATGGGATCACTCATCAAATTGATATGCATACCCGAAAAGAAACTTATACTTCGTAGTATTTCTTATTTAGAAATTCAAAGATAAAGTACCTAATCTTATAGATGACAACAAAGGTCATTTAACCACAAAATGATGATATATATATATATATATATATATATATATATATATATATATACGTAACTACTACTTTTACAAACTAGTTGCTTATACGAAAAATTTGCGTGATCGCTTGCTTCCCATCAAATTTAATTAGTATTGCTACCAATGTCATATGAATATGACATTGAACCCAACCACAAATGGCTCACAAAACACCCCACGTAAGGGTGTCCCAAAATTAGAAAATTTAGGGCTTGTTAGAAGGAGGAGAGAAATAGAGAAAATCATAACAACTAAGGGGTAAATAAAATTGAAAACCTAAAGAATGAAATTATACCTCCTCAAACAAATTTCAATAATATGATCCTTTCAAGCCGGACGGAGAGATGGAGTGAGACGAAGTCCGACGAAGTCCACGCAGTCCGCATATACAGATGATGCAGAGGAGTGAGAATGTCAAGATCTTGATCGAAAGTTACTAAGATGTTAATCGAATGATTAAGATGTCGATTTGGGGAAAGAATATAGAGATCCGCATGACCATAAAACTCCCTTTAACCCTCGTCAGATATGATCCTTTCTACGCCTCCCTTATATGACCTCGTTAATTAAAATCCTTAAAAATTCCTATATCACGCTACAACATGTGACCCTCGCATGATAGACTACCTTCGAGGTCCTATACCGACGGTCGTAGAAGTGACCGTCATATAGATACCCTATAGCGACGGTTCCGCGGTCGACCGTCGCTATATCTCTCGTCGTAATATGTTGAATTTCTAGTAGGACTTAGTTGTGTGCTTATGCAAAATGGCGTAGTCATTGCGTATGCATCACGCATACGATTGAAGGATTACGAGAAGGGATGCCCGACCCATGATTTGGAGTTAAGCTGCAGTTGTTTTTGCTTTAAAAATTTGGAGGCACTATCTCTACGGAGAGAAGTGTGAAATATATACTGGACCACAAGAGTCCGAAATATATTTTTACACGTAAGGATTTGAATATCGTCAAAGAAGATGGTTGGAATTAATTAAGGATTACGACTGTGAGATTTTATACCATCCGGGAAAAGCAAATGTGGTTGCCGGACGCCTTAAGTAGAAAGGGTCGTGAGAAATTGATGATGTTAACTGCTCAAGAGGAGCTAATTTCGAAATAGAGCCGGAGTTAGAGGTGAAGTATCCTATGGAAATTGATGAGAAGCTATTTCAGATGTAATCTGGTACAACCCTACTGGATAAAGTTAAGGAGGCTCAGCTTCAGGACGAAGAATGTAAAAAGGTGCCAAAGAAGATACCTGAAAAAACTGAACCAAGATTTAAGATGGATAAGGAAGGAATACTGAGATTTGAGAGTAGAATTTGGGTACCGCCAGTACAAGAGATTAAGAAAGATATTTTGAGCGAGGCTCATAGTTCACGATATTCAATTCACCCTAGTAGTACCAAGATGTATCAAGATATTCGACAATATTTTTGGTGGCCAAATTTAAAACGTGATGTTGCAGAATGTGTTGCCAAGTGCCTAACCTGTTAGAAAGTAAAGGCAGAACATCAGAGACCGAGTGGATTGCTACAACCGTTAGAGATCCCAGAATGGAAATGGGAACATATTACAATGGACTTTGTGGTTGGCCTTCCGACGACTCAAAAAGGCTACGACGCAGTATGGGTTATCGTTGACCGACTGACGAAATCCGCACACTTCCTTCCGATCAAAATTAGATTCAACTTAGATCAGTTGGCAAGGTTATATGTAAAAGAAATCGTTTCGAGACACGGAGTGTCGGTATCAATTGTTTCAGATAGGGATCCGCGCTTCACATCAAATTTTTGGAAACGTCTTCAGGAATGCATGGGTACGCAATTGCGAATGAGTCCAGCATACCACCCTCAAATAGACGGACAGAGTGAGAGAACGATTCAGACATTAGAAGATATGTTAAGAGCCTGTGTGATGGACTTTAAAGGAAATTGGGATGATCACCTACCGTTAGTAGAGTTCTACTCTGACAACGATTACCACGCTAGTATTGGCATCTGCCTTACGAAGAGTTATATGGCGTAAAGTGCGAACTCTGCTTTCTTTGGGATGAAGTTGGTGAAAGACAATTGTTAGGGCGAAATTGGTACAATGAGACAAAGAAAAATAGTCAAAGTGCTTAGAAACACGACTAGTAGCGGCTCAAGATCGATAGAAGAAATACGCTGATCCACATCATAAAAATATCGAGTTTGAATCAGGAAGTTATGTTTTCTTGAAGGTCTCTCCCTTGAAGGAGAAGATCAGATTCGAAAAGAAAGGAAAATTGAGCCCAAGATTTATCGGACCCTTTGAAGTATTGCGTAAAATTGGAGAAATCACGTCAGGTAGCCTTTACCTCCATCACTCGAGAATGTCCACAACGCCTTCCATGTTTACGTATTACGACCTACAAAGCCAATTACAAGCATGTAATTGAATATGAACCCCTACATTTTGAGAAAGACTTATCTTACGAAGAAATTCTGCTCAAATTGTCGGCCATCAAAAAGAACAAGTTCTCGAAATAAAGTTATACCTTCTGTTAAGGTAATTTGGAGGAACCACAACGCTGAAGAAGCTACGTGGGAACTCGAAGAGAATATGATGAAGAATTACCATCATTTATTTACTTAGTTATGTGTAAGCGATTCTGGGGACAGAATCTTTGTAAGGGGGGAGAATGTAAAGGGTCGAATTATTCAGTCGTGATTCTGGGGACAGAATCCTTTTAAGGGGGGAAAGATTTGACGAACGAAATTTTTGTAATTTAATTTTAATATTTATTGAATTAAATAAATATTTTTCGATGATTTAATTATTGGATTAAATAATTATTTGATGCAATTGTGGTAGATTATTTTAATTATATGTGTTACATTTATTAAATTAATGTAGAGAATAATTATTATTCGTAGTATATCATTATGTGAGCTTATTATATTAAATGAAATATTTAATAAGCATAATGTTATTTTAATTAATGTAATAATTAATTAGAGATTTAATAATTTGATATAATTAATTAATGAGAAAATTAATTATATGATTATGTGAATTTATGAGAAATTATTATATTTAATTTTAAATAAGATATTGACTTATTCTATGAAGGAGTGTGACATTAATTAAACAATATGATAAAGCTTTATTAGATTAAATGGTTTTTGGAACCTATTCTAGCTAGACAAACATGGCACTAAAGGAGGTTAGGAGTAGTTACCCATGTTAGGTAACTGACCTCCATCATGCGCGTCAGTTGCTTAATTAATATACGTATTCTCCTTTCTTCCTTTTTATTATTATTAGCTAAGTCTAGAGATACAAAGAGAGAGATTGAGAAATTCAAGAGAGAGTTCAGAGGATTTTGTGAGAACTCAGTTATTGAAGAAAGAATCTAAGCCTAAATATATATACTTTATTCTCAGGGTAATCTCTCCTTCCCAATTTCTAAATTTCACGTATTCAAGTTTTGATAAAAATGGCTTTTACAGTTTTCTGTAAAGTCTCTATGATGGGAAATTGTAAGGCTTATGTGCATATATAGGTTAAGATGTTATCAAATCGTATTTGATTATATATATTGTATAAACCATATCATCTGTTTCATGAAATTACATCGTGTATGATTTCTACAAAATTACAGAGTTCGGGTTATGGCCATATGGCCTTATACGTGATTTTAGTATGTCAAATATAAATGTTTACATAAAATTTACACTCGTATATTATTATGCATGTTGATGCGAAGAGACCAAAGTTTAAATGAACGGATTCGGTGTTATAACGAATCCGTAGTGTCAATTTTCATGTTTTATTTTCAAAACCTTCAAGAACATCAAAGTCAATGAAATTATAGATTTTAACTCTGTGATTATGTGTTTTAATAGGTTAAAATCACTTTATAGATGTTGGGTAATGATTATGTATAAATCATAGCATGTGGGTATGTTAATTTAGTGAAATTAATGATCATTTTGTGTCCTTTTAAGCTAAACTCGTGCTCTTCGCAAACTAGGAATCAAAATTCTGGAGTTTCAGCCATGGCTTCAACTCCGTAATGAAGTCCCACACCGCAGAGCCAAGTCTCGAAATGCAGTATGCCTGCAATGCAAGCATTAAGAGTCCGGCCATGACGCCATCAAGCAACATGCACGTGAAGACCAAGTATAAAAGTGAAATACAATACCATTCTCCGAAAAGTTCGAAATGTAATTTTAAAATGTTTAAGTCTAACAATGTGTTAGTAAATTAATTTAATGAACATGTAAACATGTTAGAAGTATAATGAGATGTTAAAATAGTTGTTTAACATGTAAATAATATAATTGCATGTGGATTGAATTATTGAATACATAATTAGCTTGATATTCATGAAGTACAAATTATGTGACAAAGTGGTAATTTGACTAAGTATAGTCAATAATCAAAGTAAACAAAGAGAATGAGTTTATGATGATTAGTTAAGTTATAATTAACTAGTATTATGAATGTGAATGGTATGTAGGATTAAATTCAAAGAACGTGCTTAGTTAAAGTGTAATCTACGCACGAGGCAAGTTTCCTAACCCTACTTGTCATTGTTGTGCAAGTTTATTATTTACCTCGAGTAAATTATCATTACTATTATTCAAGTTCAAATGTTATATTAAAGATTGATTATCTTTTCAAAGCATGATTCAGTTATACAATAATTGTCCTATTGTATACTTCTTGAGATTATTATTCAAAATGAATATCATTATTGTTGAACCTTATTAGACTAGTGAACTTTATTGATTCAACTAGTCCTTAGTTGATGAACGTTCTAAATTTCAGAACCCTTATTGAATTATCCAAACCAAACTTCCTTTGGTGCGGACTCGAATGTCAAACTGAGATGAACAACCCTGCAAAGGGATTTACTTATGCGTTAGCGTTAAGATATTGTGCACAGTATGGTACTAAGGGTTGATCCCCCTAAGTACGAGTAGAAAGGTCCATAGTCTTATGACTGTTAAAGGTTTCAAGTATAACCCTTGATAACCTAGGACATAGTTCAAGGTCTTATGACCCTCAGAATTCTTTTGATTCTTGTTATTCATTCTTGATTCAAAAGTTGAGCTTTTATTCAGATGTCTTTGATTCACTCGCATGTTATTATACTATTATTTCATTGTTATACTTGTGGGAAATAGTGCTCACTCTTTCTTAATAATAACATTGCAGTTAAGAACGAAAGAACTGACGAACCTTCCACTAGTAAAGGCAAGGGCAAGGTTAACAAGTGATGAAGACTTGTTGTTTTATTAGATGATGTATTTATGTTTAAGACTTGAGTTAATGATGTTGTTTAAGACTTATTTGTTTATGATTCCGCACAGATGTTTAAAGTTAGTTTAACCTGGGATTGTATTATTATTATTCGGATGTTGTAACCCTTAAGGGGAGGATTTTATTTCTATCTATTGCATGGCTTGCATTTATTATGGGTAGATAGATAGATGATATTTGTACAGTGAACACCAAATCCTGTGGAATTGAAGTAACCGAATTTGGGGGTGTCACAAGTTGGTATCAAAGTCGTAGGTTATGAACCTTAGGTGGGGGAACAATGTGACGCCCCCAAAATTAGGTATACGTCACCCATCTTGGGTCGCCACTTACATGGTACATAAATTCAAATACAACTTACTAATATAACTGTCGTGTACAATACGACATAAACTGTGAGTTTGAATACAAATTTTGTCTACTAGATATTATACAAACTCAAAAGGAGTCCTCATTACAACTATTATCACACTATTTCACGTAATAGTGAGGACTACTAATGCTATCCTCTCGACCATTACTTACGTTCCCAGACTCGTCCCAAATATGTTCTCATTTCAAGAGAACAAAGAAAGAAAGGGTGAGCTCAACTAGCCCAAGAAGAAATATTATGACTAAGATAATGCGAGAATAAATTATCATTAGCCTTCAACAATGTTAAACCGATAAAATACAATAGACAACCCGCTTAATCTGCAGCTTAATAAGCAACCCATTAAAAGAGTCAAGTAGAGAATAAAGTCTACTATCTTTTAGGTTTTAAAAGGTTTTCATCAATTTTATCGGCGAGACTCGACAATAAATAAACCACCACATCTAATCATCCCCGTACCACTTGTCAAGGATTTTCATCAAATTATCAATGGTCATGACTATACCGAATCACCCCCGGTCATAATCATACCAAAAACTATCCATCATCGCATTACAAAGCCACTCGAGGACTTTTGTCACATCATTTATATCAAGTCGTGATTATACCGAATGATCCTCGGTTATAATCATACTAAGTTCATCTATGCACGTAAGCCAAAAGATAACATAATATAACATGAGGATGATGACAATGACATAATAATTCAATAAAACAAGTTCAAGAATTATTTAATCCATGAATTATTAACGTCCAAATTATCAACATGATCTTTGCTTTCAGTAGAGTAAAATTCAAGAATGATCGAAAGAATATTTCCATGAAAGATCTTCGGATGAAACGCAAATATCAAGGATATTCTACTAATTTCATGGAGTATAGAAGTCAAAGTTTTAACCAACCGAGTATAATAAAGAATGGAATAACAAAAGAAATCACCGTGCATGCGGTATTGCATAGATGCAAAGTTATTCCAATGAATAATAATAATAACGGAACCAGTCGGTGAAATTCACACCGACGGATGTTCCAACAGAATAATAAAGATGGAACCGGATCCTGTAAAACACATGATGTGATGTTCCAACAGAATAATAAAGATTTTAACCAGTCCTGTAAAACACATGCATGGATGTTCCAATGAATAATAATAAAAGAATGTCACCAAGTATAGGGGATTCAGCGTATACGAGTTATTCCAATGTAATAAATAAGAATGGAATAACATAAGGATTTCACCAAGTATAGGGTATGCCGCATATACAAAAGTTATGTATAGGGTATACCACTTTTACAAAAGTTATTCCAACGTAATAATAGTGAATGGAATAATGTAAGTTCTCTTCAAGAAGAAAGAATAACACCCCTCACCGTAAAAAAGAACCTAATATAGAAGTAGTGAAGTAGCGAGTAATACTCTTCTTCTTTCTATAATTTTCTCTCTATAGCTTCTCTCTATAATTTCTCTCTCTAGAGTTTCAATGAATTAAGTAAGAAAATAATGAAGGAATGAGCTTCATTTATAGGAAAATGGAATGCATAAGAATTAATCCATGAACGGTCAGTTTGATTTACTTTAATCGACGGTCCATATTTAAAGAAAAATCTTTTAAATAAAATATAATATATTCTATTTATATAAAAACATTTTTCTATGCAAACACTATGCAATACTATGCAAAACACTATGCAAAACACTATGCAACACTATGCATAATAAAATATAATATATTCTATTTATAGAATAACTTTAATAAAGTATTCTATTTTATATAAAAGATGTTTCGCTTTTATTACGTTAATAATACTGAATAAAACAAAACGTCATTATCGCTATAATAATTCATATTATTAATCGACAATAATGGAATCAAACCGAATGACTTCTCACATAAGCATCAATAATCAATACCGGTAAAGGCTACTATGCAACCACACTTATTCTTCGTACTTTTTTTACTACCGAGTAGTTCAACAAGAACCACTTCGGTAAAACTTCCGCCGTTATTTCAATAAAATATTTTTGTCGTTTTCTCAATCCGACAATAATTACGTTGTGGGTCCACCAATGATTGAGTTGTTGTATGCGAATATTCCCTGCTAAACCGAATATTCCCCAGGCCAATCGAATATAATATAACCACTTGCATACTTTGCAAAATTTATAAATACTACCCACAACTATAATATTATATCAAATTCACACCATAATATTAAAAAATTATTTTGACAAAATTTAAATCTTTATTGATAAAATCTGGGGTCTCACAATCTCCCCTCCTTATGGAATTTTGCCCTCAAAATTAGGGTACGTACCTGATATGATAAAGAGGTGAGGATACCTTGAATACCTTTATCGTTGAAAATATTAAGTTCATCTTTGCAATCCTACCGAAGATATCAATTCATCTTTGCACTACAGCCAAAGATATTTATTAACAATTCATCTTTGCACTACAGGTGCCAAAGATATATAAGCTGTAAAAACCAATAATACTCGAGACTCGACAATAGTATCACAACCATGAATTATCCATGCACCTTGGCTAAGGATATTCGTGTTTTCAATTACTATCGTGATTATACCGAATAATCCGTGGTCATAATCATACCAAGTCTATCAATGCACTACTGACCAAAGATGACTTTTACCACATCCATGAATTAATATTTCATTCTTTGAGACTCACCAATAATTAATCCATATCATCGAATCATCCCCGCACTACAGGCGAAGGATATTCATTAGTATCACGACCACGAATTATCCATGCACTACTACCAAAGATAATCGTGTATTCATTAGTATCACGACCACAAATTATCCATGCAATACGGCCAAAAGATAATCGTGTATTCATTAGTATCACGACCACAATTATCCATGCACTACTGCCGAAGATAATTGTGTATTCATTAAATATCACGACCACAAATTATTCATGCACTTTCTACCAAAAGATAATCGTGTATTCATTAGTATCACGACCACAAATTATCCATGCACTACGGCCAAAGATAATTGTGTATTCATTAGTATCACGACCACAATTATTCCTGCACTACGGGCCAAGAATAGTTGTGTATTCATTAATGGTCATGATCATGCCAACAACTGTCCATCAATGCACTACGGCCACTGATGACTTTCAACATAATATAAGCATGAGGATAATGATATAAAGAATCAATCAAATGAGATAAAGGATAAATATTAAACATTTATAATATAATTTATCCAGGATTCAAGAATATCCCCATGTTATCAATCATTTAATAATCTTATAATCTAATATCATTAATATTATAACAATATTTTAATCACTTCTTAAATTTATAAACAATTTATCTCAATTGTTTACGCTTTACCATATAATGCATTTAATCATTCAAAAATGTCATACTCATAAAATATCATCACCAATTATCAAATCCTCTCATCAAAAAAAAATATGCATATACTCTATATAGGAATCTCTAGCCATAAAATCCTATTTTCAACTTTGTTACTTCACATAACATATTTAACTCATATGTTCGTAATTAAACTATTTTCATGAAAAATACCAAATTAGTCCCAAAAATATTTCTTTTCCGGGATTTAGCATAATAGTCCCATAATGAAAATATATTTTTCTAATTTTTAAAATTCATTTACTATTTTTCAAAATTCATTTCTACTTAATTCCTTAAGAAATTAGCTACCTCAAGTTTAACTCCAAAATTCCCAAATCTTGGCAGGACCTTACACATGTTAGCGTGAGCTTCTAGTTTAAATTTCATGGTCATCGAGAGTTATAGAACTATGGTTATAGCGTTTTTAATTTAAAAAACCTAAATATTGAAAGAGTCATAACTTGCTCATTTTAAGTCAGAATGAGCTCATTTTTGGACAGGAGGTACTTTATACCATATACTTTCATGTCCCTAAAGGCCAGAATTTTTCTCATAATTTAAGTGGCCGAAACAGTCCCTTAAAGTTTCTGGGCAGTAGCATTTTCGAAATTTACAGCTTTGGCCTCCTTTGCTAAAATCAGTCCCCACAAAAATCTACAACACCTTTTTCAGTAATTCTACTTGGATTAGTTAGGTAACTCATAGATCTAACTCTAGGACTTGACCACATTCAAAAATTCAAAATATAATAAGAGATATGGTCAATTGAATTTCATGTTACGTTTTTCACCAAAATCTGATTTTCAACTCTTTGTGATTTCTAAGAAACTTTCATGTTTTCACATACTAACCAACATAACTCATCATAAAACTTACTAATACTTCATATACCCATGATTTTCATTATTCCAATGCTTTTATTATGACTTTCATCATAAACCACGTAAACTGCTCATTTTAGTTGAAGAAATATTTGAGGGTTTAAGAAATGGGTTTTTATCTTTGGGGTCAATACAAAATTCGATTTCACGCTCTAGGGTAGGCTAGAAATCTTCAAGAATACGTCAAGAAATTTATTAATGATATAAATATCATTCAAAATCGCTACTCTCGTCCAAGACTTGGATAATACGTCACATTAATACCAACCGTGACTTCTATCCCTTAACCTCGATAAGCACCTCACAATGATACCTATCAACTTGCCATCTTCATCATGACGTCGCCCTCTGAAAAAGTCCGGCGGTGCATTCCACACAAGGAAGTCAACAACGAAAAGGATCGGGGCTCTTTACTTATGGCTTGATATAACAAAGTGATTAACTTTAGGGTTTGGTTACTTTGAATTAAGTATAACAGTTGGTTAGAAATATGAAAGCTAACAACCTTACAAAAAGAATAATAAGTAGTTAATCAATCGTTTTCAAAAATTACCTCAAAGGCAAGAATTTTTAAAGATATAAGATCGTGAAAGTGTTTATTTGAAACAACAAGATTAATAAACAAATGGAGGTAACGAAGGTTTCTCCCAACGAAGTTTCAATAGATAAATCAAAGTCTAATTTTTTTTAGAGTCAAATTTAAACATTGAACACAACTAGGTAGAATAAAAGAGTGGGTAGAACTTGTATTGAATAAAGTATAGACTTCGTAATAATTAATTTACCCGTAATAACTTCGCTTCGGTTTCTCGACAAACGCCTCACTTAAATTACCGAAGTTGACTTTTACTATAGGTACATTCCACCCTTAAGTGCTTCTTCACATTCCCGATCCATGATTTGAATCATTATTCTTCGATCCATATCGAATTCGGTCAATTGACCGCTATGCATGTGGTAATTCCGGAATTCGATGTTGGGTTCTCCCCATTGTCATCCAAAAAGCAAAGTCCATTTCATCTATTTTGGCTTTATTGGATCTGACGTCTTTTTCACACTATCAACGTTTGCGGCTTTTACCCATGCATCGTCTATTCTCCTTCGTTCAGTTGTTTCTTCTTTCAGCTGATCTTTGATTTTTAAATTCTCAGATTCCAACTTTAATATCTTACACCCTGCCAAAGCGTGATTTTGTTCGAGCATCACATATCGGGTAACCCAATTTTGAATTGTCAGTATCCTTTTGTTCCACGACCGCTTGTTGCTTTCTTCAACCTGTTCTTCTAGCTCACGAACACGATTTTGTAATTCTAAGTTTTGATCATAAATTTCTTCTAACCAATTCTCCTCAGGTTCCTCTTCTTCCTCTTCTTCCTCTTTTTCCTCACTTTCAGCTGCTACCTCTGCAACTAGCTCAGGTGCAACAATTAGTTCTTCATTTACTACGTGGATATCTCTAATTTGTTCCTCGTCTGACACTGCATTAACCTGATTAGTGATTAAAGGTGTCACAACGGTCACATTCACTCCATTGTGAATATTTTCAGCTGCCATTTCCAAACACTGCCACAACACAAGGGTTAATTAATATATCAAATATTATCCCTATACTCTGACCGACCAATTAAATACCAAATAAACTTAGGTAGGTCATACTAGCGAAGGAATTTCCCGTCTCTCCCCTCCTAGTTCTTATCTCACATCTTACCCAGGGATCATATCCCTAAGCTCTGATACCAACTGTGACACCCCCAAAATTAGGTATACGTCACCCATCTTGGGTCGCCACTTACATGGTACATAAATTCAAATACAACTTACTAATATAACTGTAGTATAATAATATGATAAATCGTGAGTTTGAATACAAATTTTGTCTACTAGATATTATACAAACTCAAAAGGAGTCCTCATTACAACTATTATCACACTATTTCACGAATAGTGAGGACTACTAATGCTATCCTCCGGACCATTACTTACGTTCCCCGACTGTCTCCCAATTATGTTCTCATTTCTGAAGAGAACAAAGAAAAGAAAGGGTGAGCTCAACTAGCCCAAGAAGAAATATTATGACTAAGATAATGCGAATAAATTATCATTAGCCTTGAAAGGTGTTAAGCCGATAAAATACAATAGACAACCCGCTTTAATCATAGCTGAATAAGCAACCCATTAAAAGAGTCAAGTAGAGAATAAAGTCTACTATCTTTTAGGTTTTAAAAGGTTTTCATCAATTTTTATCAACAGACTCAACTTAATAAATAAACCACCACATCTAATCATCCCCGTATCACTTGGGTCAAGGATTTTCATCAAATTATCAATGGTCATGACTATACCGAATCACCCCGGTCATAATCATACCAAAAACTATCCATCATCGCATTACAAAGCCACTTTGAGGACTTTTGTCACATCATTTATATCAAGTCATGATTATACTTAGAATGATCCTCGTTATAATCATACTAAGTTCATCTATGCACGCACGTAAGCGAAGATAACATAATATAACATGAGGATGATGACAATGACATAATAATTCAATAAAACAAGTTCAAGAATTATTTAATCCATGAATTATTAACGTCCAAATTATCAACATGATCATTGTTTAGTAGAGTAAAATTCAAGAATGATCGGAAGAATATTTCCATGAAAAGATCTTTGGATGAAACGCAAATATCAAGGATATTCTACTAATTTCATGGAGTATAGAAGTCAAAGTTTTAACCAACCGAGTATAATAAAGAATGGAATAACAAAAGAAATCACCATGCATGCGGTGCTTGCATAGATATGAGTTATTCCAATGAATAATAATAACGGAACTAGGTCGTGTGAAATTCACACCCAAGCGGGATGTTCCAATGAGAATAATAAAGATGGAACCCGGATCCTGTGTAAAACACACGCATGTGATGTTCCAACAGAATAATAAAGATTTTAACCGGTCCGGTGTAAAACACTAATAAAAAAACATGATGATGTTCCAATGAATAATAGAAGAATGTCACCAAATATAGGGTAAATCACAGCGTCACAAAGTTATTCCAATGTAATAAATAAGAATGGAATAACATAAAGATTTCACCAAGTATAGGGTATCTGCCGTATCTGAGTTATGTATAGGGTATACCACTTTTACAAAAGTTATTCCAATGTAATAATAGTGAATGGAATAACAAAAGTTCTCTTCAAGAAGAAAGAATAACACCCCTTACCGTAAAAAGAACCTAATATAGAAGTAGTGAAGTAGCGAGAATACTCTTCTTCTTTCTATAATTTTCTCTCTATAGCTTCTCTCTATAATTTCTCTCTAGAGTTTCAATGAATTTGTAAGAAAATAATGAAGGAATGAGCTTATTTATAGGAAAATGGAATGCATAAGAACTAATCCATGAAACGGTCCAGTTGATTTACTTTAATCGACGGTCCATATTTAAAGAAAAATCTTTTAAATAAAATATAATATATTCTATTTATATAAAAAACATTTTACTATGCAAACACTATGCAATACTATGCAAAACACTATGCAAAAACACTATGCAACACTATGCATAATAAAATATAATATATTCTATTTATAGAATAACTTTAATAAAGTATTCTATTTTATATAAAAGATGTTTCATTTTATTACGTTAATAATACTGAATAAAACAAAAGCGTCATTATCGCTATATAATAATTCATATTATTAATCGACAATAATGGAATCAAACCGAGTGACTTCTCACATAAGCATCAATAATCAATACCGGTGTGTTACTATGCAACCACACTTATTATCGTATTTTTACTACCGAGTAGTTCAACAAGAACTACACGGTAAAACTTCCGCCGTTATTTCAATAAAATATTTTTGTCGCTTTCTCAATCCGACAATAATTACATTATGGGTCCACCAATGATTGAGTAGTTGTATTTAATATTCCTGCTAAACCGAATATTCCCACCAATCGAATATAATATAACCACTTGCATACTTTGCAAAATTTATAAATACTACCCACAACTATAATATTATCTCAAATTCACACCATAATATTAAAAATTATATTGACAAAATTTAAATCTTTATTGATAAATTAATGGGGTCTCACAAACAACCTTAGGTAGAAGCCTTATAGAAAGAAGATAGTGATGGAAAACTCTTATCGAAGTTATAAGAAATGAATTTATGTAATTCATTGAAGATAATAAAAGACCTTAAGTGTTTATATGTTAAAGTATCGCTTAGATGATACGACTTAGTAACTAAAACTTAAAATTTTGTTGTCGGGATGTCGAATGTTGGTGAAGCTAGTCAAGTCGAGGAGGAACCCGTAAAACACCTATAAGAATGCAACAGAGGAGGAGGAGCCCCAGACATTCATGTCGTTAGGGGAGCAAATGGTACAGAGGGAGTCATCTCCATTGATCACCGTTGTTGGTCAGGAGCATGAGCCCGAGACTGATCCTGAGGAGGATCCTGAGGAGGAATTTGTTAAGGAATAGGAAGAAGAGGAGTTACCACGGTACACCGTTAATGCTGAGATGTACGCCACATTATACGACCATAATGTGGAGTTACGAGATGAGGTGCGAGGATCCGATCGAAATGCGCTATTATTCAAATTACTCTACTCTAGAGGAGAAGGAGAGGGAGATTTCGACTCTTCACTCACGACTGGGAAATTTAGAATGGGATTTGGTCCATGAGAAGGGTCAAACCGAAGATAAGACCGAGGAGATAAAGAAGCTCAAGAAGGAACCAAAGGAAACCTCCGAAAGGTTGAACATAGCAGAGGGAAGGTCAAGTAAGAGAATCACGTCCGAAATGATCGCAAGGAGGATGATAGTCGTGCAAAGAAAGCGAAGATTGGGGAAACGTACTCTACACTTAAAAAGGCAATGAATGAGACCCAAGATCGAGTTTTGAGGTACCCAGTCCAATTCGAAGGACTACCATTGTACATGATGGATCGCAGAATGATGTATCGCATCTTAGAAGAGGAGTGTAGAAGGCTAATCAAGACTTTCAATTTACAAAGATATGATTTGTTTAATTATGTGAAGAACTTAATTAGTTTTTAAATGCAAATTCTGACGTGTTTATGAACGAAAGAATATTTGAATGTTTTAAATCCTGTGGATTCTTTATTCTAGGATAGTTGATGTAAATAGCAGTTATGCTATCGTTTAATGTTAAAACTTTTGATTTGAATGAAAATATATCAAGTTGTTTGAGATGATGTGTTAAATGAGTATGTTAAATTTTTAAATAATGCCTTAACTATTTAGAGAAATAAATAAAGTTCTAATAAGCGTTTATTTAACAGAAATATGCCGCCAAGGAGAAGACAACAGCGTCAACCAGCTCAGGAAGAGTTAACCAATAATAACAATAATGCCAACGCAAATCCCGTTCAACAGTTAGTTAACTTACTGACTAGAGCAATGAACAATCAACCTCAAGCTCCACCAAACACAACGTTTAAAGACTTAAAGGCAGTGGGACCGCCAGAGTTCAAAGGTTCCATGAACCCAATCGAGGCTCAAACGTGGGTTATGGAAATGGAGAAGGTTTTCGACGTCATTAGGTTTAGAAAGACCAAAAGACCACTTTTGCAACGTTTATGCTGAAGTCTGAGGCTAACTACTGGTGGCAAGAAAACAAAGTACGAGGAGGTGAAGGTGTAATTACATGGGAGAGATTTAAAGAGATGTTTTTCGAAATGTATTTCCCAACTAGTTCACAGAACCAGATGGAGGTTCAATTTCTAGAGTTAAAGCAGGGAAACATGAGCGTACTTGACTACGCGGCTAAATTCAACGAGTTAACGAGGTTCGCCCCGTATCAAGTACACACGGACGAAAGAAAAGCCAGAAGATTCGAACAAGGACTAAAGCCTTGGGTGTACAGCAAGGTATCAATGTTTCAGATAAACACATTTGCCAGAGTTTTGGAAAAGGCCATCCTCGCTGAAGGTGGAAGCGATGCGGTGACCAAGTACAATCAAGATCAGAAGAAGAAGAAGAAGAAGAGTGAAGGTGAAATTAATAACAAGGCCAGCGGAAGTGGCACGGGAGGTAGAAATTTCAATTAGAAGAAAAGGTGGAACGACAGCTCATCATCGGGAAATCAGCAGGGTAATCAGAAGAAAAGAATCGAAGCATGCTCGACCTGCGGGAAAGCTCATCTGGGAGTTTGTATGAAAGGAAAAAGAGTTTGCTACACATTGTGGTCAGGAAGGCCACATAGCACCAAACTGTCCAAACCCAAAGAAGGGTGCTTGTTTTACTTGTGGTTCAAAAGACCATCTGGCAAGAGACTGTCCCAAGAAGGGATCAGGAGGGTCAGGATCAGGAGGAAACCGGGGAAATAACAGTGGAAATACCTTAACCATCACCGGACCAAATGCAACAAACCGAATCGGATCGCCTTGCGACTTTCAACACGATGGTCTGAAGATGCAGCTTCAATCCGTGATGTGGTGTCGTATCATTTCGATCAATAAAGTTAATGCTTACGTATTATTTGATTTGGGTGCTACTTGTTCCTTTATATCCGATGACTTTGCCAAGAATTTAGATTTGCCTAAGGATGAATTGGATTATCCCATGAACATAGAAATTGCGAATAGAGAAATAATCCCTATTAAGTACGTACATAAGAACTGTAGAGTGGATATTAAGGGTAATATTATGAACGTAAATCTTATCCCTATTCGACTTGGGGAATTTGATGTTATATTGGGAATGGATGGTTATTCAATTACGGGGCTGTAATTGATTGCCAAAGAAGCGTATAACCTTATGACTCGCCAAAGGTTATGTTTTATAGTAAAGAAGTCGCCTGCACAAGCGAGTTGTCTAACGATGATGCGAGCCGAAGTTGTTAAGATAAGGCCGTAGGATACTTAGCTTACATAGTCGACAAATGAAAAGAGAATCAAAAGGTAGAAGAAATACCGATCGTGAGGGATTTCATCGACGATTTCCGCATTTATTTGCCGTGACTTCCACCCCGATAGAGAGTTAGATTTTGTGATCGATCCGCGCCCTAACCGCCTCCATATCGAAGGCACCATACCGAATGGCACCAAAGAGAGATGAAAGAACTAATGGTACAATTACAAGAATTGTTGGACAAGAAGTACATTCAACCGAGCGTATTACCGTGGGGAGCGCCGATGTTGTTTGTGAAAAAGAAGGACGGATCGATGCGACTCTGTATTAACTATAGAGAACTGAACAAGGTCACGATTAAAAATAGATATCCATTACCAAGGATCGATGATCTGTTTGATCAGTTGAAAGGAGCAAGATACTTTTCCAAGATAGACTTGAGAAGCGGTTATCATCAACTGAAGGTGAGGCCAGAGGATGTACCGAAGACGACATTTAGAACGCGATATGGTCACTACGAATTTTTAGTGATGTCGTTTGGTCTTACGAATGCTCCTGCAGCATTTATGGGACTAATGAATGGTGTGTTCAAGCCGTTTTTGGACAAGTTCGTAGTTGTATTTATAGATGATATTTTGGTATATTCCAAAACCAAAGAAGAACACGAAGAACATTTGAGATTAACGTTGGAAGTATTGAGAAGGGAGAAGTTGTACGCCAAGTTTTCGAAATGCGAATTTTGGATTTAACGGGTACAATTTCTTGGTCATGTGATCGATAAAAACGGAATTTTGGTAGATCCATCTAAAGTCGAAGCCGTGATTAACTGGGATCAGCCGAGAACACCGTCAGAAGTAAGAAATTTTCTTGGATTAGCAGGATATTATAGAAGATTCATACAAGACTTTTCCAAGATCGCAACTCCGTTAACGAATTTAACTCGTAAAGCTGTGAAATTTGTTTGGACGGAGAAGTTTGAGGAGAGCTTTCAAGAATTGAAGAAGAGATTGAGTATGGCACCTGTGTTATCCCTTCTAGATGATACAGGAAATTTTGTTGTTTTTAGCGATGCATCGCATAAAGGACTTGGTTGTGAGCTTATACAAAACGGCAGAGTCATTGCGTATGCATCACGACAGTTGAAGGATTACGAGAAGGGATGCCCGACCCATGATTTGGAGTTAGTTGCAGTTGTTTTTGCTTTAAAAATTTGGAGGCACTATCTCTACGGAGAGAAGTGTGAAATATATACGGACCACAAAAGTCTGAAATATATTTTTACATAGAAGGATTTGAATATGCGTCAAAGAAGATGGTTGGAATTAATTAAGGATTACGACTGTGAGATTTTATACCATCCGGGAAAAGCAAATATGGTTGCCGACGCCTTAAGTAGAAAGGGTCGTGAGAAATTGATGATGTTAACTGCTCAAGAGGAGCTAATTTCAGAAATAGAGAAACTGGAGTTAGAGGTGAAGTATCCTATGGAAATTGATGAGAAGCTATTTCAGATGTAATCTGGTACAACCCTACTGGATAAAGTTAAGGAGGCTCAGCTTCAGGACGAAGAATGTAAAAAGGTGCCAAAGAAGATACCTGAAAAAACTGAACCAAGATTTAAGATGGATAAGGAAGGAATACTGAGATTTGAGAGTAGAATTTGGGTACCGCCAGTACAAGAGATTAAGAAAGATATTTTGAGCGAGGCTCATAGTTCACGATATTCAATTCACCCTAGTAGTACCAAGATGTATCAAGATCTTCGACAATATTTTTGGTGGCCGAATTTAAAACGTGATGTTGCAGAATATGTTGCCAAGTGCCTAACCTGTTAGAAAGTGAAGGCAGAACATCAGAGACCGAGTGGATTGCTACAACCGTTAGAGATCCTAGAATGGAAATGGGAAAATATTACAATGGACTTCGTGGTTGGCCTTCCGACGACTCAAAAAGGCTACGACGCAGTATGGGTTATCGTTGACCGACTGACGAAATCCGCACACTTCCTTCCGATCAAAATCAGATTCAACTTAGATCAGTTGGCAAGGTTATACGTAAAAGAAATCGTTTCGAGACACGGAGTGTCGGTATCAATTGTTTCAGATAGGGATCCGCGCTTCACATCAAATTTTTGGAAACGTCTTCAGGAATGCATGGGTACGCAATTGCGAATAAGTACAGCATACCACCCTCAAATGAATTTTACGGTGAGGAGAGAACGATTCAGACATTAGAAGATATGTTAAGAGCCTGTGTGATGGACTTTAAAGGAAATTGGGATGATCACCTACCGTTAGTAGAGTTCGGCTACAACAACAGTTACCACGCTAGTATTGGCATGCCGCCTTACGAAGCGTTATACTGGCGAAAATGTGCGTAATTCCGCTTTCTTTGGGATGAAGTTACTGAAAGACAATTGCTAGGGCCAGAATTGGTACAGCAGACAGCAAAAATAGTCAAAGTGCCGAGCACGACTAGTAGCGGCTCAAGATCGATAGAAGAAATACGCTGATCCACATCATAAAATTATCGAGTTTGAATCAGGAAGTTATGTTTTCTTGAAGGTCTCTCCCTTGAAGGAGAAGATCAGATTCGGAAAGAAAGGAAAATTGAGCCCAAGATTTATCGGACCCTTTGAAGTATTGCGTAAAATCGGAGAAATCGCGTACGAGGTAGCCTTACCTCCATCACTCGAGAATGTCCACAACGTCTTCTATGTTTCTGTGTTACGACCCTACAAAGCCAATTACAAGCATGTAATTAAATATGAACCCCCTACATTTTGAGAAAGACTTATCTTACGAAGAAATTCCTGTTCAAATTGTCGACCGAAAAGAACAAGTTCTCAGAAATAAAGTTATACCTTCTGTTAAGGTAATTTGGAGGAACCACAACGCTGAAGAAGCTGCGTGGGAACTTGAAGAGAATATGATGAAGAATTACAATCATTTATTTACTTAGTTATGTGTAAGCGATTCTGGGGACAGAATCTTTGTAAGGGGGGAGAATGTAATCTGCCTCGAATTATTGAGTCGTGATTCGGGGACGTAATCCTTTTAAGGGGAAAAGATGTGACGAACTAGATTTTTGTAATTTAATTTTAATATTTATTGAATTAAATAAATATTTTTCGATGATTTAATTATTGGATTAAATAATTATTTGATGCAATTGTGGTAGATTATTTTAATTATATGTGTTACATTTATTAAATTAATGTAGAGAATAATTATTATTCGTAGTATGTCATTATGTGAGCTTATCAGTATTAAATGAAATATTTAATAAGCATAATGTTATTTTAATTAATGTAATAATTAATTAGAGATTTAATAATTTGATATAATTAATTAATGAGAAAATTAATTATATGATTATGTGAATTTATGAGAAATTATTATATTTAATTTTAAATAAGATATTGACTTATTCTATGAAGGAGTGTGACATTAATTAAACTATATGATAAAGCTTTATTAGATTAAATGGTTTTTGGAACCTATTCTAGCTAGACAAACATGGCACTAAAGGAGGTTGGGAGCAGTTACCCATGTTAGGTAACTGACCTCCATCATGCACGTCAGTTGCTTGATTAATATACGTATTCTCTTTTCTTCCTTTTTATTATTATTAGCTAAGTCTAGAGATACAAAGAGAGAGATTGAGAAATTCAAGAGAGAGTTCAGAGGATTTTGTGAGAACTCAGTTATTGAAGAAAGAATCTAAGCCTACATATATATACTTTATTCTCAGGGTAATCTCTCCTTCCCAATTTCTAAATTTCACGTATTCAAGTTTTGATAAAAATGGCTTTTACAGTTTTCTGTAAAGTCTCTATGATGGGAAATTATAAGGCTTATGTGCATATATAGGTTAAGATGTTATCAAATCGTATTTGATTATATATATTGTATAAACCATATCATCTGTTTCATGAAATTACATCGTGTATGATTTCTACAAAATTACAGAGTTTGGGTTATGGCCATATGGCCTTATACGTGATTTTAGTATGTCAAATATAAATGTTTTCATAAAATTTACACTCGTATATTATTATGCATGTTGATGCGAAGAGACCAAAGTTTAAATGAACGGATTCGGTGTTATAACGAATCCGTAGTGTCAATTTTCATGTTTTATTTTCAAAACCTTCAAGAACATCAAAGTCAGTGAAATTATAGATTTTAACTTTGTGATTATGTGTTTTAATAGGTTAAAATCACTTTATAGATGTTGGGTAATGATTATGTATAAATCATAGCATGTGGGTATGTTAATTTAGTGAAATTAATGATCATTTTGTGTCCTTTTCGCTGAACTCTGTGTTCTTCGCGAATTGGGAATCGAAGTCTGGAGTTTCAAATGCATGGCTGAACTCCGTAACTTAAGTCCCACATCGCAGTCATTAAGCTCGAAATCAAGTATACATACCACGCGCCAAGAGTCCTAACCATAGCGCCATCAGCCATGTACAAGACCAGACAAGTATAAAAGTGGCGTACAAATACCACTCTCCAGAAAGTTCAAAAATGTAATTTTTAAAATGTTTAAGTCTAACAATGTGTTAGTAAATTAATTTAATGAACATGTAAACATGTTAGAAGTATAATGAGATGTTAAAATAGTTGTTTAACATGTAAATAACATAATTGCATGTGGATTGAATTATTGAATACATAATTAGCTTGATATTCATGAAGTACAAATTATGTGACAAAGTGGTAATTTGACTAAGTATAGTCAATAATCAAAGTAAACAAAGAGAATGAGTTTATGATGATTAGTTAAGTTATAATTAACTAGTATTATGAATGTGAATGGTATGTAGGATTAAATTCAAAGAACATGCTTAGCTAAAGTGTAATCTACGCACGAGGCAAGTTTCCTAACCCTACTTGTCATTATTGTGCAAGTTTATTATTTACCTCGAGTAAATTATCATTACTATTATTCAAGTTCAAATGTTATATTAAAGATTGATTATCTTTTCAAAGCATGATTCAGTTATACAATAATTGTCCTATTGTATACTTCTTGAGATTATTATTCAAATTGAATATCATTATTGTTGAACCTTATTAGACTAGTGAACTTTATTGATTCAACTAGTCCTTAGTTGATGAACGCTTCTAAATTTCGAACTCTTATTGAATTATCCAAACCAAACTTCCTTTGGTGCGGACTCGAATGTCAAATCCGAGATGAACAACCTCGTAAAGGGATTTACTTATGTGTTAGCGTTAAGATATTGTGCACGATGATGGTACTAAGGGTTGATCCCCAAGTACGAGTAGTAAAAAGGTCCATAGTCTTACGATCGTTAAAGGTTTCAAGTATAACCCTTGATAACCTAGGACATAGTTCAAGGTCTTATGACCCTCGTAATTCTTTTTTGATTCTTGTTATTCATTCCCGATTCAAAAGTTGAGCTTTTATTCAGATATCTTTGATTCACTCGCATGTTAATATACTATTATTTCATTGTTATACTTGTGGGCAATAGTGCTCACTCTCACTTAATAATAATAACATGTAGTTAAGAACGAAAGAACCAAATTAACCCTTCCACTAGTAAAGGCAATGGCAAGGTTAACAAGTGATGAAGACTTGTTATTTTATTAGATGATGTATTTATGTTTAAGACTTGAGTTAATGATGTTGTTTAAGACTTATTTGTTTATGATTCTCAAGATGTATGTTTAAGGTTAGTTTAACTCGGGATTGATTATTATTATTCGGATGTTTTAACCCTTAAGGGGAAGATTTTATTTCTATCTATTGCATGGCTTGCATTTATTATGGGTAGATAGATAGATGATATTTGTACAGTGAACACCAAATCCTATGGAGTTGAAGTACCCGAATTTTTGGGTGTCACAAAAACAACCTTCCAACGTTGGGTTCGCCTCACCCTATTTGATTCACCAAATATAACTACTAAATGATGTATAAAATACAACACACTATTCTAAAGTTCTCAATAAAATTATTTTCATACTGTTTAGAGAGAACCTCCACAGCTAGAGACCACCGTTCTATTCCCCTGTTACCCCCGCTCTACCCAGCTACACTCTTATTACCTGAAAGGAATTATAAAACAAAAGGTGAGCACAACTAGCCGAGTAATGAATATCATGACTAAAGATAATTAAATTATCAATAGTCTTCATTAGTAATAAATCAGAGATTTAGAACATATGGTAGATGATAAAACTTTCCAACCATAGTTGCAGCGGATGAGCAATCTATTAGAAGAGTCAAATAGACCATAAGATCTATTATCTTCTCCATTTTAAAAGTCCACCAACAATATTTTATCCATGTAACATCAATCAACAATTTCTGTCCACAATCACGTGTATAACTCGTAATCATAATTGTAGTTCTAAATTTCTCTTCTCATCCAGGACGAAGATAATTTTCATCACCTGTCTTTACCTGAAACATCAATGATCCTGGTTATACCAAATCACAGTTTCTGTTCATAATCATACTAATAAATTTATCTTTGCACTACGGGCCAAAGATATTCATCAACAGTTCATCTTTGCACTACAGGCCAAATATATTCAACAACAGGACATCTTTGCACTACGGGCCAAAGATATTCATCAACGGTTCATCTTTGCACTACGGGCCAAAAATATTCATCAATAATTTATCTTTCCACTACAAGCCAAAGATATTAATATCTCAAAGAAATATATAATCATTTCAGAATTTTTATAGACAATAATTATAACCATATTGATCCATTCACCTTTGCACTTAAGCTAAAGATATTCAATTATAAATTCAATGGTCATGATCATACCAGTCAATAATTCATCTTTAAACTACTGGTCAAAGAGAACCCATAGTCACGATCATACCAATAATCTACCCATCTTTACACTCAAGTCAAAGAGAAATTTTATCACCAGGGTTATAAAAATGTTATATATGATAATAAAAACAATATGATCAACAACTGCATTTAATTTCAAGAGTAAGATTCATAAATCAACAATAATTTGGTCAGAAAAAGAAACCAATTTTGTCGTGAATAGTACCCGTGAATAGTCACTCGTGAAAAGTAACTCGTGAATAGTAACTCGTATTCGTACATAGTACCGTATACGTAAATAATGTCATATACGTAAATAGTGTCATATATATAAATAGTGTCGTATACGTGAATAGTGTTGTATACGTGAATAGTAACCCCGACACAAAAAGGTAAAAATTTTACAATAAAATTCATATCAATATTTCAGTAAAATGATATTGAAAGAATACTATCATTACGAAGAAAATAAAATCCCTTACTATCCCTTACTATCTCTTACCTCAAAAGAACAGTATTTCTGACTGGAATATCGGATGTAATGCTGAAGGAAACTTGCACTGAATAGCAACTCTCAAAGTATCTAAATACTCATAAAATACGCTTGATAATATACAGAGAGAGAAAACTTATGTTTCTGGTGTGATTTTCAATTCTAACCTAAGCACCTATTTATAGGAAAATGCTAGAACGCCAAAGGAGACTAAATTAATAAAATATTAATAAAAACAATTCTACGCACACTTCTTTGAAAATAATCTAGCCACCACAAGTGGGGCCCAACAAAGATCAACCATCTTCCCCAACAACCAAAAGTGGGTCCCACCTAGAAATCTCCACCCAAAATCATTTATAAAACTAATTTTTGAATCAGTCACCTCTTAAAATTCATAACAAATCATACATTAATTTTTAACAGTTCAAAATTTGTGGACATATACTCAACTTATATATGTATCACATATCCAAAAATAACAACGATCCAACGGTCGCATTAAAAATTATAACTCGTGCAATATATCTCAAGAACACTGATTTTATTTTCGGACTATAAGTCCCTCGTACCAGTTTCACTCAAACAGTCACCACGAAAAATTCACAAAGAATATTTGGGTGATTCAAATTTCTACGCTTAGCTTACTTCCAGGGCTTTCTTTTGATATATGGCTCATCTCCTAACTCATTATACACAAAGAGTTATAAATTTTACAAAATCAAGTAATAAACTAATTTTTCTGAAAATCCCATATTTTGTTCTTCTTTTGATTTTTAGATTCTCTCATTTGATTCATGCACCGTGAATTTAGTGTGAAAATATCACAATTATTATATTATTATATAACCACATTATACATTTATAATGTAAGATAAAATATCAATTTTCAACAATTGACACTTTTCTAAGAATTCCTCCATTCCGATAAATTATACTGATAAAACACCTCAGCATTAATTCCTTCATTTATATCCACACAAAATAAATATTTCCCTATCCATCATTTATATACACATAAAATACATATTTCCTTATCATATAAATCAATAATTAATTATTCACAAATAATATTACAGAATCACAATTATGATAACCACGTCGTTCCCAGGAAAGAGGGGGCTTTCCGATAAGAATTTCTCCTTACCGGCGCGCAATTAGGTGACCAAACCTCTTCTTGACAGAACTTTCTAGACATTGCCAATAATGTTATCTAATAATATTATTCAAATAATATGAATTATTGATCCGATAATGGAGATATCATGTGGACACTCAAATTTTCTTCTTTCACATTAACATCATAGGAGGACAAATATTCGCCTTTTAAGAGGGAACCCCGAAAGACAATCCAAATCCATACCGGATACTACCTAAGTTCATCATCAAACCCCGGATCGCAACTGGGAGTAACTAAATCCAACCTCAAGATAACCCCGAGGCCTCAGAGACACAATACCGACCACCACACCGAAAGACCGATTAATCTCTTGAGATGACCCCGAGGTATCCAGCCTCAAACCCCAACCATGGAATAATAGGTCAAGCCAACCTCGTAGATGACCCCGAGGATAGTCAAAGTCAACAAAGAAGCCAACCTCGTAGATAACCCCGAGAAACGATCGCTACAATCGCAACGATCGCTAAAATCGGAGATAACCTTGAGGGGCAAATGGTCAAATGGTCATTTTGCCAACTCAACTTCACTTCAAATCAAATACACTCATTTCAACTCAAAATACTTCAAAGGAAGTCCCACAAGAGCGATATCTTAACTCCGAGCGCAACTACACAAAACTACCACCGGATTGGCTCGACGAAACCCGAATGCCATTTCGGTCATGGACCCATCTTCCTGAATCAAAAAGGTCAAATCATATATCATTGTGTAGCTCTCGAAAAGAGCTTTCCTAATGGTATGGCACGCCCATCTGACTCCGGATTGAAAGTTATGAGCGATCGAAATCTAACAAATAATGCAGACGTATTTCTCGACACTCATGACCCACACCGCCTGGGCACCTGGGCACCAGCAGTACACTCACATTAGGTGTCAGCAGTAGACTCATGCTGCCCAACCTCTATAAATATGGGGCTTGGGGTGCCGATTTTCTAAGAGAAAAAAACGGGGAAACCCCGCACACCACTTAGCCTCAAGACTCGCCCATACAAAGGTATTTCCCTTTTTTAAACACCCGTGAGCTCATATATAGCCTCTTTGTACCCACAAAAGCCCAAGTGTTTACCCACTCTAAAGATATAGAAGCCTTTTTATCATTAGTCACCGTAAGCCTTCTCACACACTTTTGTAGAGTCTTTCTTCATCTTTGCACACACCCTTCTACACGCCGAGAGTCGTGTTGTTGCTTTTTGTCTTTCTTCTCCCGTGGTTTCATTCATTCATCATATATATATATATATATATATATATATATATATATATATTGATTAACATTATCGATCGAGTTATGCCTCGATTGAGCCTAGACTTCTGGCCGAGCGTTTATTAATTATATATATATATATATATATATATATATATATATATATATATATATCAACTATGTATGATTTGTTCGATGAGCTTAGACTTGCATTGCATTGCTTTTATTATTATTATATATATATATATATATATATATATATATATATATATATATATATATATATATATATATTATATATATCAACCGTGTGTCTGACTTTGTTCGATGAGCCTAGATTTTATTCTTGCATGCTTACTATATATATATATATATATATATATATATATATATATATATATATATATATGTATATATAACTCGTTCGATGAGCCCGGATTTTACATCCAGCCCGCTTTTATTTATACATCCGCATATATATTATTATATATATATATATATTTAACTATTTAGCTTATATATATATATATATATATATATATATATATATATATATATTTATTTTGTCCCGCCTGAGTTTACTTCGTGGTGGCTTGATCGCTTTTACAACTTTTCTTTACATTTCGTCCCCGCCTCGAGTTTACTTCGTGGCGCTTGATCGCATTTACGCCTTTATTTACATTCGTCCCCCTGGAGTTTCCTTCGTGGCGGTTGATCGCTTTTATGCCTTTTTTATTTACATTTCGATCCCCATGGAGGTGCTTCGTGGTTGGTGATCCCGTCTCAGATATATATATTTACCGCTTTTATATATATATACCGCTATATCGCTTTTATATAAATTGCAATATTCTTGTGAGCCTAGGAATCATGTGATCACAGATTCATCCATCGATCTAGATTCTGCCTCGTGATGGACATTTTCAAATTGTAAGCGCTTTTGTAAATTATTCTCATGATGTCTCAATTTCTCGATGGTTTCCATACCCACGAGGAAGTCGGATTATTTTTTATATTATTTTTTCATACGGATGCCTCGCAGATCCATCAAATAAAATCAATCAAGCCGATCACTTAATAAAATGGGAGTGTAAAAAAAGGTCTCAATTCCTATTGAGCATCGTGGTTTGAAAAACCTCTTTATAAAACATCATCGCCATATATTTTGCTAAAAACTAAATTTTTACATAAATTCAAACCCGTGTATATAGGTTCGAACGAGGCCTCGCACAACTTCCATATAACAAAGACATCAATTCCACACACACACACACACACACACACACTCGATAATAGTTTCTTGAAAAGAGGCGGTCACCGTGGTAACGACGGATGTCTGGGGTGCCTAACACCTTCCCCCAAGATAACCAAGTCCCCTGACCCTAAACGAATCTCTTGCTTTCACCGACCAGATATCGTTGTCACATCACCGGGTCAATGTGCAAACCTTTTCTCGGTTGTGGTTGGTACAACCATTTAAAAACCAACTGGCGACTCTTAATAGTCCCATCGTCGACATTATACATGTTCGACCTTTTTCACTTGTTTTTTCAAACAAATCTCACCTAAAATGAGAACACCAAAGAACAAGTAACTGAAAGGGACATCCAAAAATCCCGACGCCGACAGTGTGCGGCGACTCACGGGGACTCCAAAGAAGAGGACTTAAGCCGCTATTACAATCTTTTCAAAAATCATTATCTCGCTTGTGTGGATGTTGCATTTACATTTGATGAATGTGTACGAATGCATTTCCTTATTGCACTTAGTGCTTCGCACCATAACTCGCCAGGATGCTAGTGCTTCGCACTATAATCGCTTAGGATATTAGTGCTTCGCACTATAAACTCGCCAGGATATTAGTGCTTCGCATATGTCATCATTTTTCATACGGTGAGACGCGATGTATGTGAATGTATGTTGTGTGGTCCTCCACCAGAGAGGCTATCCTGCTTGCTTGTTTGATTATCGGACTCGTGAGAAGACTAATTCTCCGAGGCTCAGAAAGGCACCACCCAAATTCGCTTCCAGCTTGAAAGACCTGATTAACTTCCCGCCAAGTAGATTGCGATGATTTGGGAACCTTCATGCCAAAAAGCCATGAGAGTAACCTAAGATAGGTCACCACCGATAAACCCAAAACGAGGAAAGTCTCTTCATGCTCTCTCTCATTTCAAATTACTTGTAAACACAATTACTTGTAATTACATTCCATATCTATCTCCATGTAATGAGAAATATGAAGAAATGTGTACACATACATATTTAACATGCTACAAAACAAATGACATCGCTTTTGCAGATAAAATTCCTAAAATGAACACGCCACATAAAGATGTTATTATATACATTCCCTAAAGACTAAACTATGTAAGTCTTTCGCAGGAAGCAATCCATCCCCATGCTACTCCGCTTAAAGTCCAAGAAGGCACCGATCCCACCGCTAGTACGGCTACACCGGCCAACTCCGATCCTACCCCCTGCTTCCCGAGAGGAGTTTGAAGGATTAAGGAATCGATAGCGTAATTGGTCAGTTTTTCTAAAAGAACAAAGTAAAATACGCAGGCCAAATAATGCCTACTCAACCGTAGTCCTTCACACTAGTAAGGGCCAGTGGCATCGGTAAAAAGATGGAAACCCAGATACCTAAACCTCATTCCAATAAAGAAATCACAAATCTCAAGGATGATCGAGAAACCGGGATATAAGAAAGAAAGTCCAACAAATGGAGGATACCATCCGGCCAATTAAAGGGACCGGAAATTATGGGAGTGTCACCTATTCGATCTCTCAGATATTCCTGTGGGCTCAATATCCTACCAAATTCAAAGTCCCGTAGTTTGAAAAGTACAATGGGCAAAGCGATCCCTATACGCACCTAAAAGTGTACATCATGAACCGGGGTCTTATGTCAAAAATGAAAGCCTCGTAATGCAACTTTTTCAAAAGAGTCTCACCGAGAAGCTAAAGCCCGGTATGCCCGACTCGACAATGCCAAAATCCACAACTGGAAGAATTGCCCACGCCTTTCTAAATCAAGATAGCTTTTCAATCACAAATGGCACCAGATCGATATCAAGTGACTAAAGTGAAAAGCAAAGTATCAATCTTTCCGAGAATATGCCCAAAGGTGGAGACATCTAGCAGTCATAAGTCATTCCATCAATGATGTAAACCGAGATGGTAATGACATTTATCGATATCCAAGAGGCTCTTACTACGAGAGGATCCTAGCAGTATAGGAAAGCCATTTGCGAAATGATCAAACACTAAATGGCAGAGATGGGCCCAAGGCAAGCAAGATTAAAGACTTCACCGCTTTTGAAGCAACCGCCAAACATATACAAACCGGCAAGTATGCGAGCGATCCCAAAGGGGTACCCGATAAAGGCAATGAAGATGTATCCTCTTGTTGACAGGGCAAGCTAGAGGCCAAACTACGCCCCCCCATTTGAAAAATGCAAGACAATCTGCCATCTCAACAACAACAGACGTGATTCAACCAATACCCGCATAGAAAAGAAAATTTGAAAGAACGGAAAAAATCGGTATTCACTCCACTCAAGCGATTCCTCAAATACGTATTGCGATATTAATGGATCACAAGAAAATTACCAACTAGCTCCACCTCCGAACCAGGGAGCAAAAGATACAATCCAAGCCAGAGATGTGCTTACCACTCAGGGTCTCCAGGACACGATACACAGGATTGTTGGTCCTTAAAACATAAGATTCAAAATCTGATCGAAAGTGGCAGTATTGTGGTCGAACAACCTGACCAACAAAATGTCAACACCAACCTTCCGTCATGATACGATACTAAGAAGTAAACATGATCGGGTCAGAAGTGCTTAAATGTATCCAATTCATAAGTACATACGGCGGATGGAGGAATACCCCAAAAGCACATAACAAATGTCCTAGAGTGGGAAAACTCTGAGGAGGGTACGCCAAGAATGCAAAAATTGATGCGATCCAGAATCAAGTGAACTCACCGCTAAGCCGATAAGGCGCCAACATCAGAAACAAGGCAATTTTTCACCAACTATCGTAAAGCCAAGAGAAAAAGGATTCCACGATGAGCCAATATAAATGAAGAAGATCAAAGATCAAAGCAGAAAATACAAGAAAAAATGGGGATGATAAAATTGCTAGAAGATCTCGCCAATGAAGAACCAATCGAGGGAATGCGAATTCTCAAAGATGAAAGATCAAACAACCTCCAAAAGAGTCCAAAATTCACCCTCCGAGCAAATCCAAAGAAGAAATGCTACACTTTCTCGATAAGCAAAGGAAGGATTACCGAAGTCACGCCTCCTATAAAACCCAAGATAAAGAGTTATGATTCCACCAAGATATGTCTCTACCATTCTAACTCACTGGGCATACGATCAAGAATGTTGGTTCATGCGACATAAAATCCAGGATCTCATTGAAAATGGAGAGTCGGATATAGAATTTCCCATGACCAAAAAAAGGCTAAAAAGAAATAAAAGCTTAAGATGTCCATTCGAGACAAAGCTCAAAATGAGGTGAAGGCTATGAGCGACAATTCTACCAGAACACAAGGTGGACCGATCCTAATGCAAGAAATGACAGAGAGACAAAGGCATCCCCAAAGGAGATTCCCCGCCAACATCAAACGTCCCATGGTTCCAAGATATCAACCACGCTCCCGATCTTATCACCTCGATGATGCGAGGAAATACTAATCCTTTCCAAGGAAGAAAAACCAAAAGGAAAGTTCTTTCAAAGAAATGCGACAACAGCTTCGAGGGAGATTTCATGGTTGAATCCTTTGAACCCATGAAGAAGGCGAAGGAATAGATGAAGAAAAAGGTGGTGAGATTGTCGGGAATCCAACCCATTAAAGAATCCAGAGTTCATCCTTTTTGCAATGCGCCCATTTCAAGCGCCCCCCGAGGAATGTACTCAAATCGTAAGCGATCAAGTTATGGCCACAAGCGAAGACATTCGTAATCAAGGGTAACCTCTATCACGAGCCCCAAGGCAACATAACCAATCGATAACCGGACTATCGTGCCTCAACTAGCCGAGAAGATGTAGATCCAGGGGATGAAGTCAGAGTTCCGTAAAATGTTGAACTAGATCACTTTCTTCGTAGTATGCCTTTTATTTTCCATGCATGTAAATAAATAAAAAAAAAAAAACAAACATCTACACTCTTTCTCACCACTTACCCTTTGAACCTTTTCAAACCAAAGCCCTAACTACGAAAAGACCGATCTCCTCTTCAATAGAGAGTACGTAGGCGCCCATCAATGGTGCGGTCAAACCAAACAAAACCCAAATAAACACTTCTCAAACAGATACACCCCTGCATTTATGATTGCCTGTGACGTAATGGTCATCATTCGGGAGAAGGAGGTTGATGATAGCCCCTCCATCACCGCAGCTTCACCAAAACTTTGCCTCGATAATCAAGCAAGACTCTGATTTGCCGATGAGGGTAAAAGGGAAGAAACTCTCTACCTTGTAGATAGCAATAATCGCTACTTTTTTCTCAACAAGATAGCGCTACTTTTTGTCATTACAAAGCTAACACTTTGTGTGATCGAACAAAGTTATATACTAAGTGAAAGCATATTTTGTTTCAGACTCAATTTAGATGTGCCTGTATTTTTGTGATGAGGTGCCTATTCTCCACAAGGATCAGAATTTTGATGTAAAGTTGACTCGACTTGATGGAAATACAAGAGGACTATGAGATACCTCAGAGATCAAAGAATGGGTCAAGACAAACCCAAGCCAAATCTTGATCAAACCACCTCTTTTTCAAACCTCGAACCTTAGAAAACCCCAAACAAATCCAAATTGGTACAGACACTCACTCAAAACCAAAGGAATGACATGGTTACTCTATCGACCCTATTCCAGATGTGTTTGCATGGTCTCAATCGAAGACATGGTCATTTATACACCGACATTATCATTCATCGCCTTCCCATCAAAGGGGGATTCAAGCCACTCAGCATAAGCTCAAAGCGATTAAAACCCGAGTGGAGTTAAAGTTAAAGAAGAAATTGTGAAACAATTTCAAGCCGAATCATCATCATGGTGTCAACTTAACCTAAATGGCTATCCAACATAGTCCCCGTGTCAAACCGGAAGGGAGGTGCGAGTTTGTGGGATTACGTAGATTTGAATAAAGCTTGCCTCAAAGATAGCTTTCACGCGCTCGCTCATCCACATACTCATCGACAATACAAATTCGACATTTACACTACCATTTTCATTGATTGCTCCGCGGGTACCATCAAATCATGGTTGTCAAGATGATCATGAGAAAACTTCATTCATCACGCCTGGGGGAGCCCTTTGCTACATACGATTGTCATTCTACCTCATCAATGCCGGAGCTACCTATCGCTGAGCCATATGGCTCTTTTTCCACGATCTAATAGAAAAAAAAAAAAAAAAAAAAAAAAAAAAAAAAAAAAAAAAAAAAAAAAAAAAAAAAAAAAAAAAAACCAACAGTTCTTCTATAATATTCGCTCGCTTTACCATCTAAGTGTTCTACAAATGGCTTCAGAGTTTGAAGAAAATCCTTCCTCCACATTCCTCGTAATAGAATGATTTTGCAGACGCATTAGCAACTTTGGCCTCCTCGATCAACATATATCGACAAGGAACACATGCCAACCCTCACATTCCCCCGCAACAAAAAGGCTCCAAATTATATGGGAATTATATCGAAAAGTATCGATGAGCTACCTCCCATCCAAAGACCCTTGATATCAACATATCAATGAGCACTTACAAGATAAATCTACACCACCCGAGGCAAGCCCGACTAAGAAAAAAGGCGGATCCATCGACTAGCTATAAAATTCTACCCGAAATGAGATGCACTCTATGAAAAGAGATGCAACGATGTCTCTCATCGATGTTCGGACGAAGACCAAGCTCGTAGAGACTATGGATGAAATCCATGGGAAAGTATGTGGCCCACAAATGAGCCACCTTCTACTTTACTTATAAAGATCCTACAATGTAAAAAGTCCGACTACGACAGCTTCAAACAACACGACTTGGTTTTGAAAAAGATCATCGACAACCAAGCTCACCTAAAGGAAAATTTTCCCCAACCGGAAGGCCCGCTTATCGTCAAGGAGGTATCGACAAGAGGCGCTTTCAGATTACAGAAATGGACGGCGATAAATTTCCACAACTTATCATCATGTCGGACACCGTGAAACTGTATTATGTCTAAGGTTACCATCAAGCTTAACATCCCGGTTTTGGATCATCGATCACCAAATTCCGGCTTCTTAACCCTTTACCACATACAACTCCTTTCCACGCTTTCGCCTCGTGTGGAAACATCCTTTCAAGCCAGCCACCGGCTTCACTACGATCATACCACTTAGGTCATCTCACCGCTAATCGAACCTCTTACGCTTGCGGCTTGGCTACCCATACATGGGATCAAACTTTTCACACCTCCGCTTATCCTCAACCTAGATCAAACTTTCTTTTCCCCACACTCGACCGCACATGGGATTACGCTTTTCACCTCACCGAGGGGCGAACTACGCCGACCGATCTCCCCAATACACGGGAGTACGTAGGCGCCCATGTTATATGGTCCCGGCCTCACCACGTAAAAAACAAAACAAACATACTCCTATCCATAACCACATACGTAAACAAGTCCCAAGACACCAAAGATGGTAGGGAATACACACGATCGACGATCCATTCTAAAAATCCCGAGACATCTCAATCGTCCATCCATCAAGGAGGAGTTCGTAATACATCCAGATCACAAAGTCCCGGAGAAATAAGCAAATATCAAGCAAGTAGCAAGGCACAACTAAAAGGGAAGTGAATCAACATATATTTCCCCGCCATATAATGTTGTTTGATATATACAATGTGTAATCGTATATGACAAAATGGCTAAGCTTAGTCTGCAGAGAAAATACAAGCCCATCTACAAATCAAGTGTATATGCGCTATCAAGTCCAACATGAATTCCTCTCGTAAGAAGGAGGTAACACTGCGATCTCCTACCCAAGGGTTTCTACACGAGCCAACAGATCCACCGCCAACTACATGCGATATCTCTGGGATATAACGTCATCCCGCCAAAGAACAACGATATCCCTATGAAGTTAGAGCATCATCTCTCTAACAAAGCGACATCTTTACCGTAAAGAGTCACAAACATCAAAGCCCACATCCACTACCTGCTCACCGATGGTATGTAGATGTAAAAGCCTCTTGCGATCTCTCAAGGCCTTATCACCATCATCGCGCTCTATCATCACATCATCTATCAAAGCAACTATCCTGCATAACAAGCGAGGTCAGGGAATTTCAAAATTAGCGACAACCGGATAAGGATCCCTTACAACAAGATTGGGGGCAATCTCTAAAAGCAAATGATAACTCAACACCGGGCATTTATCAATCATCCTAAAATGGAAAATGCACCAAGCTAAGCGCCATCAAGATGGTCCATCATCATCTCAATGATTTATTCGTATTATTCACTCACGACTTCATCAACAAAGAGAGTTTCTCATATGAACCCTCAAAGATCAACATGCGAAAGGATCGGGGCATTTTTCCAATTCCAAGAAATGAAAGGAGCTTAAGACGAGATCAAGCTTCTCATCAAAAAAGAAAGGGTGAACTCCTCGAAAGAAATCATAGCGACATAAGCGCGTCTCTCACGAAAAAAGGGGGAAAATTCTCAAAAAGTGCTTAACTCAGTAGAGCGTATAAGGTCAACGACGAAAAAGGCCTAAATAATGAAATCTACACCATCAACATGCGCTAAGTCCTCACAAGTCAAGCCTCTACACCGACGCTCAAATATGGGCAAATGAAAGAATGAAATACACCCTCCAGGATATCAACCATATTCAAGCCATCGGGCTCAAATTTGTTTCAAATCAAACGCTTAAGAAAAAATGGGGCACAAGTACCCAACAAATAAAATGAGACTCCAAATCACCTCAAAAAGGATGAGACATCCGTGGTTGTCATCAATCTAACGTAACATCGTGCGTAAGTCTAGTGAAGTAATCCGTGGAATATTACTTCAAATAAGATATCGAAGATCCGTATTCTAAACCATTGCCATCAATACAAATACGACATCAACATACAGCTTCAACGATGAAAGCTTCAGATACCACCGCTCGAGTGGGAACCGAAAAGTTTACGATCGCCAGGATAGTCACCGCAGCAACTACCAAATAATACATCGGAGGGTCCGTGATTTCGTAACGCCATCCCCATCGTAGATGTGGAAAACATCTCAACTTATCTTCATCAAACAAGCATCGCCGATTAAATGCCAAACCATTGAGTCAACACCAAAGATAGGCATCAAGAATGATCGAGAAAAGGTAAAGCGATTTGCGAATACATTTTAACATTCATCATAATATTCATTACATCATGATTTGCGATATGCGATATATGCGATATGCGATGATTTGCGATATGCGATTTATGATGCGATATATGCGAAATACGATATGCGAAATGCGATGCGCGAAAGTCATGGGCGCGATTTGGCCAAATGCGAAAAGCGATGTGATGTATGAAGCGAAATATGAATAATGCGATGTGCGATTTACGAACCGCGATTTGCGAAAACATTGTCACATTCATCATAAACATTCACTACATTGCGATTTACATCATTGAAAATACCTTGTCATGTTTCAAGTGTTTATTATCTTTATCATGTCCATTCCATCGCATTGCATGAACATGATAAAGAGGGGCATCTCAGACACACTCAAAATTTTCTTCATCATTACTAACATCATAGGAGGACATTCGCCTTTTAAAGGGAACCCCGAAAAGACAATCCAAATCCATACCGATACTACCGAAAGTTCATCATCAAACCCCGATCGCAACTGGGAGTAACCAAATCCAACCTCAGAGATAACCCCGAGGCCTGCAGATACAATACCGACCACACACCGGAGAAGACCGATTAATCTCGGAGATGACCCCGAGGTATCCAGCCTCAAAGCCCCAACCATGGAATAGGTCAAGCCAACCTCGTAGATGACCCCGAGGATAGTCAAAGTCAACAAAGAAGCCAACCTCGTAGATAACCCCGAGAAACGATCGCTACAATCACAAGAAAAACCGAGAGATAACCCCGGGAGGGGCAAAATGGTCATTTTGCCAACTCAACTTCACTTCAAATCAAATACACTCATTTCAACTCAAAATACTTCAAAGGAAGTCCCACAAGAGCGATATCTTAACTCCGAGCGCAAACTACACAAAACGGCTCACCGGATTGCCTGACGAAACCCCGGAATGCCATTTCGGTCATGGACCCATCTTCCTGGAATCAAAAAAAGGTCAAATCATATATCATTGTGTAGCTCTTGAAAGAGAGCTTTCCTAATGGTATGGCACGCCCATCTGGACTCCCTGATTGAAAGTTATGAGCGATCGAAATAACAACAAATACAGACGATTTTTTCACTCATGGGACCCACACCGCCTGTGGCACCCCCCACACCACAGTACACCTGCTACTAGGTGCCATAGTAGACCTCCTGGCTCCCCCTATAAATATGGGGCTTGGGGTGCTGATTTTCTAAGAGAAAAGACGGGGAAACCTCACACAATTTGCTCTCACTCTCGCCCATACAAAGGTTTTCCCACTTTTAAACACCTCGTGAGCTCATATATATAGCCTCTTTTGTACCCACAAAAGCCCAAGGTTTACCCACTCTAAAGATATAGAAGCCTTTTTTATCACCACCGTAAGCCTTCTCACACACTTTTGTAGTCTTTCTCTTCATCTTTGCACACACCCTTCTACACGCTGAGAGTCGTGTTGCTTGCTTTTGCTCTTGACTTCTATCTGTGGTTTCATTCCATTCATATATATATATATATATATATATATATATATATATATATATATATATATAACATTATCGAAGTTATGCCTCGATTGAGCCTATACTTTTTATATATTAAGAGCGCTTTTTCGCTTATATATATATATATATATATATATATATATATATATATATATATATATATATATATATATATATATAACTGTGTTTGACTTTGTTCGATGAGCCTGACTTTGGCCCTGGTGCGCGCTTATTATATATATATATATATATATATATATATATATATATATATATATATATATATATACTGTGTGTCGAACTTTGTTCGATGAGCCTAGATTTTATTCTGTGCGCTTATTTCGCTTATATATATATATATATATATATATATATATAATCTGTGGTCGAACTATGTTCGATGAGCCCGGATTTTACATCCTATATTTATTGCTTTTATATATATATATATATATATATATATATATATATATATATATTTGTCCCACCTGAGTTTACTTCGTGGTGGTTGATCGCTTTTACATACTTTTTTACATTTCATCCCTCGCTCGAGTTTACTTCGTGGGCGATTGAATCGCATTTACAACTTTTTTATTTACATTCTCGTCCCGCCGAGTTTCCTTCGTATATATGATAGCTTTTAATAACTTTTTTATTTACATTTCGATCCCCATGGAGGTGCTTCGTGGTTGGTGATCCCGTCTCAGATATATATATATATTACATATTTTTATATATATATATACCGCTATCGCTTTCATATAAATTGCAATATTCTTGTGAGCCTAGAAATCATGTGATCACAGATTCATCCCATCGATCTAGATTCGCCCCGTGATGGACATTTTCAAATGTAAGCAAATTTGTAAATTATTCTCATGATGTCCAATTTCCTCGATGGTTTCCATACCCACGAGGAAGTCGGCATTATTTTTTTTATATTATTTTCATACGGATGCCTCAGATCCGCAAAATAAAATCAATCAAGCCGATCACTTAATAAAATGGGAGTGTAAAAGGTCTCAATTCCTATTGAGCATCGTGGTTTGAAAAACCTCTTTATAAAACATCATTGCCATATCTCTTGCTAAAACCTGAATTTTTACATAAATTCAAACCTCGTGTATATAGGTTCGAACGAGGCCTCGCACAACTTTCATATAACAAAGACATCGACCCACACACACACACACACACTCATATAATAGTTTCTTGAAAAGAGGCTACCACCGTGGTAACACACGGATGTTCTGGGGTGCCTAACACCTTCCCCCCAAGATAACCAAGTCCCCTGACCCTAAACGAATCTCTTGCACATCACCGACCAATGTACAGATATCAATTGTCACATCACATCACTCGGGTCAATGTGCAAACCTTTTCTCATTGTTGGTACAACCATTTAAAAACCAACTCAAGCACTCTTAATATACATTCCCATCGTCGACATTATACATGTCTGACCTTTTTCACTTGTTTTTTTTTTCAAACAAATCCAAGTGAGTTTCACAACAAAATGTTGTGAGTTTTGAAAATGCGTGACTCATGTCCCAACCTTGGATATGCGACGCACAACGGACTTACATAAAAGGTACACTAATAATCATTTTAGAAATTAAAATCTTTGGGAAGTGCTCAAGGAAACCTTCGTTACATGAGAGGCCATATGTAACAATCACCTAAAATGAGAACACCAAAGAACAAGTAACTGAAAGGGACACCCAAAAAAAGCAAAATTACGTGTTTAGCAAGGTTGTTCAAGCTAAGTGAAGGTATTATTCATAACCTTAATAATATATATACATGTATATATGTTTCACGGCAAAATTATTATATTCTGTGAATTCCAGTTTTTGTAAATTGTTGTTATATAACCTGTTTATGGTGATTGCATATAATTATGATGTTAGGGTATGTAGTTAGGCATGAATTGGTATGTTAATTTCGGTTAAAAGGAAGGAAAAGTAATCACAGTATATATTTTTCATATGGCTTGTGAAAATACCAATTATGGTGGTCAATTAGTATGATAAGCTATAAATTGAGTCTTGTTTATGCTAGTTCATTAAGAAACGAAGAGAACGTAGTTTGAACGAAGTAATTTGGTGTAGAACTGAGATTACAGTGATGATTTTTGTAAAAGATGTCAAAAATGGTGTTTTTTGTATGAAAACATGGAATTTGAGGAATTAAGTTAGTAAAAATTGTTATTAAATTGTTCTATGTTGATGAATATGTGAGGAAACATGTTTGTAATAGTTCTATATCAATTGTATATGTTAATTTCACTATTTTGTGGGTGAAATTCGTGTTTGTTGGGCTAAAGCTCTGCCATCGCTCATAGCCGCTCTCCTCAGATATGCACCAGTAAGCATTTGCTACCGGGTACCAAGGCTAAAAACAACGCATTCATTCTTGCAGTACGAGATGTGCCATACAATCGATCTGAGGCGTGGCCTCTCTCATCATCTCGCGCAGACTTGGGATATCAATGTAACTTGGTCTATTGATGTGTTAATGTAATAAACATGGAACATGGAGGTTAAAACAGAACCGTGTCATGTCATTGATAATTTCAAAGTTGTAAAGAATTAGTAAGTTACGAACGCGTTATGACTTAATGTATACAATGAATAGTGAATAAGTCTTGAGATGTTAACATTTATGATTTCTGAAATGAGCACTAAGATATGGAAGGTGATTAATATAAAACCATTGAGTCCTAGGAAGACTTAAATACTTGGTTGAACTTCAAGTTCGATTAAGGAGAAGTGTAGTATTGATTAATAAGAGTTGAAAATGTGATTTTGATGTTAAAAGTCTTATGTAGGTTTTCAGATTCGTGTTATGTGGTTTAGTATTTTGGATAGACCTTAACTAAAGGTTATAACTTAACTAAGATAAGAAATAAATCTATGAGGTTAATGTATGTAGCTAATTGATGTGATATTCCTAATGGTATGTATAGGATATTGGAGTACGTGAGTTGTAATTGTGTAGCTTACGCAAGAGGCAAATTCCATAACCTTTGCTACTTTATTATTCAGCAAGGTTACTTTTCACTATTATGTTTTACTTCTGCAAATTCTCTATTTCTAATCTCTTGTTGAACAGTTTATTGTTACGCAAGTTCTTTAACCCTCATTTACTGTTGAGCAAGTTATTAAATCTTTATTTCTGTATTCCAAACGAGATTACTTTGGTTATTCAAAGTGTAATGTTGTTGTAAGAAATGTGTTTATTCAACTACTAATAACTGTTGTTTGATCTTCGTTCTCCAATGTCACTGTACTATCTTACACTATTATACCGAACTCTAAGTTGCCTAGCGATTCTTTATCAATTCAACTAATCCTTAGTTGATGAATGTTCTAAACTCTAAATTACCTTGAATTCAACCCAAACCAAACTTCCTTTGGTTTGCTTATGTACTCACACAATTTTGAAAGCATGTTGTCAATGATAACATTTGTTCAATTTAGAAACTGTTAATACTCTAGCACTTATTGATTCATCGATATACCTTGTTCATGAAAATATTATTATAATCAAACTCTTGAATAGTTATTGGTCTCTATCTGATTCAACCAGTACTTGGTTGATGAGAATTCTAAAGATCTAGAATTTCCTTTGAAGCTAATTCCCAACCAAACTTCATTTGGTTCGGAACCTGATAATCTAAGCTGAGATGAACAACCCTATATTAGATTATTTTAGAATTACGCAATAGCGTTAAAATGTTTGCGCAATACATAGTACAAAGGGTTGATCACCTGGAGTACGGGATGATGGTCCATATAGTCGTTTAGACTGTTAAAGGTTACAGTAGAAACTCATATTAACCTAGGACATAGATGATGATTATAGTCTTTTAGACTGTTAAAGGTTAAAGTAGAAATACTTGAAACCTAGAGTATAGTTCGTGGTCTTGTGACCCTCAGTGTATTCTTTGATGTTGATATCTGTTGTTAACTTAAACGTTCATTATTCCTTTGAACTCATAGTCGTTGAATTAAAGTTTATTGTTCCGGTAAGAGAATTTTACCATTGAAAGTTCAGTTATTGTCATTCATAAAATGTTATTGTATACTATTCTTCTTGTGAGCAATTGGTTGCTCACTCTTGCACCAAACAATGCAGATGAAGTTAAGAAGTTTGAAGAGCTTTCTTCAAGCAAGGGCAAGGACAAAGTGCTTAATTAGACGACGATGTTTAATCTACCTTTTATTTATGAAGCTTATGTAATAGATTTGATTATGGCTATGTTTTAATTTTTCACGATGATTGTAATAAAGGTTAGATGACACGGATTTATCTTGAGATTATGTAACCTCCCGATGGGAGATTTATTATTTAAGCTTTCGAGTTTAATTATATCTTTTGTTTATGGGTAGTTGGTTATAATTTATTTGGACAGTGAACACCAAATCTGTTGAATTGAAGTACCCGAATTTGGGGGTGTCACACCATGCGTCTAGGTTATGATAGATATCATATGTCCACAGAATATCCTTGAAATTTGCGCTTCATCCAGTATCTTTTCATGGAAATATTATTCTGAGCATTCTTAATAAATTTTAATCTTTTCATGCCGGGGTACTATTTCTGAATTACTATTCACTCGAGTACTATTCACTCGGAGTACTATTCATGACAGAAATCGATTTCTTTTCGGTCCAAATCATTTTTGATACACTATTATTCTTGAATTTTACTCCACAAAACAGTATCATGTTGACAATTTAGACATTATTAAATTCTGGATAAATTAAATTATAAATCTTTAAAATTTATCCTTTACTTTCATTTAACTGAATTCTTATATCATTGTCATCATCCTCATGCTTATATTGTGATAAAAGTCATCTTTGGCCCGTAGTGCATAGATGAACTATTGATTGGTATGATTATGACCAGGGATTATTCGATATAATCATGACCCGTAATGTTACAAATGATGTGGTAAAAGTCTTCATTGTCCCGTAGTACATTGATGGACAGTTGTTGGCATGATCATGACCATTGGTGATAACACGAATATCCTTGGCCCATAGTGCATGGATAATTTGTGGACGTGATACTAATGAATATCCTTAGCCCGTAGTGCATGGATAATTCAGTGATATGAAATATTTATTGAGCTGAGTCTCAACAATAAAATTGATGATAAACTTTTTAAATCATGGAAGATAGTAGATATCATGCTCTACTTGACTCTTCTAATGGATTGCTTGTTCACCGCAGCTTAAACTTGATGTTTATCAGATTTTATCGCTTTAACACTTGTTGAAGGCTAATGATAATTTATTACGCATTATCTTAGTCATAGTATTTCTTCTTTGGGCTAGTTGAGCTCACCCTTTTGCTTTTATTGTTCTCTTCAGAAAATGAGAACGTAGCTTTAACTAGTCTCTGGGGAATGGGTAATGATTCAAAATGGTGGTTGTAGTAGTCCTCACTATTTTATAAAATAGTGTGATGATAATTGTTATGAGGACTCCATTTGAGTTTGAATACTGTCTACTAGACAATATTCGTATAAAAACTCTCAGCTACGTTTTTGTCGTATTGTATAATGAAGTTTGTATTTAAATTTTGTACCATGTATTTGGCAACTCAGAATAGGTGATGTATACCTATTTTGGGAGCGTCACAGATCACATCCAATACTAGGTGAGACTGCATTAATGACTCCATCATTTGTCACATCTACATCATAATAATGATGCAGTGATGACTATAAAAATTTATTTTAAAAATTTTAAATTTTGTCTAGCCAAAACAATTAGCATAGACATAAGAGATAATCAAACTTTTTGAAATTTATTGGTTCAATAATTTGACCCAATACATACATATATATATATATATTCATTAAAACAACAGATCAATTATCTGCACGATGCCAATAAACTCTGAAATCTAGCATAGCTAGAAGATTTGAGAGTATCCATTTCTTGCTTCATTAGCTTCAACTTCCTTTGTAGCTTCATCATGCAATCCTATCACTAATACTTAATATACTAAAAATAATCAGTTCTAAATCTATAGCATTCCTATACTGTAGTATAGTTCATCAAACTTACCACACTTTATGTGTTTAGGAACTTGCCATAAAAATATGAGTTTAAGAATTTATCTTAGCAATACGTAGTCCAAGAACCAATCAATGATTATCCATACACTTTGGTGTTCAAAACATACCATATGATTATTAGTCACAAACTTATCATAAGTGTGAGTTTTAAGAACTCGCACCTAATCTTATATTCTCTACAATCAAATATAAATATGAGAAAAGAATCACCTTCTCACCATACGTATACTGATAGCACGACACCGACATTTCAAAGATTATCAGTGTAAAGGACTAAGTGGTCGTTAAACCAAGCACAAACCTCTGCCCATACAAAGGTCTGTACAACTTAACTATTACATGAGCCATCAATTAAAATACTACCCAATCCTATCTTGCTCATATCTTACTCTTTGCTCAATACAAATTTTCTTTAATTCCCATTCCATCATTTTTATAACTCTTTCTGAGTTTTATTCATAGTACCTTTCCTGCACAACATTCTGCTATAAATTTTCAATCCTTCGATTGATCATTTGCCCTTTTTATGACTTAATAAGATCACGTAGTGATCTTTTTCTATAATTTAGGCTAGGTGTTCCCTGATCCATTGGCTTTTCATGATTTTTCTTTGAATCTTTGCGTATTATCTTATCGAATTCTTTTATGAATTTTAATATCTCTTAAGATCCTTTATACCTCGAATACTTAGCATTTCCTTTCCTTTTCATCTATCTTGTTTACGGTTATAGCCTAGGGTATACTTACCTAAGGTTTATAACTCATAGCTCGGATACCACTTGTGACGACCCCAAAATCGGGACCAACTTAATCCAAAATAAGGATTAAATTAATCTCGACCTTGTGCGTTCACTACTATCTAAGTTCAGCCTTACATCAAAATTAGATGTAACATTAGCTAAAACTGCGGATAATTAAAAATAATTTTATATATCTCTTTCTTTTCATGTGTTCCCTGAATCGCAACCTTTACGATTCCTTATATTATCAGAGTAAATTGGATTTACCCGTATAATTCTATATACAACAATCACCGCAAGATATTCTTATCTCAAAACAAATATTCTCATTTATTGATCATTTCAGAAATTTACACATATGTATCTTGTACATCATTATCATATTACCATATAAGTTTCAAAATAAAGAAAACAGGATTCCCTTGCACGTCTTCTTATCCATATTGTCCAAATAGCAAATAATATTGCTTTGAATCCTTAACCTGCAAAGAGTTTATTTTTGCAAGATTGAGTTTAACAGCTCAACAAATCTAAGAGCTTTCATGTCGCACATAACACATAATTTCATGCTAACATATATCTCAATTTAAGATAAATATAAGTTCCACATGCCCAACATATCGCATATCACATATTGAGTTCCATAACTCAACCAAATATTATCATAATTTGACTTTCGAGATTCATATACACATCATATGTAATATAACATGCTCATCGCAATACAGTTTATAGACAATCCGTATCAAATTCATGTAGCAAATAGAAACATGAAGACTTGCCTAGCGAGTTGATTACAACATAGCTACCTGTGATTTACAAATCCTACACAACCATATAATCATGCATATACACATTAGCTATACAATCCATGTCAACTTAGTTCACATTTAATTTAATGTACCATTTTAGTTTGCCTTACCTCATCTTTCTTATTGGGTTTTATTTATAAAAACTTCTTATTCCATATTCCCTTGATAACACCATTATATGTTAGGTCATGTTAAACATCTTCTTTTTAATGTATTACATCCTAAAAGGTTCATGCGTACTTGACCCCAAGTCCAGACAATTAACCAACCTATCTTGGCAACTCTGCAACATGGCACGGCCACGCTGCATTTATGCCTTGGAGTGGCACGAAAACGCTACTCCCTGACCATCCCAGATCTGAGTTTTTCAAACTCTTTTCAACTCCTACCATGCTAAGATTCTTTTAAACAGCAAACACATCAAACAATACCAGGAGTTTGGTATCATTAAACCAATTTAAGTCCCATAAATTTCTACTCTTTAAAACAATTTAGTTCTCATATTAATTTCCTTGTCAAACCATACACAACTAAGTCGAACTATTCATAGCTATATTGAATACCAAATGGGACTTATATTAGAGTCTAAGGGACTTCAATACACATGCTCTAATACTCAGTACCTACAGAAAATGCCTTGAATTGACTGCAGACCAGCACGATCGCGCTAGTCTTTGGCCTTGGAAGTGGCGCGGCCGTGCCACTTCGTTATCAGCTTTATTCTTGTTTGCTATATTTAAAACCCAGAATTTAAGCCTCATAATACTTCTTCTTTGCTTCCTAACTGCTATATCACAAATCTAATTGACCAAAACTAGTTTCTTCTTCCAATTCATATTACACAGTACCATTTACATCATTTGTATTCTTTTAATTCCATGTTTTTTTTAGAAAATATCTTCACTTGGGTATTATGTCAAATAACTTACAGAAGTAAGATAGAAACTCATATTGGAATAAAGTTCCTATTATTTTCTAGACTAGATTTCCGATTGAAATGAATCTTTTTATTATAACTTCTAACACATACTTTCAATAACCAACCAAATCATACAACTAAACACAGAGTATAAGATCATGTATTACCTTGTTCAGTGCTGAATTTCCTTGCTTAAAGATTTGCTTCCAATTGCTTCAATCCCCCTTCTAATCAATACTTTATTTAACTGCTCTTCAGATTTCAGTTTGTTAGCACAATTCTTTAAGAATTTATGTAGTCTATATGAGTTGGTAGAAAGAGAGTTTGCCACTCCTCGAAGAAACTGGAGAAGGTCTGGATTTGGGTTTTTATAGAATTGCTTGCTAATCTTGTTGAGCACGTTCATAGACTTGCTTAGTATTACTCTAATACTTTATTAAACTTATATCTCTTGCTAGTTTTATGACTCAACCTTTCTAGTACAAAGCTCATGCTCACCTCGTTTGACTCAGCTTCATAATAGTAACCCAGCTCATGCTTAATACCCACCTCATGCTTTAATATAACCCATATATATATATATATATATATATATATATATATTGCATTTATATTATCTTCCGTACTTATCGCGTACAATATTATTTATATTATAATTACTTAATACACATTAAATATTATGTCAAAATGTCCATAAATCTTTCTCCATACTAAACGAAACTATATAAAATATTTTATTTGATGTACAAAATTTACTATATTAAAATAATTCAATTTTGTAGATTATTCCAATATACTCTTTTTATCGGATATAATATTTTTTATATTTCAATTCACTCTTATAAAACAAATATATAATTTTATATTTGATCATTTTCTTTTTCCTTCCTACATATTAAATTTACCAATTTATTTATATATAATAATAAATAATAATATATATTTTTATTATACACATCCTCACATTGCACAACACAATTTTTCCTTATAAAAATCAAATACCTCATAATAAAACTTTTATTTAATTAATTTCTTATTTTAATAATTTCTTGAAAATTCGATTCGTCACAGGTCTAAGCTTGTGGAAGAACAAAATAAGAGGATAGCTGCGAGACAAGATCACATGTTCGCAACCCAAAACAGCTTCAACTCAGCATTGGCAGATATGTTTGCACGACTTAATCCGAATGCCGAGTCATTCCAGTTCCTGGTCCCGCAACCTATGCCAGCATATCCCTCTTCCGATTCAAATGTTGAGGAGGTTGAGCCCTACGCTTAGCCTGTCAGGGAAGTCCTCTGTTTAAACTTCTGTATTTATAAACAATGAGGACATTGTTCCATTTAAGTTTGGGGTGCATTGCACATTGTATGTTAGATAGATAGTTTGCATATTTCAGTTATATAGGCATGTTAGGGTGCATTTAAGTTGGCATATATATATATATATATATATATATATATATATATGATTTGATATATAGGTTAGGGTGCATCTCAAAAAATATTTGATTTGATAGCTTAGTTGTTTATTATATCTATTGTATATAATTAGTTCCTATTGCATGTTTCTAGTTTGTCAGTTAGTTTGAAGTTGACTTGGCCTATGATGAGATTGGAATTGTATAGATATTTGAGCAGTATTGATAACCAAGGCATTGATGTAATTTCATAGAATAATATAAATCCTCTCATGTTTGAAACTGATGTAACCGGATACCACGTTAGATTCACCATTTTTATTAACTTAGGGGCTGTTTATTTATGACTGAATGTCTGAATCAGTCAACCATAAAGTGCATTTGTTTTGGGGAAAAATCGTCTGAATGGTTGAATCGGTTAGTCATTCAGACGATTTGGACTGAATGGTTTAGTGTCATTTTTTGGTTGAATGGCCTGAATGAGGGCTGAATGATTATTTTTTTTACAATATTAACTATTATATTAAATAATATTAAATAAATTTACAACAATTTTGAATTTTTTATAGGGGTAAAATAATAAAAATTTGTTATTCAGATATTTCAGACATGTCAATTATCAAACAACTTTTTTCATTCAGATTTAGATTCAGATTCATTCAGTTTTTTTTTTAAAACACCCCCTTACTCTAAATAATCACATAATTGTCTTCTTGAGGGAAACTTTGGTTTTTAATTATGGAAAATCAGTAAACTTGTAGAAAAGGCTATGATGACGTAAAAACCTAAGTTTGGGGGAGAATATGGGATATGTAAACTTGTTGTAAAGGCTAGGATAACGTAAAAACCTAAGTTTGGGAGAGAATATGGGATGTCTATTGAAAAAAAAATTAAAAAATTAAAAAATGCAGAAAAAATATATATGAATAAACACATTGACTAGTTTAGTTTTGTGCCCTTTGTTACTCGAGTAAGTATACTATGGGGGATGTCTTTACACCCATCACCCTAAGATCATCTAGTTTGGGAGTTATTGGTCGAAAGCTCGCTAAATGGGTAACATTGAAAAGCCTAAGAAGACTAGACATTGCAAGGTCGGGTGAAAGCGCGGGAAAGAGCTAAAATGCCTTCGTGATAATACAAAAGTAGAAATAAATCCTGTATTAACTTCTAACTTCGTAATTACATAGTTTTAGCCGGAGCTTAACTTGTTTACAAAATTTCATAAGTTAAAATGTGGCTTTTCCTCTAAGAAGCGTATTATGTGATGTACTTGAACTATAGTTGATTTCCTTGGTTATTGAGCACACACACACACTACATCAGTGATAACATGCTTTGAATTATAGAGTGATGTGGATTATTGAAGTGTTTTTGGTTGGATTTACTGTTTAAAGCTATTGTTGATTTTTCTGAGGCAAAATTATTGAATTACATACTGACTAATGACTGGATTCATAGGCATGTAGGTAGTTTGCATTTACATTTGTGCTTTACTTGAGTATAAGCAAAGTCTCAAATTTAAGGGTATTTGATGAGTGAGTTTTATACCTACGAATCGGTTACCTTTTAAGTTTGATTGGTTGCTACTTGGAGTGTATTTAGTATCATTTTATTTGTTTTAATGCTTTTGTGTTGTAGGAACTGGTCTTAATGGTGAAAACAGGAAAATCAGAACTTAAAGGAAATTTTTGTAGCTGCTTGAATCATGACAACCGTCGGGCCGGATTTCATAGCATAATATCTGCGTCGGGGCAGAATTGCATTATACAACCATCGGGGCGGTTTTGTTGAAGGCAAAAACTATGCCGGGGCAGAATGGTCGGGAGCAGAATAGAAGTTATCACGTTTGAGAAGGATTCTGGATATGATTCAGTAACTGATTTGGGATGCGATTGGGAGACTATAAAAGGTAAATTGAGGAGGCATAAAAGACATTATTGTATTCATTATTAAACCCTAGATTTGATTACACTCTTGGAGAATTGAAACAAGGATGCTAGCAAGAAGGATTCAAGGCATGAGTGGAGAAGAGCAAAGGATTACATCACAATTTTCATTCTCTTTCTTCATCTTTATTATTGTATTCAAAATGCTATATTACTTAATTGTGGATTTTTGTTTTTAATTTAACTATGTCGAAATAAATCTCTATTTAAGGCTACAATGGATCTTTTTGTGTAACGAGTATTGACATGCTTTGTGAGACCCTGAATTTTATGAAATAAAAGTATTCAATTTTTTTCTATTTTGGTAAATAACACGGTATTGATTATTGATGCTTATGTGATAAGTCACTCAGTTTCATTTTATTGGTATTATTAATGTAATAAAACAGAAAAGCTTTTTATATAAAACAGAATACTTTTATAAAGTTATCTGTTTTATTAGACAATAATTAGAATATATTATATTTTATTATGCATAATGTTTTGCAGATAAAGGTATCAAGATAGTGTTTGCATAGTAAAATCTTTTATAAAGTTATTCATTTTATTAGATTATAAATAGAATATATTATATTTTTTTTTTAAAGATTTTGCTTTAGATATGGACCGTCAGATTAAAGTAAATCAATCTGGACCGTTCATGAGTTAGTTACTACGTACCATTTTTTTTTATAAATAGAAGCTTATTCATTCATTATTTCTTACGAATTCACCAAAACTCTAGAGAGAGAAACTATAGAGAGAAGAAGAAAAGTGTTCTCTTCTTTCACTACTTCTATATCCAAAGACTCTTCTTTCAAAGGTAAGGGATATTATTTGTTGTACTCGTAAAGGGTATTATTTCTTTCTTATTCGTGAAGAGAACTTCAGTTATTACATTCTTTATTATTTTGTTGGAATAACTCAGATACGCTGGATACCCTATACTTGGTGAAATTCTTCCATTATTCCGTTATTTATTATTCTGCTGAATAATCAGATCACGCTGCTACCCTATACTTGGTGAAATTCTTCTATTATTCCATTCTTTATTATTATGTTGGAATAACTCCGTCTACATGCAAAGTACATGGTGAAATTCTTCTAATATTCCATTCTTTATTATTCCGCATTGGAATATCCTCGTCTGCATGCGTTTTACGCCTGACCGGTTCCGTTATTTATTATTACTCGTTGAAATATCCTCGTCACATGCAATGCGTTTTACGCGGACCGATTCCGTTATTTATTATTCGCCTAATATCCTCGTCCCAAGCGCTTACCTTTGATCGGTTCCATTATTTATTATTCGTTGGGAATAACCTGCTTAAGCAGTATTTATCGCACGGTGGTGAATCCTTCATTATTCCATTCTTTATTATTCTCGCTTGAATAACTTTGCCTATGTGGATTATCACATGCATGGTGAATGATCATTCGTATTCATACGAATAGTATTTTCATAAAAAAAGGTTTCGCCGCGAGGCGATTCGTAATTTTTCCTCGACCCTCAAAAATTCTCGGAAAAATTTGAAATGATAATTTAATAAGTTTTCTAAATTGTGTCCAAAATGGCGATTTTGGGATGTATAGATTAAGAGTTATGGATTTTATGGGAAAATACTATTTTAAAAGTAAACTCTTATAACTCCTCAGTGGTTAACTCCAAAATTGGTAAAAATTTTATTGGGAGTACATGTATATAACAGAGTATACCTCAGAAATTTCAAAATTTTTGGATAAAATATAATTTATGATAAATGTCTAAAAATATTCTAAGTTTTAGCCATATATGAAAATAGTAAATGAATTTTAAAATTTTCGAGAAAATATATGTTCAAGATGGGACTATATTCTCGCTAAATCCCAGAAAAGAAATATTTTTGGGACTGATTTGGTATTTTTCATGAAAATAAACTAGTTATGAGAAAATGAATTAAATATGTTATGTGAAGTAATAAAATTGGAAAATAGGATTTTATGGCTTGAGAATCCTATATAGGGTATATGCAGATTTTTGATGAGGGATTTGATCATTGATGATGAAATCTTATGAGTATGGCATTTTTGAATGATTAAATGCATTATTTGATAAAGTGTAAACAATTGATATAAATTGTTTATAAGTTTAAGAAATGATTAAAATATTGTTATAATATTAATGATATTAGATTATGAGATTATTAAGTGATTGATAACATTTGGTTATTATTGAACGTTGGATAAATTGTATTACAAATGTTTAATATTTATCAATTATCTCATTTGATTGATTCTTATATCATTGTCATCATCCTCATGCTTATATTGTGTTGAAAGTCATCTTTGGCCGTAGTGCATAGATGGACTTGGTATGATTATGACCAGGGATTATTCGGTATAATCATGACCGTAATGTTATAAATGATGTGAAAAAAGTCCTCATTAGCCCGTAGTGCATTGATGGACAGTTTTTGGTATGATTATGGCTATGGATTCTCTTCGGCCAAGGGTGAAAAGATGAATTGTTTTATAGCATGATCAGGATCGTTGATAAAAACACGATTATCTTTGGCCCGTAGTGCATGAATAATTTGTGGTTGTGATACTAATGAAAAAGTCCTCATTGGCCCGTAGTGCATCGATGGACAGTTTTTTGTATGATTATGGCTATGGATTCTCTTCGGCCAAGGGTGCAAAGATGAATTGTTTTATGGCATGATCAGGACCGTGATGAAATCCACTTTGGCCCGTAGTGCATAGATAATTCGTGGTCGTGATACTAAAGAATATCCTTGGCCTGTAGTGCAGGGATGATTCATATGATGTGGATTATTTAAGCTGAGTCTCAGTGATAAAATATTGGTTATACACTTTTAATTTGTAGAAGATAGTAGATATCATGCTCTACTTGACTCTTCTAAAATATAGTTATATGTCTTTGGCTCAGAGTGCAAAGATGAATTGTTAATGAATATCGTTGGTCAGTAGTCAAAGATGAATTTATTAGTATGATTATGAACAAGAATTGTGATTTGGTATAACCATAATTTTTATGTTTCGGTGAAGATAGGTGATGAAAATTATCTTCGCCCCGGTACGAAGAGAATTTAGAATCACAATTGTGATTATGAAAGTTATTCATATGATTGTGGGCGAAATTGTTGATTGATGTTACAGAATAAAACATTATTGGTGGACTTTTAACATAGAGAAGATAATAGATCCGATGGTCTATTCGACTTTTCTAATGGATCGCTTCGTTCACCATGACTATGGTTGAAAAGTTTTATCATCTACCAAATGTTCTAAATCTCTGATTTATTATTGATGAAAGCTATTGATAATTAATTATCTTTAGTCATAACATTTCTTACTGGGCTAGTTGTGCTCACCCTTTCTGCTTCACAATTCCTTTCAGGTAATAAGAGTGTTGCTTGTAAGAGTGTTCTTACGGTCGAGTGGGGATAACAGGAATAGAACAAAGGGTCTCTAATGGAGGTTCTCCTTAAACAAGATAGAAAAGTGTGTCAGATTCTATACAACATTTAGTAGTTATATTTGGTGAATCAAATAGGGTGAGGTGAACCCAATTTTGGAAGGGTGTTTTGTCACTATCATACAAGATGTCTAATGACATACAACCTCGTGTTATCATAAGACAGGGTTGTGCGCATCCTCTTGCTGAGTATATTTACGGGCACTACCTATATGATCTTGGAGTTGATTTAAAATATAATATTCACTTAGAGACAGTGGAGATAGTTATATGTCATGAGAAGACTCACCATTGAAAAGAAGATGATAGTAATCTTCTCGTTTTTCTTTGGGGTCTATTGGGTCAACCAAGTATAATTCTGTGGCTATATGATATCTATTATAACCTAGACGCATGGCCTCCCATGTATGAAGGTTTCCTTGAGCACTTCCCAAATATTTTAGTTTCTAAAACAGTCTTTGACTATACTTTTATGTAAAGTACCATAGTAAGGTTGTGTTCGAGGCACCATGAGAGTTACATACATTTGTATTAAAACTCACAGTTAACTGTGGTCGTATTCTATACTGACATTTCAACAATTAATATAAATAAAGTTGTATTTGTATTTGTACCACGTGTCCGATTTACTTCGAATGGGTGATGTATACCTAATTTTAGGGCGTCACATTTGGTATCAAAGCTTAGGGGATATAATCATTTGGCGGAGATAAGAGTCTAGAACTAGGAGGAGAGACGAAGTTATATACTTCGCTAATGTGTGACTTACCTAAGTCGAAATTGTTTACTTGATAAGTTGACAAATTGTGATATGTCAATTAACCTTTGTTTTGAAGATATATTCTAGATTGATATCTGAAATACAGGAGATGAGCAATGAAAAAATCATGATACAGGGGATATAACCGGGAAGGTACAATCCAAAAAGAAAGCAAGGTATTCTCATCTCTTCGAATATCAGTACGTACGTAAATTTCGAGGGGCTTAAATTTCATAAGGAGGGTGATTGTGAGACCCCTAATTTTATGAAATAAAAGTATTCAAATTTTTTTCTATTTTGGTAAATAAAGACGGTATTGATTATTGATGCTTATGTGATAAGTCACTCGGTTTTGTTTTATTGGTATTATTAATGTAATAAAACGTAAAAACTTTTTATATAAAATGTAATACTTTTATAAAGTTATTCTATAAATAGAATATATTATATTATTCTATTGTGCGTAGTGTTTTGCATAATAAAATCTTTTTATATAAAATGCAGAATACTTTTTTATAAAGTTATCTATTTTATTAGATAATAATTAGAATATATTATATTTTATTATGCATAGTGTTTGCATAAGGCTCTGCATAATGTTTGCATAGTAAAATCTTTTATAAAGTTATTCGTTTTATTAGATTATAAATAGAATATATTATATTTTTATTTAAAAGATTTTGCTTTAAATATGGACCGTCGATTAAAGTAAATCAATCACACTGCTCATTCATGAGTTAGTTACTATGCAAATCCATTTTTCTATAGATAGAAGCTTATTCATTCATTATTTCTTATGAATTCAATTGAAACTCTGAGAGAGAAACTATAGAGAGAAAGAAGAAAAGTGTTCTCGCTTCTTCACTACTTCTATATCCAAAGATTTTCTTTCAAAGGTAAGGGATATTATTTGTTGTGACTCGTAAGGGGTATTCTTTCTTTCTTATTCGTGAAGAGAACTTCATTATTACATTTTTATTATTCTCATTGAATAACCTATATATGCGGGATACCTATACTTGGTGAAATTCTTCTTCATTATTCATTTATTTATTATTCTCGTTGGAATAATCAGATCTGCTGCTACCCTATACTTGGTGAAATTCTTCTATTATTCCATTCTTTATTATTATGTTGGAATAACCTTTCTATGCAAAGTACATGGTGAAATTCTTCTAATATTTCATTCTTTATTATTCTGTTGGAATATCCTGTCTGTGCGTTTTACGCCGGACCTGGTTCCGTTATTTATTATTCCATTGGAATATCCTCATGCAAGCGCTTTTACCGGACTCGGGTTCCGTTATTTATTATTCTCGCTTTAATATCACATGTACATGCGTTCTGCCGGATCCGGGTTCCATTATTTATTATTCTATCGGGAATAACCTGCTTGCAAGTGCGTATCGCATCGCACGCATGGTGAATCCTTCATTATTCCATTCTTTATTATTCTCATTGGAATAACTTCGCCTACGTGTGGATTATCACATGCATGGTGAATGATCATTCGTATTCATACGAATAGTATTTTCATAAAAAAGGGGTTTCTGCCAGGGGCAGATTCGTAATTTTTCTGACCCTCAAAAATTCTGGAAAAATTTGAAATGATAATTTAATAAGTTTTCTAAATTGTGTCCAAAAATGGCGATTTTGGGATGTATAGATTAAGAGTTATGGATTTTATGGGAAAATACTATTTTAAAAGTAAACTCTTATAACTCCTTGTGGTTAACTCCAAAATTGGTAAAAATTTTATTGGGAGTACATGTATATAACAGGAGTATACCCTGTAAATTTCAAAATTTTTGGATAAAAATATAATTTATGATAAATGTGTAAATATTCGGAAGTTTTAGCCATATGAAAAATAGTAAATGAATTTTAAAAATTCTGAGAAAAATATATGTTCAAGATGGGACTATATTCGCGCTAAATCCTAAAAAGAAATATTTTTGGAATTTGATTTGGTATTTTTCATGAAAATAAACTAGTTATGAGAAAATGAATTAAATATGTTATGTGAAGTAATAAAATTGGAAAATAGGATTTTATGGCTTGAGAATCCTATATAGGGTATATGCAGATTTTTGATGAGGATTTGATCATTGATGATGAAATCTTATGAGTATATGGCATTTTGAATGATTAAATGCATTATTTGATAAAGTGTAAACAATTGAAATAAATTATTTATAAGTTTAAGAAATGATTAAAATATTGTTATAATATTAATGATATTAGATTATGAGATTATTAAGTGATTGATAACATTTGGTTATTATTGAACGTTGGATAAATTGTATTATAAATGTTTAATATTTATCATTTATCTCATTTGATTGATTCTTATATCGTTGTCATCATCCTCATGCTTATATTGTGTTGAAAGTCATCTTTGGTCGTAGTGCATAGATGGACTTGGTATGATTATGACCAGGGATTATTCGGTATAATCATGACCGTAATGTTATAAATGATGTGGAAAAAGTCCTCATTAGCCCATAGTGCATTGATGGACAATTTTTGGTATGATTATGGCTATGGATTCTCTTCGGCCAAGGGTGAAAAGATGAATTGTTTTATAGCATGATCAGGAGCGTTGATAAAAACACGATTATCTTTGGCCCGTTGTGCATGAATAATTTGTGGTTGTGATACTAATGAAAAAGTCCTCATTGGCCCGTAGTGCATCGATGGACAGTTTTTTGTATGATTATGGCTATGGATTCTCTTCGGCCAAGGGTGCAAAGATGAATTGTTTTATGGCATGATCAGGACCGTGATGAAATCCACTTTGGCCCGTAGTGCATAGATAATTCGTGGTCGTGATACTAAAGAATATCCTTGGCCTGTAGTGCAGGGATGATTCATATGATGTTGATTATTTAAGCTGAGTCTCAGCGATAAAATATTGGTTATACACTTTTAATTTGTAGAAGATAGTAGATATCATGCTCTACTTGACTCTTCTAAAATATAGTTATATGTCTTTGGCTTGTAGTGCAAAGATGAATTGTTAATGAATATCGTTGGCCGTAGTGCAAAGATGAATTTATTAGTATGATTATGAACAAGAATTGTGATTTGGTATAACCATGATTTTTTATGTTTCAGGTGAAGATAGGTGATGAAAATTATCTTCGTCCTAGGTACGAAGAGGAATTTAGAATCACAATTGTGATTATGAGTTATTCATATGATTGTGGACAGGAATTGTTGATTAATGTTACAGGAATAAAACATTAATGGTGGACTTTTAACATAGAGAAGATAATAGATCTGATAGTCTATTTGACTCTTCTAATGGATTGCTCGTTCCGCTGCAACTATGGTTGAAAAGTTTTATCATCTACCATATGTTCTAAATCTCTGATTTATTATTTGTAAGACCCCAACTTTTATAAATAAAGATGAATTTTTCTATAAATATTATTTTTGAATATTATGGAATAAATTTGATATAATGTTATAGTTGTGGGTAATATTTATAAATTTTGCAAAGTAAGCAAGTTGTTATAAAATATTCGTTTGGTCAGGGGAATATTCTTTTGTTCGGGAATATTCGCATTTGACGGCGCCTCAATCATTAGTGGACCCCATAAACGGAAGTATTATCGTAGTTAGAAAACGACAAAATTATATTTCTATAAAAATAAAGGCGGAGGTGTTACCGTTAAAACTGCTTGAACTACCCTAGTAAAAAAAGTACAAAGAATACGCGTAGTTGTAGATAAGAATAAGACGATATTGATTATTGATGCTTACGTGAGAAGTCACTCACCATTACGCTCATTATTATTACAAAGAATTGCCACGATCATATCTCTTATATTATTGATTCAATTATTGTCACAAAGATCATCTCAGATAATATGTTATAGTATTAAATCAATAATCGAGACGACAAGTTATAAATGATTAATAATTGTTGAAAGATTAAATATGTGTTGATTAAAAATAAAATGATTTGTGGTAATATTTATTCAATCATTGATGTATATAAAGAGTCTGTTATGAGACGTTTGTGGTAAGTTTGATTATTTTATGGGGGGCCATATGTCATCATTTAAGAGTCTTTTAAAGAATTACATAGTAATTACCTTCGCAATAATAGTAATTACCTTTGTGAATAGTAATTACCTTCGTCAATAGTAATTACCTTTACCGGACATCAAACCACTTGTCGTTTCACATTATTAAAGGCCAAACCACTTTTCTTTTCACATCACCAAATACAAGCCACTTGCCTTTTCACACGGGCAAAAAGCAAGCTAGAAATCTTCTATAAATAGAGGCCTAGTGCTTCATTATTTTCACTTAATTCATTCAAGCTATAGAGAGAGAAAGTATAGAGAGAATAAGAGAGAAAGAAGAAGAGTATTTTGTTACTACACTACTGCAGATTCAATCTCCTATTAAAAGTAAGGGTGTTATTCTTTCTTATTCATGAAGAGAACTGTTGTTATTCCATTGTTTATTATTCTGTTGGAATAACTCAGATACGCGGGTTTACCCTATACTTGGTGACATTCTTCTATTATTCTATCGAACATCCTGTGCATGTGTTTTTACACCTATCTCCGGTTCCGCTTTATTATTATTCTATTGGAACATCATATTCGTGTATTTTACACCTTACCTCGGTTCCGCTTTTTATTATTATTCTATTGAACATCCTCGTGCATGTGTTTTACACCTACCGGTTCCGTTCCGCCTTTATTATTATTCTCCGCTGGAACATCCCGTCTCGCGTGTTTTACGCCGGACCGGTTCCATTCTTTATTATTCTCATTGAATATCCCGTCACATGCGCTTTTACGCCGGACCGTTCCGTTATTTATTATTCTCATTGAATAACTCGCACGTATGCGGTCTATCGCATGCGTGGTGATTTCTTTTGTTATTCCATTCTTTATTATACCCAAATGGTTAAAACTTTGACTTCTATACTCCATGAAATTAGTGGAATATCCTCGATATTTGCGCTTCATCCAAAGATCCTTTCATGGAAATATTCTTCTCAAGATTCTTGAATTTTACTCTACCAAGCAAGATCATGTCGACAATTTGGATGTTATCGGTTCTTAGATAAATTAATTCTTGAACTTGTTTTATTGAATTCTTATATCATTGTCATCATCCTCATGTTTATATTATGTTGAAAGTCATCTGTGGTCTGGAGTGCATAGATGGACTTGGTATGATTATGACTAGAGACTATTCGGTGTAATCATGATCGTAATGTTGCAAATGATGTGGTAAAAATCCTCAGTGGCCCGTAGTGCATTGATGGACAGTTGTTGGCATGATCATGACCATTAATGAATACACAAATATTCTCGCCCGTAGTGCATGAATAATTGTGGTCGTGATACTAAAGAATATCCTCGTCAGAGTAGTGCAGGGGTGATTCGATGATGTGGAATATTTATTAAAGTCGAGTCTCAAATTATAATGTTGATGAAAAACTTTTAAAATCATAAAAGATAGTAGATTTTATTTTCTACTTGACTCTTTTAATGGATCATTTGGTTCACCAGTAGTTAAACTTGATGTTCATTATATTTTATCGCTTTAACACCATTTGTAGGCTAATGATAATTTATTCTCGCATTATCTTAGTCATAATATTTCTTCTTGAGCTAGTTGAGCTCACCCTTTCTTTCACCTGTTCTCTTCAGAAATGAGAATATAGCCGGGACGAGCCTGGGAACGGAGTAGTAATGGTCCGTAGGATAAGATTAGTAGTCCTCACTATTCTCGTGAAATAGTGTGATAATAATTGTAATGAGGACTCCTTTTGAGTTTGTATGATCTCTAGTAGACAATATTGTATTCAAACTCACGCTTTATGTCGTATTGTACACCTATGCTTATATTAGTAAGTTGTATTTAAATTGCATACCATGTATCCGACTACCCAAGATGGGTGATGTATACCTATTTTTGGGGCGCCACACAACAGTATCATAGCTTAGGATATGATCCTGGCTAAGATGTGAGAATAGTACTAGGAGGGGAGAGATGGGGAATACCTTCGCTAGTATGACCTACCTAAGTTTATGTGCTATATTTTATTGGCTCATCGTAATATAGGGATAATATGTTACATGTCAATTAACCTTTTGTTTTGTGGCAAGATTCAAAATAACATCCGAGAATGTTGAGAATAGAATGGAGCACAAAGCGATCGCCGATTCACCACATATCAATAATCGTGATAATGTGCATTAGAAGGCGACAATCCTTATGCAAAACAACAACACCGACCAAATGATGAATGATCAAATGTTCGGAGGCTTTACGCATTCATGCAACAAAGAAAGCGAGAGCGACTCTCATCCCAAAACGTAGGTGGAAACACTGAAACTCTCGGCCACACACCTAAACAATTCAAGGAGCCGACCACCGGAGTTTAAGGGAGAGCCAAAACCACTTCGCGTAAGCATGGATAAAGCAGATTACCAAGATATTTGATGTCTTGGGATGCTCCGAGGAGCAAAAGGTTCCTTTCACGCTTTTATGTTATAGGCGAGAGGCAGACATCGGTGGGAATCAGAAACGTACTCAACCTCGTCAGATCAAGATATCTTGGGAGAAGTTCCAGAGTCGTTCAACGACAAATACTTTTCTCAAAGTATTCGCCACACGAAGGAGGTGGATTTTATCAAGTTGAAACAAAACAATACGACCGTGTCGCAATACGAGGCAAAATTTGCGAGTTATCACTATTTGCATTCCCCACTGGTGGATAATGAAGAGAAATGGCGCGAATGTTTTTAAGAGGTTTGAAGTCGAGATACGCCAACATCTTATTTCTCATAAACCGTGTTTTGTATTCGGATGTTGTAAATAGGGCTCGCTTAGTGGAGCGCGATAACGAGTCAACGCAACTAAAAGAGAGCGCACCGACAAAATTATAATACCAAATGAGTAGTCATCGGGACGGTGACAACAAGCGTGGAGGAATCAATGGCGAGATATGGTAACCACTTTGGTGGTAATCGTACCAAAACAATAAGAATGGACATTTCAAGAAAAGGAGATTCAATAATGATGGAAAGACGTCAAGACCAAAGACCCGTTGTTAAAGAAGGAGAAAGACCACCTATCATATGCTTCAAATGCGGAGGAGAGGGACACATCACCAAATCGCGCCATGCCGTCCAAAGCATGTTATAATTACAGGAAGAGAAGGTCACTTAGCTCAATTTTGTCATTTCATCAAGACAAATTCAACTAAGATGGAGGCACCAAAGGTCATCCCGTAAAAGTCAAAATCGGTAGAGTGCAAGGAGAGCGTTTGTTGTGACCTCCCAGAGAGCAAGGAACCCGAATGAGGTCATCACGTAAGCTTATCATAAACTCTAATGAAGTCTATACTTTATTTGATACCGTTCTACCCATTCTTTTATTTCTCCTACTTGCGCCATCGATTAAATTTGACCAAGAAATTAGACTTCGACTTATCTCATGGAAACTCCGCTGGAGAAACCTTCATTACATCCACGCTTATAAGTCTTGTTTGGTTCAAATCGCAGACCTCACATTACCTCGTCGATTTTATTTCATTAAAAATACTTGATTTGACGTGATTCTAGGATTGATTGGTTAACTACTTATCATTCAAAATTGATTGTTTTCGTAAGGTTGTTAGCTTTCATATTCCTAACCAACCTATTATGCTAATTCAAGCCACCAAACCATTAAAATCAATCACTACTCATCTCAAGCCATAAAGCTATTCGCTTATCAAAAACTGATGTCAAGCTTTCTTAGCTCATGTCACGATTTAAACAAAATACGCCGCGCTTTGAACGATATTTCTATTGTTAATAAATTTCCGACGATTCTCCAAGAACTTCTTGCCTACCCCCAGAGCGTGAAATTGAATTTTGTATCGACCTTGAACCCTAGATAAAACCCATTTCCAAAGCCCCATATCGAATGGCTCTATTGAACTTCGTGAGTTAAAGACCCAACCGCAGGAATTGTTAGACATCGGCTTTATTCGGCCCTAGTACTTCTCCTTGGGGTGCTCCCGCTCTATTCGTGAAGAAGAAAGATGGGAGTATGCGACTTTTGTATTGATTATCGGGAGTCAATCATGTCACCATCAAAAATAGGTATCCATTGCCACGTATTGATGACCTGTTTTGACTAGTTGCAAGGAGCCAAATTCTTTTCAAATATCGATCTTCGTCCGGATATCACCAATTGAAGATTAGAACCGGCCGACATTCCAAAGACGGCTTTTAAACTCCTAAGACGGGCATTATGAATTCCTAATCATGTCCTTTGATCGACTAATGCTCCCGCCGCCTTCATGGATACGATGAACCGAGTATTCAAGGAATATTTGATCACTTTGTGGTCGCCTTTATTGATGACATCCTTATTTCTTCCAAAAGCCGTGAAGATCATGAAAGCAACACTTGAGGTCGACACTCCAAAAGCTTCGTGAATATAAGCTTTATGCCAAGTTAAAGAAATGCGAGTTCGCTTGAAGAAGTAGCATTCCTTGGGCACGTGGTATCAAGTCATGGAATATCTCGCTGACCCAAAGAAAGATCAAGCTATTCAAAGTCGAGAACAACCTAAATTAAGTGATCAAGTACGTAGCTTTCTTTCGGTTTAATTGGTTATTATCGGAGATTCGTGGAAGGATTTTCTCGAATCGCTACTCCATCGACTCAAATTGACTTGGAAGATACAAAGTTCGGTTGGAGCGAAGAATGTGAGAAGAGTTTTCAAGAACTCAAGAGGAGACTTATTTCAAGACTGCTCAACAATACCATCCGCTCGGAGGGATTTGTCATCTCAAAGTGATGCTTTGGGCAAAGGGTTGGGATGTGTTCTTATGCAACATGGAAAAGTTATAGCTTATGCCTCATGACAACTCAAAGAATATGAGAGGAATTATCCTACTCATGATCTAGAGTTAGCAAATGTTGTCTTCGCACTTAAAATTTGGAGGCATTACTTCACATGGGAGAAAGTGGAGATCTTTACGATCATAAAAGCCTCAAATATTTCTTCACTCAAAAGGAACTCAATATGCGACAACGACGTTGGCTTGAACTGCTGAAAGATTATGATCATACCATCCAATACCATCCCGGAAAAGCGAACGTGTAGTAATGACGATTGAGTAGAAAAGATCATACGCAAGTACGAAAGTGCGATATTGTCAACGCAAAGGCCCATTTTGTGTGACTTGCAAAGGATGGAGATAGAGTTAAAGACTCAGGGACGCATGTGATGATAGCGAGTATATACGAGTAGAACCGACTTTAATCGATAAAGTTAAAGTCGCCAAGCTACGGACACTGGAGCCGATGCGTATGAGGAAGAAAGTGCAAGAAGGTGCTATGCCTAAGCAAGAATCGATGAAGAAGGAATACTTGAGTCAACTCCAGCACTTTGTGTTCCTAACGACCGATTTAAAGTATAATATCATGATGGAAGCGCACAACACACCATTTGCAATCCATCTCGGGAGTACCAAAATGTATCATGATATTCGCCATACATTTTGGTGGAGCAATATGAAGAGAGAGATATATATTTGTTTATCTCAAGGTGTCTAACTTGTCAACGAAGTTAAAGCGAGCATCAAGTACCAAAAGGTCCATCAGAACCACTTGAAATTCCGTAATGGAAGTGGGAGCACATTACCATGGATTTCAAGCTACGGCCTTCCTAAGGTTTCTCAAGGCATAGATGCGATTTGGGTCATTGTTGATAGATTGACCAAGTCTGCTCATTTCTTATCGATACGAGAAACTTATACACTTGAACGCCATGCTCAGATGTATATAAACGAGATTGTAAGATCGCATGGTATGCCAGATCCATAGTCTCGATCGAGACCCAAGATTCACTTCACGATTTTGGGTTAGTTTGCAAAAAGCTATGGGCACAGACTTCACGATTTAGCTTCTAAGATATCATCCTCGGGGCCAGACGGACAATGGAGAGGACTATTCAAACTCTTGAAGATCTATTAAGACTCGTGTCCTTGATTTCAAGGAAGTTGGGACAAGTTCTTACCATCGGTGGAGTTTTCCTACAACAACAGCTTATCAAGCAAGTATTGGCATGGCTCCATTCAAGCGTTGTATGGAAGAAAGTGTCGCTCCAAAGATCTTTGGGATGAGGTGGGTGAAGCAACGTTGTTGGGACCGGAGTTGGTACGCATGACTACTACGGAAAAGATTCAAACGATCCGACAACGATATAAAAACCTCACAAAATCGATAAAAGAGTTATCTTTGATCTTCATCGAAAGGACGGGAATTCGATATAGAGATCATGTGTATGTTTGTAAGAGTTGCTCCATGGAAAGGAGTTACAAGATTTGGAAAGAGAGGAAAACTTAATCCTCGATTCATCTGGTTCATTTTAATCCTCGATCGAGTAGGGAACTGCGCTATATAGATCGCTTTTACCGCTAGTATGTCTCGTGTTCATAACGCTTTTCACATATCCATGTTACGTAAATATGTGAAAGACCCGAACCACATTATCGAAGTTAGAACCGGACGAAATAGCGGAAGATTTGACGTATGAAGAGGTTCCTGCTCAAATCTTGATAAGAAAGAACATATTCTACGCCCAAGGTTATACCTCAAGTTAAAGTTTTGTGGAGGAAACACGATGTTGAAGAAATGACTTGGGAGTTAGAATCAAATGAAATCAAGGTATCCTTACCTCTTCGACATACCAGTGTATCGTACCCTAATTTCGAGAGGGCTTAATTTCATAAGAAAGGGAGGTTGTAAGACCCCAACTTTTATAAATAAAGATGAATTTTCTATAAATATTATTTTGAATATTATGGAATAAATTTGATATAATGTTATAGTTGTGGTAATATTTATAAATTTTGCAAAAAGTAAGCAAGTTGTTATAAAATATTCGTTTGGTCGGGAATATTCTTTTTTGTCGGGGAATATTCGCATCGACTACCAATCATTAATGGACCCCACAACGGAAGTATTATCGTAGTTAGAAAATGACAAAAATTATCTTTCTATAAAAATAAAGGCAGAGGTGTTACCGTTAAAACGCTGAACTACCCTAGTAGTAAAAGTACAATGAATACGCCAGAGTGTATAATAAATAAGCACATATTATTAATTATCGATGCTTACGTGAGAAGTCACTCAAATATACTCAATTATTACTACATAATTACGATGATCATATCTCTTATATTATTGATTCAATTATTGTCACAAAGATCATCTATAATATGTTATAGTATTAATCAATAATTGAGACGACAAGTTATAAATGATTAATAATTGTTGAAAGATTAAATATGTGTTGATTAAAAATAAAATGATTTGTGGTAATATTTATTCAATCCTCGATGTATATAAAGAGTCTACATTATGAGACGTTTGTGGTAAGTTTGATTATTTTATAAATGCCCATATGTCATCATCTAAGAGTCTTTTCACAAATAGTAATTACCTTCACCGTCGATAGTAATTACCTTTGTGAATACCTAATTACCTTCGTCGATAGTAATTACCTTTACCAGACGTCAAACCACTTGTCGTTTCACATTACAAAGGCCAAACCACTTTTCTTTTCACATCACGACACCATCGAGCCACTTGCCTTTTTCACATGGCGCAGTGCTAAGCTAGAAATCTTCTATAAATAGAGGCCTAGTGCTTCATTATTTTCACGAATTCATTCAAGCTATAGAGAGAGAAAGTATAGAGAGAATAAGAGAAAAGAAGAAGAGTATTTTGTTACTACACTCTGCGCAGATTCAATCTCCTACTAAAAGTAAGGGTGTTATTCTTTCTTATTCATGAAGAGAACTATTGTTATTCCATTGCTTATTATTCTGTTGGAATAACCTGTATACGTGGTTTACCCTATACTTGGTGACATTCTTCTATTATTCTATTGGAACATCCTGTCTGTGTGTTTTACACCGGACCTGGTTCCATCTTTATTATTATTCTATTGGAACATCCTGTCTGTGTGTTTTACACCGGACCTGGTTCCGTTTTTATTATTATTCTGTTGGAACATCCTGTCTGTGTGTTTTACGCCGGACCTGGTTCCATTCTTTATTATTCTGTTGGAATATCCTGTCTGTGCGTTTTACGCCGGACCTGGTTCCGTTATTTATTATTCATTAGAATAACTTTTTTGTCGCGATCTATCGCATGCATGGTGATTTCTTTTGTTATTCCATTCTTTATTATACCCAAATTGGTTAAAACTTTGACTTCTATACTCTACGAAATTAGTGGAATATCCTTGATATTTGCGCTTCATCCAAAGATCCTTTCATGGAAATATTCTTCTCGATTTCTTGAATTTTACTCTACCAAGCAAAGATCATGTTATGAATTTGGATGTTATTGGTTCCTAGATAAATTAATTCTTGAACTTGTTTTATTGAATTCTTATATCATTGTCATCATCCTCATGTTTATATTATGTTGAAAGTCATCTCGTGGCCCTGGAGTGCATAGATGGACTTGGTATGATTATATTTAGAGACTATTCTTATAATCATGACCAGTAATGTTACAAATGATGTAGTAAAATCCTCGATGACCCGTAGTGCATTGATGGGCGATTGTTGGCATGATCATGACCATTAATGAATACACAAATATTCTCGGCCCGTAATGCATGAATAATTGTGGTCGTGATACTAAAGAATATCCTTAAGCCCAGTAGTGTGCGAGGGTGATTCGATGATGTGGAATATTTATTAAAGTCGAGTCTCAAATATAATAAAGATGAAAAAAACCTTTTAAATCATAAAAGATAGTAGATTTTATTTTCTACTTGACTCTTTTTAATGGATTCATTGTTCATTGTAGTTAAACTTGATGTTCATTATATTTTATCGCTTTAACACTTTTTGAAAGCTAATGATAATTTATTTTGCATTATCTTAGTCATAATATTTCTTCTTGAGCTAGTTGAGCTCACCCTTTCTTTTTTCTCTTGAAAATGAGAATATATAGGACGGGACGAGTCTGGGAACGGAGTAATGGTCCGTAGGATAGCATTAGTAGTCCTCACTATTCTATGAAATAGTGTGATAATAATTGTAATGAGGACTCTTTTTGAGTTTGTATGATCTCTAGTAGACAATATTGTATTCAAACTCACAGTTTATGTCATATTGTACACGACAGTTATATTAGTAAGTTGTATTTAAATTCTGTACCATGTATCTGACTACCCAGGATGGGTGATGTATACCTATTTTTGGGGGCGTCACATTATTGATGAAAGCTATTGATAATTAATTATCTTTAGTCATGATATTTCTTACTGGGCTAGTTGTGCTCACCCTTTCTGCTTCACAATTTCTTTCAGGTAATAAGAGTGTTGCTTAGTAAGAGTGTTCACGAAGTTGAAATCGGCCAGGGATAACAGGAAATAGAAACGATGGTCTCTCTAAATTGTAGAGGTTATCCTTAAACAGAGATAGAAAAGTGTGTTGTATTCTATACAACATTTAGTAGTTATATTTGGTGAATCAAATAGGGTGAGGTGAACCCAATTTTGAAGGGTGTTTTGTCACTATCATACAAGATGTCTAATGACATACAACCTCGTGTTATCATAAGACAGGGGTTGTGCGCATCCACTTCTTTGAGTATATTTTACAGCACTACCTATATGATCTTGGAGTTGATTTAAAATATAATATTCACTTGGAGACAGTGGAGATAGTTATATGTCAAGAGAAGACTCACCATTGGAAAGAAGATGATAGTAATCTTCTCATTTTTCTTTAGTCTATTAGGTCAACCAAGGATAATTTTGTGGCTATATAATATCTATTATAACCTGTATTTATGGCCTCCCAAATGTCTGAAGGTTTCCTTGAGCACTTCCCAAAGATTTTAGTTTCTAAAACAAATTTTGACTATACTTTTATGTAAAAAGTACCATTGTAAGGTTGTGGTCGAGGCACCATGAGAGTTACATACATTTGTATTAAAACTCACAGTTAACTGTGGTCGTATTCTATACGACAGCTCAACAGTTGTATAAATGAAGTTGTATTTGAATTTTGTACCATGTATCTGGCGACTTAGAATGGGTGATGTATACCTAATTTTGGGGGCGTCACATTTGGTATCAAAGCTTAGGGATATGGTCGCTGGCGGAGATAAGAGTCTAGAACTAGGAGGGGAGAGACGAGTTATATACTTCGCTAGTGTGTGACTTACCTAAGCTGAAATTGTTTACTTGATAAGTTGACAAATTGTGATATGTCAATTAACCTTTGTTTTGAAGATATATTCTAGAATGATATCTGAAATACAGGAGATGAGCAATGAAAAATCATGATCTGAGAGGATATAACCGGAAGGTACAATCCAAAAGAAAGCAAGGTATTCTCATCTCTTCTAATATCAGTATCGTACGTAAATTTCGAGGCGAAATTTCATAAGGAGGGTGATTGAGTGAGACCGAATTTTATGAAATAAAAGTATTCAAAAAATTTTCTATTTTGGTAAATAAAGACGGTATTGATTATTGATGCTTATGTGATAAGTCACTCAGGTTTTGTTTTATTGGTATTATTAATGTAATAAAACAAAAAAGCTTTTTATATAAAATGAATACTTTTATAAAGTTATTCTATAAATAGAATATATTATATTCTATTATCAAGCATGTTTTTTAGTAATAAAATCTTTTTATATAAAATGCAGAATACTTTTATAAAGTTATACATTTTATTAGACAATAATTAGAATATATTATATTTTATTATGCATAGTGTTTTGCGATAAGCACTGATAGTGTTTGCGTAGTAAAATCTTTTATAAAATTATTCGTTTTATTAGATTATAAATAGAATATATTATATTTTTATTTAAAAGATTTTGCTTTAAATATGGACCGTCAGATTAAAGTAAATCAATCTGGACCGTTCATGAGTTAGTTACTATACAGTCCATTTTTCTATAAATAGAAGCTTATTCATTCATTATTTCTTACGAATTCACAGAAACTCTAGAGAGAGAAACTATAGAGAGAAAGAAGAAAAGTGTTCTGCTACTTCACTACTTCTATATCCAGTACTCTTCTTTCAAAGGTAAGGGATATTATTTGTTGTACTCGTAAGGGGTATTCTTTCTTTCTTATTCGTGAAGAGAACTTACATTATTACATTTTTATTATTCTCATTAGAATAACTCAGATACGCAGCTACCCTATATACTTGGTGAAATTCTTACATTATTCAATTCTTTATTATTATGTTGGAATAACCTTTACATGCAAAAGTACGTGGTGAAATTCTTCTAATATTCCATTCTTTATTATTCATTGGAATATCCTCGTTGCAAGGCGTTTTCGTTTTACTGAATTCCGTTATTTATTATTCATTGGAATATCCTCATCTCATGACGCGTTTACTGTTGGACTGGTTCCGTTATTTATTATTCCGCTTTAAATATCCATCATGTATGCGTTCTACCGGATCTCGGTTCCATTATTTATTATTACATTGGGAATAACCCGCTCGGTGCGATCTATCGCATGCATGGTGAATCCTTCTTTTATTCCATTCTTTATTATTCTGTTGGAATAACCTGTCTATGTGGATTATCACATGCATGGTGAATGATTCTTCGTATTCATACGAATAGTATTTTCATTAAAAATGGGTTTCTGCCAGGGGCAGATTCGTAATTTTTCTGACTCTCAAAAATTCTGGAAAAATTTGAAATGATAATTTAATAAGTTTTCTAAATTGTGTCCAAAAATGGTGATTTTTGGATGTATAAATTAAGAGTTATGAATTTTATAGGAAAATACTATTTTAAAAATAAACTCTTATAACTCCTTGTGGTTAACTCCAAAATTGGTAAAATTTTTATTGGGAGCACATGTATATAACAGGAGTATACCCTGTAAATTTCAAAATTTTTGGATAAAAATATAATTTATGATAAATGTCTAAATATTCGGTAGTTTTAGCCATATGAAAAATAGTAAATGAATTTTAAAAATTCTGAAAAAAATATATGTTCAAGATGGGACTATATTCTACTAAATCCCAGAAAAAAAATATTTTTGGGAGTGATTTGGTATTTTTCATGAAAATGAACTAGTTATGAGAAAATGAATTAAATATGTTATGTGAAGTAATAAAATTGGAAAATAGAATTTTATGGCTTGAGAATCCTATATAGGGTATATGCAGATTTTTTATGAGGGATTTGATCATTGATGATGAAATCTTATGAGCATGGCATTTTGAATGATTAAATACATTATTTGATAAAGTGTAAACAATTGAAATAAATTGTTTATAAGTTTAAGAAATGATTAAAATATTGTTATAATATTAATGATATTAGATTATGAGATTATTAAGTGATTGATAACATTTGGTTATTATTGAACGCTGGATAAATTGTATTATAAATGTTTAATATTTATCATTTATCTCATGTGATTGATTCTTATATCATTGTCATCATCCTCATGCTTATATTGTGTTGAAAGTCATCTTTGGTCGTAGTGCATAGATGGACTTGGTATGATTATGACCAGGGATTATTCAGTATAATCATGACAGTAATATTATAAATGATGTAGAAAAAGTCCTCATTAGCCCGTAGTGCATGAATAATTCGTGGTTGTTATACTAAAGAATATCATTGGCCTGTAGTGCAGGGATGATTCATATGATGTGGATTATTTAAGCTCAGTCTCAGCGATAAAATATTGGTTATACACTTTTAATTTGTAGAAGATAGTAGATATCATGCTCTACTTGACTCTTCTAAAATATAGTTGTATGTCTTTGGATTGTAGTGCAAAGATGAATTGTTAATGAATATCTTTGGCCGTAGTGCAAAGATGAATTTATTAGTATGATTATGAACAAGAATTATGATTTGGTATAACCATGATTTTTTATGTTTCAAGTGAAGATAGGTGATGAAAATTATCTTCATCACAGGTATGCGAAGAGAGAATTTAGAATCACAATTGTGATTATGAGTTATTCATATGATTGTGGACAGGAATTGTTGATTGATGTTACAAGAATAAAATATTATTGGTGGACTTTTAACATAGAGAAGATAATAGATCTGATGGTCTATTTGACTCTTCTAATGGATTGTTCGTTCCGCTGCAACCATGGTTGAAAAGTTTTATCATCTACCATATGTTCTAAATCTCTGATTTATTATTGATGAAAGCTATTGATAATTAATTATATTTAGTCATGATATTTCTTCTTTCAAGTTTATTATTGCTCACCCTTCTGCTTCACAATTCCTTTCGGGTAATAAGAGTGTTCTTAGTAAGAGTGTTCTTGGTCAGGCGGGGATAACAGGAATAGAATGATGGTCTCTAGTTGTGGAGGTTCTCCTTAAACAATATAAAAAAGTGTGTTGTATTCTATATAACATTTAGTAGTTATATTTGGTGAATCAAATAGGGTGAGGTTGAACCCAACTTTGGAAGGTGTTTTGTCACTATCATACAAGATGTCTAATGACATACAACCTCGTGTTATCATAAAGACGCGGGGTTGTCTTTCATCCACTTCTTTGAGTATATTTACTGAGCACTACCTATATGATTTTGAAGTTGATTTAAAATATAATATTCACTTAGAGACAATGGAGATAGTTATATGTCAAGAGAAGACTCACCATTGAAAAGAAGATGATAGTAATCTTCTCGTTTTGCACACCTCTATAATACTAGTACATAGATACCAGTAGTACTCGTAGCACACACGATGCGTGTCAGAAAAAAATATCCACAAAAAACAAATTGAATTTATAAATAAACGGAATTGATAATTAGAATTGATAAGTTGGTCAATTTGTGAATAGATTGTTGGCACGTAGGACCTTATTGACCAATTGACCAACTTACCAATTTTTGAATTTCTTGCTAACCACTCCCTAAACAAAACACTAATAACAAACAAATTGAATTTTAGACTGAAAACAACAAACAAAAACTGGAAAACCAAGACAGATCCCCAAATTGTGTTGCCTTTTTTCCTTCTTTTCTTTTTTCACCACTTTTAAAATTTGTTTTATAGTATAATTAGAAATAAAAACCTAAAAGAAGGGTTTGAAATCAATGAATTGTAGCAAACCCTGGAGCGAATAATCCCAAAGGACTTGTGTACGCAATTAAACTGAATATATAAAAAATCACCATAAAGTCTAGGAGTGAGGAAGAAGAAGAAAATTATATGACAAAAGATCTGATTTTGTTGATGGGTTACCTGATGATTTGGTCATCTCCGCGGCTCAAGCTATACATAATTTGAAGCATAAATCTGAACAAAAATAATATATGCATTTAAAAAAATAAAAAAAAAAACAAATCAAATTGCTCTGATCAAGCAGTTGTAAGAAATGTGATCACTTCAACAAGAAAAAAGGTAGTAGTTATGAGAGAAGGAAAGATGACGTGAGTAATTAATTTATTTATTTTATTTATCCTAAAGCGTAAAAAAAGCCAAAAACTTTATAATAAGAGAGATAATCTCATCACGAAACAATTCACAGCTACCGGAATCTAAGAACAAATGTGCCCACCAAAATTTGCAAAAACTATAACCAACAACACAAAATTGTGAAAAATTAAGCTTTTTAGTAATGACAATAAACATGATCTTGTCCTAATAAGTAAGGAGAACTACTTGAAAGAAAACCTTGTGAATCTGAGGAGAAACTCACTGAATTACCTCAAAGACTGAGAAAGAGTAGATTTTTGGCAGGCAAATCAATGGGACTTTGATTCAAATGGATGGGACCAAATGTCTCCAAGTAACAACTATGCTGACTTTGTAAATACAGGTTACAAGCTCCAGTTAATAAGTTGAATATGGATTTCCACATAATGTCCAAATCTAAGGTAGGAATCAACTAAGCATTAGCATAAAAAGAAGTTAGTCTACTATATATCAAAATATACAAAAGGTAAGATTATGATTATGATAATATTGAAAAACACCACTACATTGTCAAAGAAAGTATGACACTTATCCCAATAAGTTGTGGCATAAATTTCTAGAATAACTAAATAAGTATAAATGCAATTAGGTCAAAAAGAACATTAGAGCATGACGCTTTCAAGATATTATTGTCAACTCTCAGTCATTCACATTCTCTTTCACTCTCCCTCTCTCCCTCTCTCTATATATACATATATAATTCATTTTTAATTAAACTTGTTCTTCACTCTCTTGAGTCCAACTTTAACCCTGTTCAATGTAGCAAACAGCCACCACAAATACAATCCACAAAGTTTCAAACAACACATCCATGACAGAAATCATAGTTTCAAACAACTCCCACAATCCACAAATACAACCCTAAAGGAAATACATAAAATAGCAAATTGAATTCCAAGGTGCCTCCCACAATCCACAAATACAACCCTAAAGGAAATACATAAAATAGCAAATTGAATTCCAAGGTGCCTCCAATCTGAGATCTTCTGCATATCACCATACATCCCAGGTTCAAATTAAAACAAAAGGAGATATTTTAACAGAAATGAATCTATAAAAGTTCAAACATTTAAAAGTCACAAATTTACAATAGAAACATATATATTTATATATATACTTGTACCAAATGCGTTTCCAACTGACCCTCACTTCTATGATGTTTATTAGTTTTTCCGATTTACCATGGAATTCAGCACCAAAGGATACATTTGCATTAAACTCCGTGTCCGTGTCCTTGCTTTACAGATGTGCACAAACTATGAGGTTGGACTTGACTGGAACGGCTACTACGGATCTGGGTAATGGAATTGGCTGCCCATCTACTACTACTACGCTTTCACTAGAGTCCTCCTTGAGGAAGAGAAAACTCTCACAAACAGGATCAACAATCATTTCATTTTTAGCGGTGATCAATCCATAAACGCCTTTTATCTTTTCATCTATCAGGCAAACCTCTACATGGGCTTGCATGGCTTCATTGAGGTCAAATAAATATGGCTGTATGGAATAGTTAAAAGCATTCACCTAGGAATTTATTCGGAAAAAGTAGCCATCATCGTCAAAGCAGTCCTTACAGTTTGTGATGCGTTTGGGTTGGTGTTCGGAGGGGTTGGTGAGATTCAGATCCCAAAAGACAGTGATAGTATCATCGATCAAAATAGCAGCACGATTGAGGCCAGTCAGCAGCAGATCACCCCCATCCTTAATATATTGGGAGTGCTCACTCCTGTAGGTGTATTTATGAGTATTTGAATTATCATGGATCAATATTTTAACAGACAGGTTGCCTCCCCTGTGGATCCTCACCCAATACACCTTCATCAACATATCTCCGTGATCTGGATCTGCATACTTTCGCCCGACAAAGAACTCCTGGACATCAGAGACCTCCTTCTCGTCCTCGCGATGGCGCTTCCCGAGGCTGAAAATTTATGTCCATCTCCAGATTTGATTCAACAATTTCCGTCTGAAAGTTGTCCATAACCGCAATAACATAAAATAGTGTGCGTATTACGAATTAGAGGAACATGAGAATAAGGAGAATGGTGGCAAATGAGTCCTTTGCAAAAGGATGCATAAAAAACAAAAACAAATGATTGAAGGAAAAAATACGAGTGTTTTAACATGGTGGAATGGAGGAGGCCGACGGGATGGATTATGAATTAAATACCTTGGTATGTACCCTCTCCCATAATTATTCTTTTAGCCTGATTGATAGGACAGTTTCAGGCTTTCAGTGTATAATTTGAATTTGATCAAGGCCAGGGTAAATATATTTATTACATGAAAAAGTAAACTCCGCTTTATAATATATATTATAAACTGACTCTACCTTCCATTACAAATTATAATATTTTAAACCCTACCTTCCATTACAATTATAATATTTTAAACTAAATAATAATTTAATTTATATTATTTTTAAAAGTAATTAATATGAACAGTATTAAAAAAACTGGCTTAGGTTGGTAATAATTTTAACCCCACTAAAAATTATTCCTGGCTTCGCCACCGATGAAGACTGAAGAGTAACTAATTTATTTATTTTAGCCCTAAAGTGTAACCCAATTACATCAAAATAACCGTAAAAAAGCCGAAGGCTTTTATAATAAGAGATATAATCTAATCACAAAACAATTCAGTTTCCGGAATTTAGGAACAAATGTGCCAACAAAAACTATAACCAACAACACAAAATACTATACTAATAATTAAAAAGGACTAACTGAAACCTTGTGAATCTGAAGAGAAACTCACTGAATTACCTCAAAGACAAAGACACAGTAGATTTTTGGCAGGCAAATCAATCGGAATTTGATTCAAATGGGTGCGACCAAATGTCTCCAAGTAACAATTATGCTGACTTTGTCAATGCTAGTTACTGAACTCGATGAACGAGATATCGACTACAGAAAAGAAGCTCCAGTTCACAAGTTGAAGATGGATTTCCCCTCGCAAGAAATAATGCCCAAATTTAAGGTAGGAATCCACCAAGCATTAGCATAAAAAGAAGTCGATCTACTATATATGTTAACATTATATATCAAAACATACAAAAGGTAAGATTATGATTAAAAAAGAAAATAATTGCACCAATACATTGTCAAAAAAAATACGACACTTGACCCCAATTAGTTATGGCATAAATTCCTAGAATAACTAAACATGTATAAATCCAGTAACTGCAATTAGGGCAAAAACAACATCAGAACAAGATTCTTTCAAGATATTATTGTCAACTCTCACTCATTCTCTCTCCCTGTCTCTCTATAATACATTTTTAAAAAGTAAACTTATTGTTCACACTGAGTCAAACTTTAACCTTCTTCACTTCAATGTATTCTTTGGGCAATCTTCAAATCACAGTTTCTAATTGTTGAGCAGCATTCTTAAATCAAGGTTTTGACCAATAACATATTGATTCAATTCATATAGATTCAAAGCATGTTAAATCATATAGACAAGTTTCATACTAGTGTTTTTTACAGTTTAGTTTTCCAAAAACGAGACCCAAAACTTGCAGTAAGACATGCAAAGATTCCCTTTGTCATAAAATCACCAAATTACAATAAATATACAGTAAAGGTAATTGGTGGCCCACAATAAAAGGACAAAAAACCCATTTACTTTACCTTTTCTCTTGTACCAAATACAACACATAAGTCATGTTTATTTATATAATAATTATAATTCGGAACTATATTTTCTTGGATTATAATTTCAAAATTATTAATCTTAAGATTAAATAATTTTAGTCACATATTTATTTTTATGAGATTATTAATAAGATAACTTAAAATAATCATGTTTATTTTTAAAAATATTAAAAAAATTGGATAAAAACTTATCGTTTAAACTATCATACATTTACTACTAATAACAAAAAAATATTTGATTCTCGTTAATTTAAATATAAATGGATAGGATACAATATATTAGTCGCTTTTTATTTAAAAAGTTTAGGTTAATTTTGTAGTCCAAAATGACAATGATTAAAACCTAATTGTACATAATATTAAATAGCCCTCATTTTCAAGTAATTTTATTATCTCAAGATTAAAAGACACAAGTTTATTTTTAAAAATAAATAAAACGTGTACCACTTAATTTTATTGTTACTACTTACTACAACTAATACTGAAAAAAAAAAAAAATTGCTTGAGCCATAAGTAAATCAAATGGACAACGAAATAAATATTATGTAAAAAACATTTAATAACGCACTTTCGAGTTCCCATAAAGTAAAGCTACCCTCTTTGATATGTCCATGTAAATAAAACCCAAACAACCCCTTACTTCAGACATAAATGGAATTACTCTTCACCCAAACAACCCCTTAGCTTTCATCATTATATCTTCCGTTTTTTTTGTTTCCAAGTTTCTTTGTAAAATTAAATAAAACATAGTAATACAATAGCACAGGGGCATATCACTACATCACGTCTGGCTAAAAGCCAAGGCAACAGAGGAAACCACCCCACAACAAGGATCTGACACACTCAAAAGGAATATAACTTAGAACAACCCTCCCAATCTGCCACAAAGGCCCACTAGGATCCCAATCCTAGTACAAGATATCCATAGACTTGGCAAAACATGGCCCAAGCCTGCGGGCCGGGTCGAGCTTTGGGCTACAAAATTTCAGTCTAACAATAGGCACGAATTGGTCTCGCCATGCGGGACGGGCTTTGGGATGCAAAATTTCAGTCTAACAAAACCTCAGGGGGTGGGGTAGGAGTATTCTCCGAGGTCAAAAGTCTAGAGCTTCTCATTCATTATCCCCTTGACTTATGCTCATTATCTCTTTCATTCTTCAATCCTCCATGAACAGACCTGTAGCCGCCAATTTCTCAAATATCAGATTTTTTTTGTTTGATCTCCCAAAATTCAATATCAAAACTCGTTTATAAATAAGTATCAAGGTAGAGAACTTAATTTGAATGACAAAGGAGTTGCAAAAAATTCCAGATCCGCGATTCTGACGATAACATCCACAATTTCTTCCGCTATTATTTTAACGAAATCATTTGAATACTTATTTTTCTTTTTATTTCTTTTCTTTTTATTTTTCTGTTTTAACTTGGATCTGAAGATTATTTTGTCATTCTTCACATAACCAACATAACCAACCAAAAAGAGGAGAATTAGGATATAACAGAGGTAAGGAAAACAGAAAATCTGGAGTAGCAAACCAAGCAACCAACAAATCAATCCAATCCACAAATGTGTATGACATTTTGTTTATTTTGAAACAACAGTACAAATAATATATTAAATTTAAAAACTCAAGTATATAATAAATTAAACTTATTACATGATAACTGCAGTATAAGAAATTACATTTTCTGAATTATTGTCAAACATAAATAATAGAGGTCTATTCGAGACGAGATGTTTTCAGACGGCACCACACATATTTTCTAATTTTTCCAATTTAGGTCCAAAAATTGTACTATGATCAGTATCATTCTTTTCATATGATTTAAGATTTACTCAAATCTTATCGATTCAAAAATCATGCAGTGATCTAGCCATACTTTCATTTTTTGAATTTTTTTGTACTGCTCGACTCTTTTTTTGACGGATCAGTTGTAGACTGATTAACAACTGTCTTTCGAACTTTATTTATAGTAACTATAACTTGACATCTATCTTTACGTGCTACAGTAAGCAAACTATCTTTGCCACTATCTTTAAAATCACACCAGTTATAGTTATGTGATTTTTTAAATGCAGATTATTTATTTTAAATCCTGAAGATGCCGTTAATATTCCAAATTTTATAAAATTCTAATTTTACTCCATATAATTTATACGGCTGCATGTCAATTTTATAAAATTCTAATTTTACTCCATATAATGTATACAGCTACATGTCATCGGGGGTGATAATTTATATTAAATCCTTGTCAATTGTATAATTTTTTATAATAGTTACTCATATTTTTAGAATATAAATCTATATTTCCCTTCTTTAAAATTATTATTAAATTTAAAATATCTCAAATTAATTTTTAAAAATTAATAATAATTTTATAATTTTGAACGAAAAAGACGTAATAGGATTCAAACAACACAAAAAATTAATTTTTTATGTTTCAAAACGTATTAAAACTCATTTGTGATAGTTACTCTTCTAACCTATATTTATTAGACTAGATAGGAAAAAGATCAAATTTGATATTTTGTTATACTTTGTATGCATGTCTTATTTCAAAAAATTAGATACATAGGACTGTATTCATAAGTGAAGAAGGGTTCCAGTCTGGTGCTTGTGATGAACACAGGTTGTGCAATGGCATTAACAACTGCATATTAACACCTCTGTTCTAAAAATCCCCGCCTAGGTCCGCCTAGGCCCCGCCTAGGCGCTAGGCCCCGCCTAGGCGCTAGGCCCCGCCTAGGCGCTAGGCCCCCTCTTGGCGCCCCGCCTAGGACCTAGCCCCCCCCTCGGCACCTCTAAGCCCCTGCACACCTCACCTAGGTCCAAGGCGACAAAAAATTCTCTAGAAAATTAAAGTGTTCTAGGTGGAAATTTTTTTTTATTTTAATAATTACCCAAATCAAATCTTGATATATTTATTTTCTAATGATTACCATATTCATAATACTGAGGTTGTAAGCATATCAAATCACAACAAGAAGTGAACAATACCAAGTCAAATGAATAATTTTATTATAGTTGTAATTTTTGAACTTGTACTAACTTCAAATTATATAAATGAAGATACATTTGTAATATTTAGTTTAATTCTATTTTATAATTCTTAAATTTATGTTTAGTTTACAAGTTTTATTATTGAATTAAATTCTTGAAATTTTAAAATTTATTATTTAATAGCAATCTTATTTATAAATAAAACTAATACGTTAAAATATGTTTATACTTTGAACAATTGCATGTTTGTGTTTGAACTTTGACATTAGTAATATGGATATGTGTTTTAAACTTTAAGAAAAGACCTTTATTATCTTTATTATAGATTGTTATGCTTTATATTATTATTATTTTGTTTGGATAAATGTAAGATAAAATATTAAAATTATCTTAAAATAAAAAATCCCGCTTTAGGCCCCGCTTAGCCCCCTAGCGCTTAGGCCCCCCTACCGCCCGCCTCCCTTTAGCGCCTTTTAGAACATTGATTAACACCTTTGACATAATATCTTCTTCTGATAGAATATCTTCTTCTAATAAACAAATAAACCTACTCTATCGACCCATCTTTTTCAAGACTGTCATTAAATTAAACATCAACAATTCCAATTGGATTACGTAATTAGATACGAAGGCACAACGTAATTGATAAAATATTATTAATAATAATAGTAATTGTAATAAAAATAATAATTAAAATAATAATTATTATTATTATAATAATAATTATTATTATTAATATTTTTATTATAATAATTATGATAATAGTAATAATTATAATAACTAATTATAATAATAGGCACGGGCAATTACTAGTAGGTATATATGTCAGAAGTGTTGATGAAGGTTAACAGTGCTCAACTTCTTTTCTTCTTATCCGTATCATTTGTTACCATAGACAAAGATTCTCTCTAGTTCTAAAACTATAATAAATATTAATTGTTCATCTGTTTATGTTCTCTTTACATTAGCCATTCCTTTCTGTTTTTTGTTGTCATTACTTCACCCATAAACTCAAGCTTCTTTCTCGTATCAAAACATCTCACTTGTTTTATGTATATTTTCCTTTTACATCATCTCTCGGCTACTCGACAAATTCTTCAAGAAGTCGAGCGAGGGCACAGAGAGAGTCGGTCCAACCTACACTTAGACAGACTCCAAATCATTATATAGAATATAGGGATGAATTTGATATTTCAGAAAATAGTACTTCATATAGATTGTTTATAGAACAAATTAGAAAAATGTGTATAATAGAAAAATAATGTCCCCAGTATGAACATATACCTAACAATTATTTTAAGATAACTAATATATTCATATTGGGATATGTACATAATTTTTTTTCTATTATGCACATTTTCCTTAATTCGTTCTACAAACAATCTATATAATCTATATGAAGTATTATTTCTTGAAATATCAACTTCATCCTTATATTCTATATAATTATTTGGAGTCTGTCCAACTGCAGGTTGACTGTCTCTGTGTTCGCGCCCGCCTCCCTGAAGAACTTGTATATATAACAAGTGAGATGTTTTGTATATATAAGAACAAGTGAGATGTTTTGCTACGAGAAAGAAGTCATGAGTGAACAGACCTTAACGGCAACAAATAACAGAAGGGGTGAACTAATGTAAAAAGAATATAAACAGATGAACTAATCTGTCTTTGTGTATGGGGAACAACTGATAAGAAGAAAAGAAGTTGAGCACCGTTAACCAATTTATATAAGTTGTTGCTGTTGCAACTATGCATTAAAAGTCCCTCCAAATTAATTTAAGTATGCATCAGCAACAACTTATATAAATCGATCGTTCCCCATAAACACAAAAACAGATTAGTTGTTCATCTGTTTATATTCTCTTTACATTAGCCCTTCCTTTCTGTTTTTTTGCGATTAAAGTCTTTTCACCCATAAACTCAAACTTCTTTCCCGTAGCAAAACATCCCACTTGTTCTTATGTATATTCTTCTTTTACATCATCTCTTATTTACTAAGCGACAGAGTTGTTCGAGAAGTGAACAGCAGAGAGTCACCCAACAAACAGTTGGACACTCCAAATCATTATATAAAATATATGGATAATTTTATCTTTCAGGAAATAGTAATTCATATAGATTGTTTATAAAACGAATTAGAAAAAATGTGTATAATAGGAAAATTATGTCCATATCCCATTATAAACATATTAGGTATCTCAAACTACTTAATATGTTCATACTGTGATATGGCCATAATTTTCCTATTATACATACATTTTTCCTAATTCAAAACGATCTATATAAAGTACTATTTTCTGAAATATCACATTCATCCTTATATTCTATTTAATGATTTGGAGTATGTCCAACTGTAGGTTGGACCGACTCTCTGTGCACGCACTCGACTTCCTGAAGAACTTGTCATGAGTAGCGAAGAAATGATGTAAAAGGAGAATATACATAAAAAACAAGTAAAATATTTTGCTACCAGAAAGAAGCTTGAGTTTATGGGTGAAGGATCTTAACGACAACAAAAAACAAAAGAGAATGGCTAATTTAAAGATAATAATATAAACAGATGAACAACTAATGTGTATTATTGTTTTAGAACAAGAGAAAATGATACTGGTAAGAAGAATAGAAGGTTGAGCAAAGTTAACCTTCACTGTTGCATGAAAATGCATGAAAATGAATTTGGAGGAGCAGACATGGTGTCCAATGAGAATTGTTGATGTTTACTTCAATGACAATTTTGAAAAAAATGGGTCGGTAGAGTGAGTTTATTGTTTATCAGAAGAAGATATTATGTCAGAGGTGTTAATGATGCAGTTGTAGCCACTGCACAACCTGTGTTCATCAGAAGCACACCAGAGTGGAACCCTTCTTCACCTATGAATACAGTCTTATGTATCTAAATTTAAATTCAAGAGTGTAGATGGGTTAATAAGTATGGTAGAGCCTCAACCAAATAGGTTAACCTTTTAGGTAAGGAGATGGTACAACATGCTTATTAGGCCAGTCTACACAAGTTGTTGAGACACATTTGCCTCGAGCGTGGTGGAGTAATATTAGAGTAGAGCAAAGCTCTTGAAGGACTCGAAGGTAAAGTATGATTTGAATCGGGTAGAGCGGGCTCAAGATTACTTTAGGAAATTGCTCAAACACGTTTGCCTCCGGCGTGGTGGAGTAGTATTAGAGTTAAGCAGAGCTCTTGAAGGATTCAAAGAATGGTGAATAATGTAATGGGTATTCAAGTGAAAAGTGGAGATTGTTGCGATATTTCACATAAATCCCACATTGGATAAATTCAAAAGTGTAGATGGGTTAATAAATATGGTAGAGCCTCAACCTAATACGTTAACCTTTTAGGTAAGGAGGTAGTCCAACATGCTTATTGGGCAAGTCTACACAGTCTATTAGAGTCGAGCAAAGCTCTTGAAGAAAGTACAACAAATTCAAAGAAGTCGAGCAAAGCTCTTGAAGAAAGTACAACAAATTCAAAGAAGGTGTGCGCTGATGTGGGATGGATCGTACAATTCCGCTACACATACAAAGTACAACAAAAGATCAAGTTTGATTTTTTTGTTGTCTAATCTCATAAATATAGGTTAGAAGAATAACTATCACAAATAAGTTTTAATGTTTTGGAAAAAAAAATTAATTTTTTGTCATTTGAATCATATTAGGTCTCTTTCGTTCAAAATTATTGTTAATTTTTAAAAATTAAAATTATTTTGAGATATTTTTAAATTTAATAATAATTTTTAAAAAAGAGAAAGTATGGGCTTATACTCTAAAAATATGAGTCACTATTATAAAAAAAATTATACAATTGACAAGGATTTAATATAAATTATCACCCGATAACATACAACTGTATAAATTATATGGAGTAAAATTAGAATTTTATAAAATTTGGAAGACTAAAACCATCTTTAGGTTAAACTTAAAATGAATAATGTGCATTTAAAAAACCAAATGACTTTAATTGATGGGCTTTTAAAGATATTATAAATCCCAACTTTCACAAGTTGGATTTCGATTCGTCTTATTGTGTCAAAGATAGTTCTCTTACTGTAACACATAAGGATAGATGTCAAGTTATAGCTACTATAAATAAACTACAAATTCCAGTTGTTAATCTGTCAACAACTGATCCGTCAAAAGAAGAATCAAACAGTAAAAAAACTCAAAAAATGAAAGTATGACGAGATCATTGCAAATAATATAAATGATTTCTGAATCTATAAAATTTCAGTAAATCTTAAATCATTGTTTTACATCCTATGAAAAGGATGATACTGGTCATAGTACAATTTTCGGACCTAGATTGGAAAAATTAGAAAATATGTGAGGTGTTGTCTCAAAACATCTTGCCTCGAAAAGAACTCTATTATTTATGTTTGACAATAACTCAAAAGATGTAATTTCTCATACTGTAGTTATCATGTAGAAAGTTTAATTTATTACATACTTGAGTTTTCTAATTTAATATATTATTTGTACCGTTGTTCCAAAATAAATAAAATGATGTCATACACTTGTTTCTGGATTGGATTGATTGGTTAGTTGCTCGGTTTGCTACTCCTGATTTCCTATCTTGCTTGCCTCTGTTATCTCCTAATTCTCCTCTCTTGGTTGGCTCGTTATGTGAAGAATGACAAAATAATCTTCAAATCTGAGTTAAAACAGAAAAATCAAAAGAAATAAAAAGAAAAAGAAGTATTCAGATGATTTCGTCAAAATAATCGTAGAAGAAATCGTGGAAGTTACCGTCAGAATCGTTGATCTAGAATTTTTTGCAACTCCTTTGTTATTCAGATTAGTTCTCTACCTTGATACTTATTTATAAACGAGTTTTGATAATGAATTTGGTTGGTAAAAATTTGAATTTTGGGAGATTAACAAAAAAAATCTGATATTTGAGAAATTGGCGACTACAGGTCTGTTCATGGAGGATTAAAAAGAAAAGACATAATGAGCATGGGTCAAGGGGATAATGAATTAGAAGCTCCTCCTTCTCTCTAGACTTTTGACCTTGGAGAATACTCCTCCCCCTGAGCCGCCTCCTTCATTCCTAGAGGAGCTGATGTGATTTGGTTCCACCCATGAGCTGATTCTTTTCCTATATTGGCTTCTTTTCCCTTTCTTTCTCGTCGTGCCCTTTCCTATTTCCTGTGTTGGAACTTTCCTGGGCATCGGCTATGTGCCTAGAGCTGTGAGAAGCTTGTGTTAATGGACTCCTCCATGGTGTGTGTCGGTTCTGTGGGAGGTTCTTTTGAGATCTGCTTGTGGTGTGCCTTTTAGGAATCGGATCATCATTCTGATTTTCATCTTCAAACGGGGGTATCCTTTCCTCTATAATCGTTGAGCTCTTGCATCCTTGGTCTACTTATTTTATTTTACTCTCTTCCTCAAAACTTTCCTGGGCTTTCGGAGATGCCTCGAGGTTGAGGGTTGTTCCGAAGGGGCTTGAGTGACCTGTTTTTACGGTTTCCTGAGGTTCTTAGTACTGTTTGATTTGTTTTCCTTGGCTTGTTTTCTTCTTTAATGTCTGGTTTTGGGCTGCTCAGTTTTGAATGTGCAAATTTCCTTTGTTTAGGTTTGTTTCTTTCGTTATCGAGATCTGGTTTGTGGGTGGTTGTTCCTCTTAAACCTCGCCTCCATCTTCTCCTTTTCATTTTGGCTGGATATCTTTTACTAGGATTGGGATCCTAGTGGGCTTCACCAGGGCCTTTGTGGCAGATTGGGAGGGTTGTTCCAAGTTATATTCCTTTTGAGTGTGTCGGATCCCTGGGGTGGTTTCCTCTGTTGCCTTGGCTTAGCCAGACGTGATGTAGTGATATGCCCCTATGCTATGCTATTGTATTACTATGTTTTATTTAAGGATGTAGAGTTATGTTTGTTTATAAGGATTCATGAAATTAGACTATTATTTTAAAGTTTTTATTTATTTTTAAAAATAAACTTGTGTCTATTAATCTTGAGATAATAAAATTACTTGAAAATGAGGGCTATTTAATATTATGTACAATTAGGTTTTAATCATCGTCATATGGGACTACAAATTTATAGACAAAATTAACCTAAACTTTTTAAATAAAAGACTTATATATTGTATCCTATCCATTTATATTTAAATTAATGAGCATCAAATATTTTTGTTGTTGGTAGTAAATGTATGATAGTTTAAACGGTAAGTTTTATCCAAATTTTTTAATAATTTTGAAAAATAAACATGATTATTTTAAGTTATCTTATTAATAATCTCATAAAAAACAAACAAGTGACTAAAATTATTTAATCTTAAGATTAATAATTTTGAAATTATAATCCAAGAAAATATAGTTCCCGAATTATAATTATTACAAATAAACATGACTTATGTGTTGTATTTGGTACAAGAGAAAAGGTAAAGTAAATAATTTTTTTGTCCTTTTATTGTGGGCCACCAATTACCTTTACTGTATGTTTGTTTGTAGACAATTGAAAAAGTTGAGTAAAGCTAAATTATTGTAATTTGGTGATTTTATGACAAAGGGAATCTTTGCATCTCTTACTGCAAGTCTTGGGTCTCCTTTTTGGAAAACTAAACTGTAAAAAACACTAGTAAGAAACTTGTCTATATGATCTAACATGCTTTGAATCTATATGAATTGAATCAATATGTTATTGGTCAAAACCTTGATTTAAGAATGCAGCTCAACATGGGTGTCCTTTCCTCTATAATTGTTGAGCTCTCGCATCCTTGGTTTACTTATTTTAATTTACTCTCTTCCTCGAAACTTTCCTGGGCTTTAGGAGATGCCTAGAGGTTATGGGCTTGAGTGACCTGTTTTTACGGTTTCCTGAGGTTCTTCGTACTGTTTGACTTGTTTTCCTGGCTTGCTTTCTTCTTTAATGTTTGGTTTTGGGCTAATCTGGTTTGTGGGTGGTCGTTCCTCTTAAACCTCGCCTCCATCTTCTCTTTTTCATTTTGGCTGGATATCTTTTTCTAGGATTCGGATCCTAGTGGGCTTCACCGGGGCCTTTGTGGCTGGATTGAATTGATTTGTTGGTTGCTTGGTTTGCTACTCCATATTTCTTGTCCTGCTTGCCTTGTGACGCCCCCAAAATCGGGATTGTGCGTTAATACTACCTTGTTATAGCTTTAAAACATTATTTAAGGTTAAAATAGCTAACAATGCAGAATAATAAATTATTATTTTTTTGTGTCGTTCCCTGAATCGTAACCTTTACTACCCTTCTTTATACTAAAATCATATTCATTTTATGATTTACTTAATCTGAGTAAATGTATTAAGAGCTTCAGTCTCAATACTTAATATCTATTCTATCAATAATTCACTTATTACAAAATCATATTTATTCTCATTTCAAAATAAACATTCATTATTCATTCAACATTTCAAACTATACATAATTGTTAATTATTTAACAAAACTTTCATAGATTTCTACCATTTCTAATTCAAGGAAATGTATTCATTTTGCACATCGGTCAATCTTCATCATCCGTATAGCAAGTAATATTGCTTAACATCATTAACATGCAAAACGTTTGTGTTTGCAAGATTGAGCTCGACAGCCCAACAAATGTAACAGTCTATCATGTTTCACATAGCACACAATTCCATATGCACTATATTTCCTTTACTATGCATATCCGCATGCAACATATATTTCTTTACTATGCATATCCTATATGCATCAATAATTCCTTACAAAACATACAAAACATACATTCATGCATTATACATTTCTAATTCATCGAGACATGTGCCAGTACATATCACATATAAATTGAGTTACATAACCCAATTAACTTAGTCATATTTTGACTTTAACAATTCATAAAGCATGGTATGTAACTCACCACATAATCACATTTAATCCACAAACATAATAGAACTAAAAAACCTACCTCGTTCAATGACCATTGATACAAACTTTAGTTTAACTTCACTTCACGAATCATACACAATTATGTTCACATGTATGCATACATTAGTCACACATTCATATCCCATAACCTGTATGGTTAGTAAATTTTCACAAAATATATCAATATCTGATATTCTTATTTCCAAGAAACCTCCATATTCCTCTTGAATATTTTAGGTTTCGGCTTAATATAATCATACATCCTCAAAAAGTTCCAACACGACTTTTAAAATGTCAATTCATTACATTTATAGTTTATAACTCTTTATAATGCATTTACAGACTTTACACGCATCTATATGTAGACTTTTAGTCATATAGTGCATTTGTGCCTTTACTTTACGTAATTATAGCTTATTTTCGCTTTCGTGAGTAGTTTAAATGTTATTCCGCAAGAATATTAGCTTTCTAGGTTTTAATGCATTCATATTATATTACTTTTCCCATTTCATGTACACATGAGCTATATATATGTTTTTGCATATACGCCTCTTATAATGTCAAACATGGCCTCATTTGCTTGATTTGTAGGTAGACATGTTATTTGTATGTCTTATACCTACACATAGCTTATTTATGTCAAACGTTGAGTTTTCAACTCCGTTTGCATAATTCTTGCTTTGCATTTCAAAAACCATTCGGTTCCGAAATATAGTTTGAATATTCAACTTAAGGTCTCATATCGCATTCTTAGTTTCTTTTTCATATTAGAACGAATTTACACCTTGTATTCTATACTCAAGTTTGAGGTTTCACATTGTATTTATAGTCCTTTTGGTATTAAATAAATTTACAAGGCTTCAACACGGCTTTAGCATATCCTTACTTTACGTCACATAACCTCGATTAGTTATGACGTCCTTGAACACGATATTTCCTTCGTTCACAAGGTTTCCTATAATATCCATAGGAATATATTTAATCACATTAATTTCGTTAACTTAACTTATTTAAAAAAAATAGTCAAACACTTTATTATTTTCTTATATTATCTTTATAGGCAACCAACTATGTTATTTGAATAACTCAGTTCCATATCCAACTTCATCACCACATATGCTACCTTATTGCATTTGTAGTTCAATGTGTCTATCACACCATATGGCTTACCAATTTATAATACTTTTTTTTCATTCCATCTTTTCATTTAATCTACTATCTATCAGTAGTCTTCTTAATCATTCCAATTATATAGTAACCTTTTCTTATGATATTTGTTTTCAAGATCCTCACCAGAAGAAAGTGTTGGCACTTGGTGAAGCTTCAGGAGGGTTGTATCAGTTAAGGAGCTCTCAATCTGCAGCATAATCTTCTTGCAATAACAGTGAAATTTCTAGTTCTTTGTGTCATCATAAGTCTTAGTTATACACTTTTCTCAGTAATAAAGGCTATTGTGCCTATTAAAATCCATTCTACAAATGATTACAATACCACTTGTTTAGTTTATCCTTTGCAAAACAATGTAAATTGCCTTTTAGTACTAGTTCATCTCAAGCAGATCTTCTTTTGCTTTAATTCATTTGGATATTTGAGGGCCTTATAGAATTGCTACTTCTAATGAATGCAAGTATTTTTTTTTTAAACCTTATTTGTTGACTTCTTAAGATCTACATGGACTTCTCTGCTATCTACAAACCATTTTAGTACATCCATTAAAACAATTAGAATTGATAATGGTATTGAGGTTTTTTTTTTTTAACTCTGAACTTGGTTCATTTTTACTTCTTAATGGTGTCTTTGATTAACATTATATTACATTGACAAATCATTATAAGCATGGACATGGCACATCCTATAAAGGTTATGTAAGTTGCAATTGCAAATACTGAAAATAGCTTTCAGCTCAAGTAATTAATTCTCATATCTTTATATGTTACAGATTCTATAAAAGACTAGAAGAAGATTATTAGTTATCCCTATTTTAATATCTTTGGGCTGCTCAAACAATGGCCAAGAATGGCTCGACACACAAATTTTAAAATTTTAATTTTAGGTATAAAATTGTTCTTCGTTTTAATTAGTACCCCCAATCTCTTTAATTATGACATATAAGATAAACGTATCTCGCCATAGCCCCGGATTTGCTTGTCACATGGGTTTTTAATAAAACAGTCCATATAGGACTTTTGACAAACATGTTCTATGCACAAGTTCAAAACGCAAATTACATATATTAATACATATTCTCCGTACCAATTTCATTCTTATAACTCTGGAATATCAATTAATATAGATTAGAAATAAACCAATTTCTTTAAATCTAAAGATTAAGAATATTTTTACCTTTAGATTGAAGACTGAATGGAGAAAACCTTGCTTAATAATTTGTTATGGCTGAAATTCTTCTTTTTCTTGATAGTAATTGTTTAACATCTTCACCAATTCCAACGTTGGAATCCCATTTTTGAGTCATATACCTCTAATTTTCAGCTAGAAACACAAATTCGGTAGAGTTTGGTTTGAATAATGACAAACCCTTATTTTGATAACTTGGGAGGAGAATAAATTTAGCACAAGATATCTTTTCTTTTTGGAAGAGACGAAATGGAAATAGGAGAGAGCAGGGGAGGAATTGAGCTTATAAGCTCTTCTCAATTCTCAAATAAAATGCTTAGCTCCCTTTAGGAATTATATGCTTAGTGTACAGATAATAATCTAATACCTTGACACCTCCAGCTTGCAATCCAATGACTCAGCCACCCACAATATACCAAACATACATCATCCTTTTATTTACTCTCCTGAGCATACATTGTACATATATATGTATGTATCGTACATATATATGTATGTATCATACATATATACATATTTACTACATTTGTATACTTGATGACATATTTCTTATTCTCCCGTATATATATATTATATATATATTCATACATAATATATATTAACCATATTATGCTTATTTGATTTTACAACTAATTTTGTACCATTAAATTAAATTACCTCCTTCATTCCATAAATTATTACCAAACAATTCAATTTATATGTTAAATATATTTATTCAATATATTTAATCATTATTCATTTATAATTCCAGTTTACTAATTTGGTTCCAATATATATATTACACCAAATAATACACTAATATCACTTGCACCGTCCCAAAAAAATGAAAGTTACCTATTACATAAAGTAATATATCTAATGTAATAAAACCACTAGATATATTAAAACAATTTAATATTATAAATTATTTCAATATACTTTATTTAATGTATACAATAAATTGTTTTTCCACACTTTATTTAAGACCAAAACAAATATATAATAATTTCACATACATTTTATGTTTATTTTATAAAACATAATATCCAAAATAAATACACTTAAATGTAATTATATATGTAATATTATTTATATATCACATATATACACAAAATTTATAACCCAACATTTTCTTGAGAAATATTTAATAAAATAATTCCATCACAGAAATTATTGTAATATTCCTTATTAAAGTTTAATTTCTAATAATTTCATTATTAAAATTATTTCTTAAACTAATTATTCCTTTCAAAATTAGTTTTAATAATCATGCAATAAATATATATTTATATATTTATCACATATTCACATAAGCATCCATCGCCACATATATAATAAAATAAAATTTTATTTTAATAAATTCTTATTTCATTAGTATTCGAAACCATGGGTTATTATTCTTCTCTGACCGGTTATGTTTATCTTAAGTCTCATCTTCTATCAGTTCCTAGTCTTTGAGGTTTTTTTGGGCAGATTGGGAGGACTGTTCTAAGTTATATTCCTTTTGAGTGTGTCGGATCCCTGTTGCGGGATAGTTGATGTTTTGGATTTTGGGGTTTTTGAGTGATTTTCAACATCTTTGACCTTTATCATAAAAATGCCCCCCACAAACCACAATTATATGCTGAAAAATTAATTTTTTTTATAAAAAAAACAGCAAACAAAGCACAGCAGGAGAATGTTAGAGAATATATTCGGAACCAAATAATAAAATTATAAGAAAATCAGTAAAAAAAGAGACCTGTCCCAGTCGATCGATGTTAGTATCAGCAAGAGCCAACTCGAGAAAAGTTGCAGCCTCCGTTTCAACCGCCATTTTTATCCACTTTCACCCACCGCCAGCTATGCCGCTCGACGCCTTGACAGGACCAACAGAGAAGGAAAAGAAACATCGAATGACTACAATATTCTTCAGATAGTAAAAAAAAGAATTTTTATAGAAGAATTGAGAGAAGTCAAGCAAAGGGGGGACAAGGAGTCCGCACACTAACTGGGAACAGAAAATTAAAGATGGGAACAACTTCTTATATTGTCATGACCCAAAAAAAGAGCAAATAAGAAGAGAAAATATGAGACTCTACATTACAGGCGACATCATCCAAACACGATATTCACATGGCTTGTAATTTATGTAACTGTATATTTTACTAACACATACAGAAGGCCTAAATCTCTTACCAGTAATTGTTGCTGAACAACGATTGACTGGACGAATTCGGAAAACTGATTGCGGTTGATAAACTATTGTGAGAACCTTCTCCACAGATACTACAGAATGATCATTTAAAACCTTGTTATTCCATAATAAGTTGCCACACACAAAAAATGCAGTATACAATTGAAAATAGCAAAGCTGGATAGTGACAGCTAACTTTCTTCGTAGTTCTAGAACTTCGACTAACCCTTGTTTTTCTGTAAATATGAGCCAAGTTGGACAACAAGCTCTTGATCTGATGTATAGAATGCATAAGGTAACCTTTCCTCCTGCACAAACCGAAACCCCATAGTTTTATTACAACCCTTTTCATAATTAACAAATAAGTCAACTTGAGTTTGTTAAAACTGTTTGTAAAGAACCTAGATAGCCATATTCGGTGATCATAATATTCAATACACATACATAGTTGCCAAAACACCTTATTATACAATGATCAAATCATACTTCTTTTTCTATTTATCTGCCTTCTAAACAAACAAATACCACTATTCCCACCATAATGGAACTTTAAACTAAAACATCAACTTGTGATAAAGGAACAAATTTAAGAAAAAGGAAAATGATTTGAATGCTAAAAATTGTAACTTTTAAGCAGAGTACTCTTTATGAAATTAAAACCCCTGAAGTTGATTAAATTATGTGGACTGCCATTAAATTTCTAACAATGTACTCATTAGTTGCATGCTCTACCTTTCTAAACTTGGTATGCCCATTTTATCTATTAGGGAAAGAGGGTATATTATGAATTTATGAGTGAAATAACAATACATACTAATAATGTCTATTTTAGTTGGAATAATGGTTGCAGAGATATAGATATAGATACCTTGATAGACCATCTACAGTGGCATTAGACCATCTATAGTCTCACTTATATTGTCATCCCATACCTGTTTGTTTTGCCATCATCAAAACAATATTATTTTTTGCCAAGAACACGGAGTAAACATGACTATATATACTCAACCAGATAAACAATCTATAATATAAATCAAGCTTGTACATGTATAGAAGTAGATAAAGAGGAAAGAGAAGTAACCTCACGGCCGGAGGGATGAGAAGAAGAAGCGGAAGAAGAAGGCTTGGAAGAGGAGAGCCAAGAGGAGAAGGTCTTAGATCTTCGACTTCTTCTGCTTCGTGTCTTCTGCGTTTTTCAAGCTCCGTGAACCCAGTTAGGGCTGGGTATGAGAGATAAGAGAGAGAACTCAATTAGGGCTCTGTGAGTGTAAGAAGAGATAGAGATAGAAGGTTTAAAATTTGAATAACGAGGAATGAGATAGAGCTGATAGAGCTTAGATGTTAGTGTGACATTTATGTTTTCTCTATGCTCTGTTTTATATAGATTATTATTATTATATTATATTATATAGATTTTATAGTGTGTTATCAATTTTTTGGCGTTGCTTTCAGCAGGTCCGGGATGAAAGAGAAAATGATGGTACATAAATAAGAAAATTGAGAGGGCAGGCAATAATTTGCCGACCCGAACAATGCTATTTTAATCAGACGAGCGCCAATTCTCATTTTTTTTCCCGTATAAAAGCCTCCTTGCAAACCATATGACGCCGTCGTTTTAATCTTTTTTTTTTGGGTCGACCCTCGAGGAGGCGTGGACTGCTCACGACTCGATAACACTTATATATATATATACGTAATTGTTCTTGTCTAATTGTTCGTGCACGAAGACAAGACGTAACAAAAATTTAGATTAAAATTTGAAAAATATTATATTATTTAAAGATTTTTTTATAATTTAAAATAATTTACAATCACATATAACAATTATCATAATTTACAATCACATATATGGCAAAAAGTATTTTTACGCCACTGTGGTTGTAGTATTTTAAACAATTAGTCACTGTGCTTTTAAAATATTCAATTAAATTTAATCGTCTTTTTTTAAAATGTTCAATCGGATCATTCATTCCATTTTTCGTAGAATCGCTTATAACAAATCGTGAAAGAGTTTCTTACGTGTCTTTTTTGAAAAAAAAATAATTACGTGGCATATGCTTAATTACATAGTATATCCTTATGTGGCAACAAAATAATTTTTTAATGGATTTTCTTTATAATTTTTTCTTCTCAAACAAAAAAAATAAAATAATAAAATCATTATGTAGTAAAAAAAAATTAAAATAATAATAAAATTAAAATAAATATTTTAATTCATTTTTTTATAATTTTTTTTCCTTTTATCTTTTTCTTTCTTTTAATAATTATTTTTATTTTAAAAATTAATTCCAAATAATATATCAAAATTTTTGTATAGTGTTCATCTTCTCCACAAATCCCAACAAAAAGCTCGTTTATTCTACTGTAAACCACCGGCAATGACCACCGGACAAATCCCAACAAATATGCAGAAAACACATAATCCAAACCACCGGACAAATCACAACAAATATGCAGAAAACACATAATATCTAGATCGGAAAATTATGAGACCACGGGACAAAATCCAAACCAGAGCCACCGCCCAATTCAACCTCACCACCACCGCCGCCGACTCCTCCCGGCTCACCACAAAGCTCAATCTCACTATCTCCTCCACAAATCCCAACAAAAAGCATCGCCCCTAGCCTTCAGTGCGGTCTCCTGTTATTTGAAGATCTGTAAGGATTTTCCAAAAAAAATTTACAAGCTCGATCCGATTTTATCGAACTGAGATCGTAGCCTCTTTTAATTTGCTTCTTCGTCTTCAAAATATCTGTTGCATTAATCGATTAGCTATGGAGGCAGTTTTCCTCGGTTCATGTCACAACCTACAAAGAATTTTGTTCCATCTTCTTCAAACTTTCATGGCGGTGGTGGTTTACAGTACGTATATATACGCCTCCATTTTCATTCCCAAATTCTTCCTCTTCCGATCCCAAATTCTTACTCAAATTGATTATTTATTTTATTTCTATTTTATGTTAATTATGTACTTACCTTTTTTATATCATTAAAATATATATTAGTATTAATTTTTAAAATAAAAATAATTATTAAAAGAAAGAAAAAGAGATAAGGAAAAGAATACAAATAAAGAAAATTTTATAAGTATTTTAAAACATAAAAGTATTTTTATTTTTATTTTTAAAATAAAACATACATATTATAAATATTATAATATTAATTTTATTAATATTATACATATTATAAATATTTAGGTAAAGAAAAAGAAAGAAAATAAAACATAAAAATATTTCTATTTTTAAAATTTTATAAGTATTTTAAAACATAAAAGTATTTTTATTTTTATTTTAAAATAAAACATACATATTATAAATATTATAATATTAATTTTATTAATATTATACATATTATAAATATTTAGGTAAAGAAAAGAAAGAAAATAAAACATAAAAATATATTTTAAAGTTTCACACATAGAATTGATTCAGATTTTTTTTAAAAGTGTAGTAGGCTCGATAAGATTAGAATTTAACTGACCTGGCCATTACTACTACGCGTAGAAATAACTTGTTTTTTCTTCTTTTTTCAAAAGCCACGTGGGAAAATCAAATTGATTTTTTAACGTCCGCCTCTACAAATTGGATGAATATTACCGATTGAACATTTTTAAAAAGTACAATGGACTAATTGAATATTTTAAAAGCAGTGGCTAATTGCTTAAAACACTACAACCACAGTGGTGAAAAAGTGTTTTTGCCTCTATTCTATATATATACGTAATTGTTCTTGTCTAATTGTTCGTGCACGAAGACAAGACGTAACAAAAATTTAGATTAAAATTTAAAAAATACTACATTACTTAAAGATTTTTTATAACTTAAAATAATTTACAATCACATATAACAATTATCATAATTCACCACACCACCGCAATAATTAATTTTTCTTTAAAAATAGATATTCAGAAAAATTTAAGCATGTCTACAAAACTTACAAATTATCAATAACAATTTTTATAATTCACCATAACACCACAATAACAATTATTATTATTATTATTATTATTACTATTATTATTATTATTATTATTATTATTATTATTATTATTGTTGTTGTTGTTGTTATTATTACTATTATCATAATTATTATTATAATTATTACTATTATTATTATTATTAATATTACTATTATAGTTATAATAATTATTATTACTACTACTATAATTATAATTACTTGTTATTATTGTTGTTATTACTATTACTATTAATATTATTACTATTATCATAATTATTATTATAATTATTATTACTATTATTATTATAATTAATATTACTATTATAATTATAATAATATTATAATAATAATTATTATTAATTATATTTATAAGAATTATTATAATAATAATTATTATTCTTAGTATTATTATTACTATTCTTCTTATTATTACTATTACTATTATTTATTATTATTATTATTGTTATTATAATAATTAGAATTATTACCATTATTATAATTACTATTATTATTATTATAAGTATTGTTATTATTATTATTGTTATTGTTGTTATTATTATTACTATTGTCATACTTATTATTATTATAATTATTACTATTATTATTATTATAATCCAATTCATAATCATAGTTGGTTTATCCGTATCTGTCCTGATGTTCTAAAAAACGAAACTCCCAACTGGTTTTTCGTTTGGTGGGATAAATTTGGAATCACTCTTGAAACCCTACCGAATCCCGTTCAAACAGCATTCAAAGAATGGCAAGTAGCTTATGCCCATATACCAGTAAATAAAGATTTGTCAATGCTTAAATTACTGGCCCATTTCATAATTCGTTTCAGTATCCCTTGGATATGGAAATGAGATTTTCAATGTGACTATCAGAATAAAATTCTCCGTCTTAAAAGGGTATTTTTTACCAAATGGTGGGATAAAGGACTTAATCCCATTTTACCAGAACTTCTCAAATCCATAGAAAATCATACTCAGGCTTGTTTAGATGTTATACCTCAAAGCCTTCCAGCACCAACACCAATCAATCCTTTTGTCAAAATCCAAGCAGATTTAAAACAGAAGTTTCCAAATCTAACTGAAACTGAACTCATAGTTAAGACCATGGATTATATGAAAACACAATTCCTACAGTCTCTAGTCCAAGATGATGTTTCTATGAAAACAGTTAGCGATGATGAATCTGAACAGGATGACAATCAATTCAACGTCTTAGCCGGAGAAAGTCAAGAACCAGAACCCACCATGGGAGACTTTTGGGATTCTCTCACTTCCATGATTTCCGAGAAAATGGAACAAGACAAAAAAGGAAAAGGAAAAACATAAAACTATTCTCCATTACAGCATCAATAATCAGAAAAGGACAACCTCCACCAGCAAAAATGACGCCAGCTGTCAACTGTTAGGTTTGTAATATTCAAGAACGCAATCAAATTGCATAAAAAGTGCGGAAACGTGTAAAAATCAGATTTTTAAAATTTTATACAAACCATATACCCGGATCACCCTTTATGTACAATTATTAATTAAACGAAAAAAATAACGAATAAGAATCATACCCTTGAAGATCGAGCTTCCTCGTACAAGTTCACCTCCAATCCTTTTCGCTCAACTTGAATCCATCGGGTTTGGTTCCTTCCTTTGATCAACATTAGCCACCCAAATGTTTGGCCTCTGGAGGTGATCCACCAGGAAGAAGAAAATTCAAGAAGATGGGTGTTTTGGCTCAAACCCTAGTTTTTCCTATCTCATATAGAAAAGGGGCGTCTTCTCCAACAATTGGAATTATCACGTAGTCAGATATCCGATATAAGACTCCTCTTATAAAGATATCAAGTAACCTATTAAAATAAGGTATTATTTAATTAAACTCTTTTAATTAAATGGGCTCCTAATCTTATTAGGGATAATTAATTAAACTCCTTTAATTAATTTTCCCTCCTAATCTTATTAGAATAAATGAGAGTACTTATATTAAATTAATTCCTAAACTCTTTTAGAAATTAAAATAATAATAATTGTAATAATATTAATAAGACTCCTCTTATTAACTTATATTTAATATTTCTAAAATATTAAATAATAAATATTAAGCTATTTAATTTATTTTATCACCATAGATTAAATTAAATATACTTAACATATTATTACGATTATGTCATTAACTTCTTAAATAATTATTCTTCCTTTTATGGTGTGATCCTTTAGGTTTTCCATATTAAACCTAGGTTGTGAATAAATCAATTAGAACAATTCTAATCTTATTTAAATAAATAAATTAAACAATTAATTTATTTAAATAAATAATATTTATTCTACAATAGGGATAAGCCTCCCTAGCGATCAAATCGACTTTTCGGATAATATAGATTTCAACATTAATCATAAAAGAACCTTTGAGTAAATAGTTACAGTATGATTCAATCCTTCCACCATACAATGTCCCAATTAAATATAAGGCATGGAATTATTTAATCGAGTCTTATTTTATTTAATTATATGTATTTCGATCCTTAAATGCACAACACTAAATAATGCAAATTAGAAACTCCTTTCTAATTTTATTCGCCTTGCCAAGGACTACTGGGTTGTCATTTATCGAATCACATAGACATCTCTCTTTTTTAATAGAAGTGGTAGATTCTTTATTGATCATACATTATCTCCATGCATAACTTATTATACCCAAGCATACCTTTGATATACCCTAAGGGTCTTAAGGAATAAGTCAAAGTATAACTCATCATACACAAGATACTATGATGATCTCAAGTCCAAGGATCACTTGACTTACTATCACTACTGAGAATTCCTATCGACAAGCAAGTAAAACTCCATTAGGTATTCCTTAGCGAGCCACGCTTCGATGAACTTATTCTCCAATAAGCACTTACATACTTGCTTTAGTGTCTCCACACAAATGATCGTGAGATCAATCATCCTCATCCAACGAAAGTGAACGACGTATGTACCAATCTATCCGGATTCACTAATCCCCAATTTAGTAATCCAACGATTGGGAACTATTTTAGTTTTAAGCTTTCTAAAATTTAGATCTCATTAGAATGATCATCATCATTATTCTAAAAGCATTGCTTAAAACTATGGGTTTATCACATATTATAAAAGCAATGAATATGTAGATAATTAAAAGCCTTTAATAAATTAATACTTTTATTAATAAATGAATAAGATTGTTACAAAGTATATGCTTTATCATCAAATATGATTGGCTTGTGTGCATACTACTTTCATCAACAATAATACTCCACTCAACCGACAACCTGTCTCACGCCTTCCACTTCCTACGGCTGAGAGTTAAAGAAGAAAAGATAAGGATTACTGATTGACTCCACTACCAAGGACACGCCAGATCCTTTCTCATCTTCTTTCTTGTATAAAAGGGGATGTCCTCACCCATTGTTGAGGCCGATTTTCTTTTAAGTTTTCTCTGTATTCTCTCTCTCTCTCCCTCTCTCTCTCTAAATATTGAATATATAAGTTTGAAGTTTGAAGATATCCAAGGCTCCCTTTTAAGTTTTAAGTATTGCTTCTGTTAATTATTATGTCTCTTTACTAGAACTTTTAGATTATCATACTGAAAATAGTAATCATTATAAAACAGCATATCAAACTGCATCCAATAGCCATAATCGTTCTTATTTTTTAGAAACAGCTTCAACAAATCAACAATTTATCGTTTTAACTAAAAACGCTTTATCTGAGGAAGAAACACAATTTGGCTTATAGTTTCGGGAAGACCCCAAATCAATAAGTAACTTTATGAGATCATATATGCAATAATTTATCTCGCTAATATATATTTAATATGCCTTTAAACATTCATGCCATCTTACTAGATGAGATAGATTAAGATTGATGTCTAATTAAGTGGAACGTCACCCAAGTCGTGTTTTAGGACTTTGCGCTTTTAGCCGTAGTTATGGCGTTGTGGCTTTTATCCTCCTCAGAAATCATCGATGACGTGCTTAATTTATATCAATCTTTGATCCCCCTTCTTTGGTATCGAGCACTGTTAAGTTTATCGACATATTAATGAATATATTACTTATAAATTATGCATATATGATCACTTTGAAAAATGACTAATTTTTCCACCTCATTCAGAATAACAAAGAGAGCTAATACTTCACTTTTCTACTTTGGAAGCAATCAACTTATTACCTACCGTGATGTTAAGGAAGCCTTTGACAAATGGACCCTTCCTAAAATCAAACCGAAACTATTTATAAAATTGGAACCTTTGATTTTATCAAAGAAAAGAATTATTAAAACCTTTGAACATGTTGTTCCTTTACGTAATAATGATGAAATATTATATTTATTGCATGTTAAAGATTTATATCCTTTTTTGCAAAAATATAAATATGTTCATATAGGACTTGTCCAAGTAGCTTTTAAACCTTTGACTTTACTTGGTCAAAATACCAAATTTCAATGCACACTTAGAGATGGTAGGTGTCTCAACCGGAAAGCCTCCCTTATGGGTGCTATTGAAACTAGTCTTCTTCGTGGACCATTTATTTTAATATTTATCCGAACTTAAGCGTTGCTTTTAACGATAATAATTTGTCAAAAGTTTTAGAAATGAGAATTATATCTCATAGCTATGAGTATCTACCAGATCTCCTCCTTTTGCCATATTATTCCGTATTCATCTTAAAGTATTAACTACTTTAAATCCCTATATCGAGAAACAAAGCCAACAAGGACATACTTGTCCTAATCGACACTAATCTTTTTAGCGATCAGTGGCTATTCCTGAATGATCCCATGGGAAGAGATAACTTTCCCAAAGCGATGGCGATTACTAACGTCGTTCCAACTGGACCTATAATTAGACAATCCATCAAGATGTTGTCTAAACCAAGAATGAAAATATTTATTTAAAATTTCAAAGACCTTTTACCCGGCTTCTTACCTATTAATAATGTTCCTTATAATATCGATCTCCTCAATCTTCTGTATACGATGCGTATCCGACCCCTTAGAATCTATTTTTCAAGAGTCTAAGAATCCCAAAGAATGAGTCTATCAAAATGAAGACTTAATCGAGGAATTCATATTTCGAAAATCAAATACCTCGTGGTATATATGAAACAAATACTCCAAACGAAGACCTTATATTCCAACCGCTAGTGATATGAATTTTGAATGTTAATGGATTTTTCTCCAAAAAGTAAAATTCGCCAATATTTAAACCAGGAGTTCATGCAGGATAAATACCAGAATTATAGAAATTGGTATTTTAAGAATCATAATAATGATAAATTAGCGTAAATAAAATCGATTTTTATACTTATCCGAACAAGAACCAATGTATTTTATCATTTGTTAAATGGTATTATGATTTTGTTTCTAAATCGAGACCTTTCTGATGAAAGTCAACTAAATGTGTTGACGGAATCGAAAAGGACCGGATTACCACTAATGGTAGTGTTATCCAATCTATACATCCACCTCCTAAGTCCCTTGAACTTAGCTCAGGAAATGAAAACCTGAAACCTTTAGTTATTAATCCGTATGTTGATATTACTGATATACCCCGTCAACATGAAGATGTTAAAATAAAAAGACATTTTACCCTTGTCTAAACAGAATAATTATACTAATTTATTCCTTCAAACTGTAGGAAAACAATTAACTAGGATAGAAGAACAAATTCATCATATTAATGATAATTGTCAAGTTACTCCTCGGAAGATTGATCTTGAACCCGTGCTGCTAAACCACCACTTAGAAGTTAGTAATTTTAAAATGAAATCTTCTAAATCCGATAATGAGTTCATTGATATTCTTTTAAATAAAATGAAAGATTTAAACCTTACTCCTGCCTCCACGTCCCAGATCAATATGATGTCTGGACAACCTTCTTCACAAACCAGTAATGCTAATACTGATAATGAAGAAGATTCCGATTCCTTTTCTCCCATTAATATTTTGGAAATCCAAAATAATTTTCGAAAATGCAAAATATTAATAAAACTACTTACGGTAAAAACCCATAAATCGTATGCGGCTTTATCCGGACCTAGTAGGTATTATTACCTGACCTACTCCTCGGGATATTCTCAGATGAAGAAGACTTTCTTCATTCTCAAAAGTCTTACCATGGAAAAACTATTTATGAATGGAATATTGATGGCAAGACCGAATATCAAATATTCAAACCATCCATCATATCATGATGTATCATTGTCTGTAAAATGTAATGATAATACCGATCACCGGATCTGCTGCTTCTTAGTTAATGGCTTCACCCCAAGCATCCTTAAAGGATGGTGGGATAATATCTTAAATGATAAACAGAGAATGTAAGTTCTTCACGCCTATAAAGAAGAAATTGATCCTCATTCTTAGACTTCTAACCGTGAAGGAAAGACGCTTGTTACACCTTAGTTCAAGCAGTCCTCCACCATTTCTTTGGACTGGACTTATGAATCACCGATAGGAGTAGAGAACTTTTACGTAACCTTCGATGCCCTCCTCGACCCATTTTAGATGGTATAAGGATGTCTTTCTCATGAAAGTCATGCAAAGGGCGGCGGAATCTTAACGATGAACATTGGAAGGCCAAATTTATTGATGGCCTCCTACTTTCTTTCTTTTTGAAAAATCGTAAAAATTAAGAGATAAACATGATCGCATTTAGTATCCCTTATGACCAAAGATTCTTATGGCCATCTTATTTCAAAGAATTATTGAAGAAGGATTATCGTTATGTAATGATATGAAACTCCAACAATTAATGAAACAATGTAATCTCACTAAAAGACATGAGATAGGAGAATTTTGCGACCATTTCTCTTATGATACAAAATTACAAATATCCCAATAAGGCTAAAAAAACAGAAGAGTTCAAGCACTCTAGACCTTCTCAAGACGTTCTTCTAAGAAATCTAAGAACAAAACCCCGAAAAAACACTAAGAAAAGAAGGAACAATAGTAAAAAGATAAATCTAAAGTCCAAAGTTATAAATGTGGTAAACCGGACATTTTGCTAATAAATGTAAATCAAAATTGAAATGTAGAAATCGAATGAAATGTCCTCAAGAAGACATTCAACAAAAAATTCTTAATTATTTATCTAGCGATGATTCGTAATCAAGTGCGAGAGGAAGACTTGGCGAAATCTATTCTCGAATCGGCGATAATTACATTGAAGGATCAATGTCGAAGCTTGTCTTATTAAAAATAAGCATGTACTGACTATCGAAGTCGATTGTATTGGAAAGCCATTGTTGAAATGAATGGTTTAGATATTGGAGGACCCAAAGATCAATGTCCTATGAAAAACCCAAAAGTCCCTTCTCGACTTAGCAGATCAGATCAAAGATCCAAAAATTAAATTAAAGTTTTTGGAAGTCTGTTATAAAAACCAAAAAACAGAAGAAATTCTTCCCATAGAACAATATAGCATGAGAGATGTAACGCCCCCAAAATTAGATATACGTCACCCATCTTGGGTCGCCACTTACATGGTACATAAATTCAAATACAAACTTAATTATACATCTGTCGTGTAACATACGACAATACATAAACTGAGAGTTCTAATATGAATATTGTCATTTAGACAATATCCATACTCAAGGAGTCCTCATTACATTTATTGTCACACTATTTAACAGAATAGTGAGGACTACTAATGCTATCTTCGGGACCATCACTTCGTTCCCCGACTCGTCCCAGCTATGTTCTCATTTCCTGAAGAGAACAGTGAAAGAAAGGGTGAGCTCAACTAGCCCAAGAAGAAATATTATGACTAAGATAATGCGTAATAAATTATCATTAGCCTTCAACAAAGGTTAAACCGATAAAATACAATAGACAACCGCTTTAATCTGCAATGAATAAGCAATCCATTAAAAGAGTCAAGTAGAATAAAGTCTACTATCTTTTAGGTTTTAAAAGGTTTTCATCAATTTTTATCACGAGACTCGACTTAATAAATAAACCACCACATCTAATTATCCTCGTACTACTACCAAGGATTTTCATCAAATTATCAATGGTCACGACTATACCGAATCACCCCCGGTCATAATCATACCAAAAACTATCCATCACCGCATTACAGCCAATCGAGGACTTTTTGTCACATCATTTATATCAAGTCATGATTATACCGAATGATCCCTGGCCATAATCATACTAAGTTCATCTATGCACGTAAGCCAAAGATAACATAATATAACATGAGGATGATGACAATGACATAATAATTCAATAAAACAAGTTCAAGAATTATTTTATCCGAGAATTAATAACGTCCAAATTGTCAACAAGATACTTGCTTTTGTAGAGTAAAATTCAAGAATGATCGTAAGAATATTTCCATGAAAAGATATCGGATGTAACGCAAATATCAAGAATATTCTACTAATTTCATGGAGTATAAAGTCAAAGTTTTAACCAACCGGTATAATAAAGAATGGAATAACAAAGGAAATCACCACGCATGCGGTATTTGCATGAGACAAAAGTTATTCCAATGAATAATAATAATGGAACCAAAGTCGTGAAATTCACAATCGGCTGTGATGATCCAATGAATAATAAATGTTTGAATAATAATAAACAATGGAACCAGTCCGTAAAAAACACGCATGTGATATTCCAAATGTAATAATAAATGCGAATAATAAACAATGGAACCGTGTCCTGTAAAAAACACACGCATGTGATATTCCAATGTAAATAATAAAGAATGAAATAATGTAAGAAGATCACCAAGTATAGGGGATTCACAGATACAAAGTTATTCCAATGTAATAAATAAGAATGGAATAATATAAGGATTTCACCAAGTATAGGTATGCCAGATATCTGAGTTATGTATAGGGTATGCCACTTTTACAAAAGTTATTCCAATGTAATAATAATGAATGGAATAACAGTGTTCTTTTCATGAATAAGAAAGAATAACACCCCTTACTTGCACAACAAATAATATCCCTTACCTTAGAAGAACCTGAATATCGGAAAAGTGAAGTAGCGAATACTTTTCTTCTTTCTTTAGATTTTCTCTATAGTTTCTCTCTATAGTTTCTCTTTTTTCAAAGAATTCGTAAGAAATAATGAAGGAATGAGCTTCTATTTATAGGAAAATAGAATGCATAGTAATTAATCCATGAACGGTCCAGATTGATTTACTTTAATCTGACGGTCCATATTTAAAGCAAAATCTTTTAAATAAAATATCATATATTCTATTTATATAAAAACATTTTACTATGCAAACACTATGCAACACTACACTATGCAAAACACTACGCAACACTATGCATAATAAAATATAATATATTCTATTTATAGAATAACTTTAATAAAGTATTCTATTTTATATAAAAGATGTTTCGCTTTTATTACGTTAATAATACTAATAAAACAAAACGTCATTATCGCTATAATAATTCATATTATTAATCGACAATAATGGAATCAAACCGAGTGACTTCTCATAAGCATCAATAATCAATACCGTGTCTACTATGCAACCACACGACATCGTATTTTTTTACTACCGAAGTAGTTCAACAAGATCAACCAGTAAAACTTCCGCCATTATTTCAATAAAATATTTTTGTCGCTTTTCTCAATCCGACAATAATTTCATTAGGGGTCCACCAATGATTGAGTAGTTATATTGAATATTCCCCGCTAAACCGAATATTCCCCGACCAATCGAATATAATATAACCACTGTGATACTTTGTAAAATTTATAAATACTACCCACAACTATAATATTATCTCAAATTCACACCATAATATAAAAAATTATTTTGACAAAATTTAAATCTTTATTGATAAAATCTGGGGTCTCACAATCTCCCTTCCTTATGGAATTTCGCCCCTCGAATTTAGGGTACGACACTGGTATGATAAAGAGGTGAGGATACCTTGAATACCTTTATCGTTGAAAACATTAAATTCATCTTTGCAATCCTACCAAAGATATTCATTAACAATTCATCTTTGCACTACACAATGAAGATATTTATTAACAATTCATCTTTACTTCTGAATAAAAGATATATAATCAGAAAAACCAATAATATCGAGACTCACTTAATAGTATCACAACCACGAATTATCCATGCACCATCTTGGCAAGGATATTCGTGTTTTCAATTACTATCCACGATTATACCGAATAATCCGTGGTCATAATCATACCAAGTCTATCAATGCACTACTACCAAAAGATGACTTTTACCACATCCATGAATTAATATTTCATTCACGAGACTCAAATTTCGATAATTAATCCATATCATCGAATCATCCATGCACTACTGACCAAAAGATAATCGTGTATATCATTAAGATCACGACCACGAATTATCCATGCACTACTACTACGAAATAATCGTGTATTCATTAAGATCACGACCACAAATTATCCATGCACTACTACCAAAGATAATTGTGTATTCATTAAGATCACGACCACCACCAATTATCCACGACCTACCAAGATAATCGTGTATTCATTAAGATCACGACCACAAATTATCCATGCACTACTACCAAAGATAATCGTGTATTCATTAGTATCACGACCACAAATTATCCATGCACTACTACCGAAGATAATCGTGTATTCATTAGTATCACGACCACAAATTATCCATGACTACTACCAAAGATAATCGTGTATTCATTAAGATATCGACCACAAATTATCCATGCACTACTACCAAAGATAATTGTGTATTCATTAAGATCACGACCACAAATTATCCATGCACTACTACCAAAGATAATTGTGTATTCATTAAGATCACGACCACAAATTATCCATGCACTACGGCCAAAGATAATTGTGTATTCATTAAGATCACGCGACCACAAATTATTCATGCACTATGGCGAAGATAATTGTGTATTCAATTACTATGATTATACCGAATAATCCGTGGTCATAATCATACCCAAGTCCATCTATGCACTTACTACGAGCCACGTATTTGACTTTCAATATAATATAAAAATGAGGATAATGATATAAAGAATCAATCAAATGAGATAAAGGATAAATATTAAACATTTATAATATAATTTATCCAGATTCAAGAATATCCCCATGTTATCAATCACTTAATAATCTCATAATCTAATATCATTAATATTATAACAATATTTTAATCACTTCTTAAATTTATAAACAATTTATCTCAATTATTTACGCTTTTTACCATATAATGCATTTAATCATTCAAAATGCCATACTCATAAGATATCATCACCAATTATCAAATCCTCAAAAAAATATGCATATACTCTATATAGGATTCTCTAGCCATAAAATCCTATTTTCAACTTTCATACTTCACATAACATATTTAACTCATATGTTCAGAATTAAACTATTTTCATGAAAATACTAAATCAGTCCCAAAAATATTTCTTTTCCGGGATTTAGCATAATATAGTCCCATAATGAAAATATATTTTCTCTCGAATTTTAAAATTCATTTACTATTTTTCAAAAATCAATTTCTAATTAATTCCTTAAGAAATTAGCTACCTCAAGTTTAACTCCAAAATTCCCAAACCTTGGCGGGACCTTACACATGTTAATGTGAGCTTCCAGTTTAAATTTCATGGTCATCGAGAGTTATAGAACTCCTATATAGATTTTCATTTAAAAACCTAAATATTGAAATAGTCATAACTTGCTCATTTTAAGTCGAATGAGCTCATTTTTGGACAGAGGTACTTTATACCATATACCTTCATGTCCCAAAAGACCAGAATTTTTCTCATAATTTAAGTGGCCAAACAGCCCTCTCTAAAATCATGGCGAAGCTTTTTTCGGTTTTTACAACTTTTGCACCCTTTGCTAAAATCACCCACACAAAAATCTACAACACCTTTTCCAAAGAATTCCACTTGGATTAGTTAGGTAACTCATAGATCTAACTCTAGGACTTTACCACACTTAAAAATTCAAAATATAATAGGAGATATGGTCAATTGAATTTCATGTTACGTTTTTCACCAAAATCTGATTTTCAACTCTTTGTGATTTCTAAGAAACTTTCATGTTTTCACATACTAACCAACATAACTCATCATAAAAATTACTAATACTTCATATACCCATGATTTTCATCAGTTCTATATTTTTATTATGACTTTCATCATAATCCACGTAAACAGATCCTTTTAGTTGAAGAAATATTTGAGGGTTTAAGAAATGGGTTTTTTGTACTGGGGTCAATACAAAATTCGATTTCACGCTCTAGGGTAGGCTAGAAAGTCTTCAAGAATACGTCAAGAAATTTATTAATGATAGAAATATCATTCAAAACTGTGACTCTCATCCAAAACTTGGATAATACGTTACATTGATACCAACTGTGACTTCTATCCTTTAACCTAGATAGCACCTCACAATGATACCTATCAACTTGTCATCGTTATTCACGACGTCGCCTACAAAAAGTCTGGCTTCGGTGCATTCCACACAAGGAAGTCAACAACGAAAGGTTCGGGGCTCTTTACTTATGGCTTGATATGACAATAATTGACTTTAGTAGTTTGGTTACTTGAATTCGCACAACAGGTTGGTTATGAATATAAAAGCTAACAACCTACGAAAAAGCATGATGAGTAGTTAACCAATTGATTCCTAAAATCACATCAAAGGCAAGTATTTTTAAAAGATAAGATCGACGGAATTAACGTGAAAGTGTTTATTTGAATCAAACAAGATTTAAAAATAGTAAGCGAATGAAGGCTCCTACTAACGAAGTTTCAACCAATAAGTCAAAGTCTAACTTCTCCTGAGTCAAATTTAAACGTTGAACGCAAGCAAGAGAGATAAAATAATGGGTAGAACCTAGATCTTATAAGGTATAGACTTCAAGAATTTATAATTAACTAACCCGTGCTAACTTCGTTTTGCTTACTCGCTTTTTGAGAAGTCATGAAAAATGCACTTCCTAAAACCAACGACTTTGTTTTGTCCATATCCACCTTTGGTGCCACCGTCCCAAATTTAGACTTGACTTTGGTGCACAACAAAATTGAGCTAAATGACCTTCTCTTCTTGCAATTTCCACTTCTATTATCTTTGCCATGATTACCAATCAAGTGGTTACCATTCTTAAGATGATAATTTCCCCACGATGGTTATCATTGTTCGATAAATTGCTGCCACCAAAGATGATTATTATCGTGTTGTTGGTCGTTACCTTTTGTTTGAGCTAAATCAACACTCTCATGTGCTTCATTGCTTATCTCAGCATTTTTAGATGTCATTCTCAAACACTGTCACAAAACAAGAGTTAATTAACATATCACATATTATCCCTATACTCGATCGACCAATTAAATACCAAATAAATTTAGGTAGGTCATACTAGCGAAGGAATTCCCCGCCTCTCCCTCCTAGTTCTTATCTCACATCTCACCCGGGATAATATCCCTAAGCTCGATACCAACCGTAACGCCCCCAATTAGATATACGCCACCCATCTTGGGTCGCCACTTACGTGGTACATAAATTCAAATACAAACTTAATTATACATCCGTAAATGTAACATACGACAATACATAAACCGAGAGTTCTAATATGAATATTGTCATTTAGACAATATCCATACTCAAGGAGTCCTCATTACATTTATTGTCACACTATTTAATGTAATAGTGAGGACTACTAATGCTATCTTCTGGACCATCACTTCGCTCCCCGACTGTCCAAATATGTTCTCATTTCAAGAGAATAAAGTGAAAGAAAGGGGTGAGCTCAACTAGCCCAAAGAAGAAATATTATGACTAAGATAATGCGTAATAAATTATCATTAGCCTTCAACAAAGGTGTAAACCGATAAAATACAATAGACAAACCGGTTTAATCAAGCAATGGAATAAGCAATCCATTAAAAGAGTCAAGAGAGAATAAAGTCTACTATCTTTTAGGTTTTAAAAGGTTTTCATCAATTTTATCACTTGAGACTCGACAATAAATAAACCACCACATCTAATTATCCCCATACTCACTTGGCCAAGGATTTTCATCAAATTATCAATGGTCACGACTATACCGAATCACCCCCGGTCATAATCATACCAAAACTATCCATCATCGCATTACAGCCCATCGAGGACTTTTGTCACATCATTTATATCAAGTCATGATTATACCGAATGATCCTCGGCCATAATCATACTAAGTTCATCTATGCACGTAAGCCAAAGATAACATAATATAACATGAGGATGATGACAATGACATAATAATTCAATAAAACAAGTTCAAGAATTATTTTATCCAGAATTAATAACGTCCCAAATTGTCAACAAGATACTTGCTTTTGTAGAGTAAAATTCAAGAATGATCGTAAGAATATTTCCATGAAAGATATCGGATGTAACGCAAATATCAAGAATATTCTACTAATTTCATGGAGTATAGAAGTCAAAGTTTTAACTAACCGGTATAATAAAGAATGGAATAACAAAGGAAATCACCACGCACGCGGTACTTTGCATGTATGCAGTTATTCCAATGTAATAATAATAATGGAACCAAAATCGTGAAATTCACACCGATGTGATGATCCAACCGAGAATAATAAATGTTTGAATAATAATAAACAATGGAACCAGTCCTGTAAAACACACGCATGTGATATTCCAATGTAAATAATAAATGCGGAATAATAAACAATGGAACCAGTCCTGTAAAAAAACACGCATGTGATATTCCAAATGCATATAATAATAAAGAATGGAATAATGTAAGAAGATCACCAAGTATAGGGGATTCAGCGTATACAAGTTATTCCAATGTAATAAATAAGAATGGAATAATATAAGGATTTCACCAAGTATAGGTACGCTGGCATATACAAAGTTATGTATAGGGTATGCCACTTTTACAAAAGTTATTCCAATGTAATAATAATGAATGGAATAATGTAAGTTCTTTTCATGAATAAGAAAGAATAACACCCTCTTACGAATTTACAACAAATAATATCCCTTACCTTAAAAAACCTGAATATCAAAAAAGTGAAGTAGCGAATACTTTCTTCTTTCTTTCTCTCTATAGTTTCTCTCTAGAGTTTCAAAGAATTCGTAAAGAAATAATGAAGGAATGAGCTTCTATTTATAGGAAAATAGAATGCATAGTAATTAATTAATCCATGAACGGTCTGTTTGATTTACTTTAATCGACGGTCCATATTTAAAGCAAAATCTTTTAAATAAAATATCATATATTCTATTTATATAAAAACATTTTACTATGCAAACACTATACAAAAACACTACGCAACACTATGCATAATAAAATATAATATATTATATTTATGTAATAACTTTAATAAAGTATTCTATTTTATATAAAAGATGTTTCGCTTTATTACGTTAATAATACTAATAAAACAAAACGTCATTATCGCTTATAATAATTCATATTATTAATCGACAATAATGGAATCAAACCGAGTGACTTCTCACATAAGCATCAATAATCAATACCGGTAATGCTACTTATGCAACCACACGTACATCGTATTTTTACTACCGAGTAGTTCAACAAAGAACCACGGTAAAACTTCCGCCATTATTTCAATAAAATATTTTTGTCGCTTTTCTCAATCCGACAATAATTACATTGTGGGTCCACCAATGATTGAGCTGCTGTTATTTAATATTCCCTCGCTAAACCGAATATTCCCCACCAATCGAATATAATATAACCACTTGCATACTTTGTAAAATTTATAAATACTACCCACAACTATAATATTATCTCAAATTCACACCATAATATAAAAAATTATTTTGACAAAATTTAAATCTTTATTGATAAAATCTGGGGTCTCACAAGAGAAGTCATGAAACGTGTTCAAAATGTTTCTACTACTGAAAAGCCTACTACTATCCAGGACCTTAAGAGTGATATTAATATTCTGAAATCCGAAATAAAGCAATTACAGAATACTAATGTTATTATTTTCCAAGACTTAAAAAATATTAAAGAACAATTAATTCATAAATGGGATAATAATATAGAATCCTCTAAGATGAATCTTCCGATAAACTAGAATCTTCCTAACAATATTTAATGCTTATGAATCAAGTAGTCTTTCAAAATGGTATATCGTAATTACTTTTGTTATTAAACCGGATTTTATTATTAAAGATGCCATTGCCACAGATAGTGGTCTTGACATGAATTGTATCCGGGAAGGTTAATTCTACTAAATACTTCCGGAAAACCACTCAATCTTTAACCAAAGGCAAGTGGAAACACTATGAATATTAAATACAAGATACTTCAAGCCTTAATCAGTAATCAAGGTTTATGTTTACCTACTTCTTTTGTCCTTATCCGTAATATGAATTAAAGTATCATATTAGGCACCCTTTCTTATGTCTTTTAATGCCTATTTCAAAATCGATACTTTAGGAATTCATACCACTCTTAACAATGTACATATTGTTTTTGAATTCATAACAGAACCTTATTCAAAAGAGTTAAATCAAGTTAAACACGTGATTTATTCTAAAGAAAAGCAGATTATTACTACAGAACAAAGAATTTTACAACCTTCTTTACAGGACAAGATAAAATTGATCTACAAGGCTCTTCAAACTGAAATCTGTAGTGATGTCCCAAATGCTTTCTGGAACAGGAAGAAACATATTATTTCTCTTCCTTATGTCCCTAATTACAATGAGAAAAATATTCCTACTAAGTCTCGACTGGTCGAATGAAAAGGAATATTTATTTCTTTGCAAAACCAAATTGAGTCCCTTAAATGAAAAAAATTGATAAAACCTAGTATTTCTCCACAGGTTATACGACTTTTTATGTCAATAAAATTCAAAATTGAACGAGGAACTCTGAGACTCGTTATTAATTATAAACCGCTTAATGAAGCCCTTGATGGATTAGATATCCAATCCAGAATAAAAAAGGACCTTCTTGACAAACTTCATGATGCCACTATTTTCTAAAAATTTGACATGAAATCGTGGATTTTGGCAAATACAAATTAGAGAACGGGATACTTATAAAACCGCTTTTACGGTACCCTTTGGTCATTATGAATGGAATGTTCTTCCATTTGGTGTCAAAATGGACCTTACAATTCCAACATATCATGAATGATATTTTAATCCCTTTATTGAATTTATTATCCATTATATTGACGATGTTTTAATTTTCTCTTCATCCATGAACAAAGATATTAAACATTTAAATATTTTCAAAAATGTTATCATAAAAAATGGTTTGGTAGTTTACGCTTTAAATGAAACTTTTCCAAACTAAAATCAGATTTCTTGGACATAATATTTTCAATAGAACTATAATTCCAATTGATAGATGTATCGAATTTGCATCTAAATTTCCAAACGAAATTAAAGGTATTAACCAACTGCAAAGATTTTTGGGAAGTCTTAATTATATTCAAGATTTTTACCCAAATCTTTCCCAAGATACTGCTATTCTGTATACTCGATTACGAAAAAACCCTTTACCTTGGACTAGTGAACATACTGAAGCAGTAATAAAAATCAAAACCAGGGTTAAACAGATACATTGTCTTTCCCTACCTAATCCCGATTGGAAAAAGATTGTTCAAACTGATGCTTCGACACGAGATATGGTGGGATTTTAAAGCAATTTAATCCTAACAAAGAAAAGAGAAGATCTTGTCTGCTTTACTTGAGGAACTTGAAAGGACCTCTTTAAATTATCCTACTATAAAGAAGGAATGCCTTTCAATTGTTAAATGTGTTTTAAAATTTCGGATGATCTTTTGAATCGACTTTTTAATCCGAGTTGATTGCTTCAAATTTAGCAAAATGAGATATTTAAAAGATGTTCGAAATTTAGCATATAAAATGAGATATTTGCAACTGGCGCGAGTATTTTATCCAGTATTTGACTTTGATATTGAATATATCAAAGGAAAAATGTAATTCTTTACCGATTTTCTAACCCGAGAATATTTGCAGGAATAACCAAGAGAGAAGCCGTGGTCATGGCGATCAATGAGGCCGAAGCGAAAGCTAATTTGTCTTATCTGAAATTCCGTCCTTAAATACTCAATCCAAAGATTTTTCTTGACTTCTTCTAGCCAACCAACAATGGATGTTCTCCTATTACCCTAAACAAAGACATTCCCAACAAAAAAACGGACTCTATAGTGCATAGATGGACTTGGTATGATTATGACCGAGGATTATTCGGTGTAATCATGACCGTAATGTTACAAATGATGTGAAAAAAGTCCTCATTGGCCCGTAGTGCATTGATAGACAGTTGTTGGCATGATCATGACCATTAACACAAATATTCTTGGCCCGTAGTGCATGGATAATTGTGGTCGTGATACTAAAGAATATCCTTGGCCGTAGTGCAGGGGTGATTCGATGATGTGGATTATTTATTAAGCTTAGTCCCAGCGATAAAAGTGATGAAAAACCTTCTAAATCATAAAAGATAGTAGATTTTATTCTCTACTTGACTCTTTTAATGGATTGCTTGTTCTGCTGCAGTTAAACTTCATGGTTGTTATATTGTATCAGTTTAACACTCTTGAAGGCTAACGATAATAAATTCTGCATTATCTTAGTCATAATATTTCCTACTAGGCTAGTTGAGCTTCATACTTTTACTTTTATTGTTCTCTTTGAAATGAGAACGTAGCGAGGGACTAGTCGAGGAGCGGAGTGACGGACGGATGATAGCATTAGTAGTCCTCACTATTCGGTGAAATAGTGGAAAATAAATGTAATAATATTGAATTTGAGTTTGTATATTGTGCAGGCGACAACATTTGTATTAAAACTCACGACTTATGTTTTGTCGTACTTTACACGACAACAGATAATTAAGTTGTATTTGTAATTTGTACCATCTATTTGACGACTCGTAATAGGTGATGTATACCTATTTTGGGGGCGTCACAAGATTGGTATCAAAGCTTAGGATATGATCCTCGCTAAGATGTGAGACTAGAACTAGGAGGGAGAGATTTTAGAATTCCTTCGCTAGTATGACCTACCTAAGTTTATTTGGTATTTAATTGATTGGTCGAGTATATGGATAATATGTTGCATGTCAATTAACCCTTATTTTGTTGCAATGATTTGAAAATGGCATCCGAGAATATTGAGAATAAAGAATGAAGCACAAGAGACCGCCGAGTCTCCACGGATCAACAATCGAATAATGTGCATCGTGAAAGCAACAATCCTCATGCAAACAACAACACCGACCAAATGATGAACGATGGAATGTTCAAAGGCTTTATCTGATTCATACGAACATCGGTAGAGCACTCCCCAACCAAAATGTAGGTGGAAACACTGGAAACTCTCGGACGATTATCGCTAAACAGTTCAAGGAGCTGGGACCACCGGAGTTTATTGGAGAGCCAAAACCACTTAAGGTTGAAGAATGGATAAAGCAGATCACCAAGATATTTGATGTCTTGGGATGCTCCGAGGAGCAAAAGGTTCCTTCGCCACCTTCATGTCATAAGTGAAGAGCCAGACATCGTGAGAATCAGAAAAGCACTCCCCGACGACGCTTTCAAGATGTCTTGGGAGAAGTTCCAAGAGCTATTCAACGACAAGTGATTTCCCGAAAGTATTCGTCACATGAAAGAGGTGGAGTTTATCAAGTTGGAGCAAAACAATATGACCGTGTCGCAATACGAGGCTAAATTTACGGAGTTATCCCGGTTTGCATCCCATTTGGTCGATAATGAGGAACGAATGACGCGAATATTTTTAAGAGGTTTGAAACCGGAGATACGTTAATATCTTATTTCTCATAAACTGTGTTTGTATTCAGATGTTGTAAATAGGGCTTAGTTATTGGAGCGTGATAACGAGTCAACGCAACCAAGAGAAAGCAGCCGGCAGAAAGAAAATACAAGTGGTAATACCATCGGTGACTATGGACAACAAGCGTGGAGGAATCAACATGCTAAAAAATGGTAACCACTTTGGTGGTAATCATAGCCAAGACAATAAAAATGGACATTTCAAGACAAGGAGATTCAACAATGATGGAAAGACGTCAGCACCAGCACCCGTTGTTAAGGAAGGAGAAAGACCACCTATCACATGCTTCAAATACGGAGGAGAGGGACACATCACCAAATCATGCGCCACGCCGTCAAAAGCGTGTTATAATTATGGCAGAGAAGGTCACTTAGCTCAATTTTGTCGTTCTGAAGACAAATTCACTAAGATGGAGGCACCAAAGGTCATCCCTGAAAAGTCAAAATCGGTAGTCTGAGGAGAGCGTTTGTTGTGACCTCCCAGAGAGCGAGGAACCCGAATGAGGTCATCACGGTAAAGCTTATCATAAACTCTAATGAAGTCTATACTTTATTTGATCTGGGGTTCTACCCATTCTTTTATTTCTCCTACTTGCGGCCATCGATTAAATTTGACTCAAAGAAATTAGACTTTGACTTATCTGTGGAAACTCCGTTGGGAGAAACCTTCATTACATCCACTGCTTTATAAGTCTTGTTTGGTTCAAATCGGTACCCTCACATTACCTCATCGATTTTATTTCATTAAAAATACTTGCATTTGACGTGATTCTGTGGATTGATTGGTTAACTACTTATCATGCTAAAATTGATTATTTTCGTAAGGTTGTTAGCTTTCATATTCCTAATAAACCTATTATGCTAATTCAAGCGACCAAACCATTAAAATCAATCACTACCATCTCAAGCCATAAAGCTATTCGTTTATTGAAAAATGGATGTCGAAGCTTTCTTAGCTTCATGTCACGGATTTAAACAAAAATACGTCGATTTGAAGGATATTTCTATTGTTAATAAATTTCTGACGTATTCCCTGAAGAACTTCCCAGCCTACCCCAGGCGTGAAGTTGAATTTTGTATCGACCTTGAACCCGTCTGACAAAACCCATTTCCAAACCCCATATCGAATGGCTCTATTGAACTTCGAGTTAAAGACCCAATTCACGCAGGAATTGTTAGACATTGGTTTCATTAGTCCCCAAGACGTCTCCTTGGGGTCTTTGCTCTGTTCTATTCTTGAAGAAGAAAGATGGGAGTATGCGACTTTGTATTGATTATCGGGGAGTTGAATCATGTCGCCGTCAAAAATAGGTACCCATTTCCCGTATTGATGACTGTTTGATCGATTATGAGGAGCACAATTTTTTCAAAGATCGATCTTCGCTTCGGATATCATCAATTGAAGGTTAAAATCGAGGATATTCCAAAGATCGCCTTGAAACTCGATGACGGGCATTATGAATTCTTAGTCGTGTCTTTTGGATTGACAAATGTTCTCCGCCTTCATGGATATGATGAACCGAGTATTCAAGGATTATTTGGATCATTTTGTGATCGTCTTTATTGATGACATCCTCATATATTCCAAAAGCCGTGAAGATCATGAGCAACACTTGAGGTTGATACTCCAAAAGCTTCGTGAAAACAAGCTTTATGCCAAGTTGAAGAAATGTGAGTTCTGGCTTGAGGAAGTAGCATTTCTTGGGCACGTAGTATCAAGTCATGGAATATCTGTTGACCCGGCAAAAATTGAAGCTATTCAAAGCTGGGAGCAACCTAAATCAGTGACCGAAGTACGTAGCTTTCTCGGCTTAGCTGGTTATTATCGGAGATTCGTAGAAGGGTTTTCTCGAATCGCTACTCCATTAACTCAAATTGACTTCGGAAGAGATCTGAAAGTTTGGTTCAGCGAGAAAATGTGAGAAGAGTTTTCAAGAACTCGAGAGAAGACTCATTTATTTTGTTACTGCTCGATAATACCATCCGCCTCGGAGGATTTGTCATCTACAAAGTGATGCTTGAGCAAAGGGTTAGGATGTGTTCTCATGCAACAAGGGAAAGTCATAGCCTTTATGCCTCACGTGAACTCAAAGAATATGAGAGGAATTATCCTACTCATGATCTAGAGTTAGCATTACCGCTGTTACTTAACGCTTAAGATTTGGAGGCATTACCTGTATGGAGAGAATGTAGAGATCTACACGGATCATAAAAGCCTCAAATATTTCTTCACCCAAAAGGAACTCAACATGCGACAACGACGTTGGCTTGAACTATTGAAAGATTATGATCATACCATCCAATACCATCCTGGAAAAGCGAACGTGATAGCTAACGCACCGAGTAGAAGATCATATGCGGGTACAAGTGCAATATTGTCAACGCAAAGGCCCATTTTGTATGACTTGCAAAGGATGGAGTTAGAGATAAAGACTCCAGGGACCCATGTGATGATGGCGAATATATACGAGTAGAACCGACTTTAATCGATAAAGTTAAAGTTGCTCAAGCTACTGACACACGGAGCCGATGCGTATGAGGAAGAAAAGTACAAGAAGGTGCTATATCTTAGCAAGAATCGATGAAGAAGGAATACTTCGAGTCAACTCCAGACTATTTGTTCCTAACAACCTTGATTTAAAGTATAAAATCATGATGGAGGCGCACAACACACCATTTGCAATCCATCCTGGGAGTACCAAAATGTATCGTGATCTTCGACATACATTTTGGTGGAGCAATATGAAGAGAGAGATAGCAGAGTTTATCTCAAGGTGTTTAACTTGTCAACCAAATAAGGCGAGAGCATCAAGTACCAAAAGGTCCATTGCAACCACTTGAAATTCCAGAATGGAAGTGGGAACACATTACCATGGATTTCGTTACTGGTCTTCCCAAGGTTTCTTAAGGCATAGATGCAATTTGGGTCATTGTTGATAGATTGACCAAGTCTGCTCATTTCCTACCTATACGAGAAACTTATACACTTGAACGTCTTGCTCGTATGTATATAAACGAGATTATAAGATTGCATGGTATGCCAAGATCCATAGTTTCGATCGAGACCCAAGATTCACTTCAAGATTTTGGGTTAGTTTGCAAAAAGCTATGGACACGGATTTACGATTTAGCTTCTAAGATATCATCCTCGACCAGACGACGGCAAATGAGAGAGACCATTCAAACTCTTGAAGATCTATTAAGACTCTGTGTCCTCGACTTCAAGAGAAGTTGGGACAAGTTCTTACCATAGGTGGAGTTTTCCTACAACAATAGTTATCAAGCAAGTATTGGCATGGCTCCATTTGAGGCGTTATATGGAAGAAAGTGTCATTCTCCAAGATCTTTGGGATGAGGTGGGTGAAGCAACGTTGTTGGGACCGGAGTTGGTACGTGCGATATGACTACGAAAAAAGATTCAAACGATCCGACAACGTATAAAAACTCTCACAAGATCGACAAAAGAGTTATCTTTGATCTTCATCGAAAGGACGTGGAATTCGATATTGGAGATCATGTGTTGTTACGTGTTGCTCCACGGAAGGGAGTTACGAGATTTGGAAAGAGAGGAAAGCTCAACCCTCGGTTCATCGGCCCATTTTAATCCTCGATCGAGTAGGAATCGTGGCTTTATAGACTTGCGTTCTGCTTAGTATGTCTGTCTCGTGTTCATAACGCTTTTCACATATCTATGTTATGTAAATATGTGAAATACCAACCACATTATCAATTAGAACCGCATTTAGATAGAGGAAGATTTAATGTATGAAGAGGTTCTTGTTAAAATCTTGGATAAGAAGGAACATATTCTACGCTCCAAGGTTATACCTCAAGTCAAAGTTTTGTGAAAAAACCACGATGTGGAAGAAATGACCTTGGAGTTAGAATCTGAGATGAAATCAAGATATCCTTACCTATTCGATATACCAGGTACGTACCCTAATTTCGAGGACGAAATTTCATAAGAATGGGAGGTTGTAAGACCCCAACTTTTATGAATATAGAATAATTTTCTCGAAATATATTTTTGAATATTATGGTGTGGTTTTGATATAATGTTATAGTTGTGGGTAATATTTACAAATTTTGCAAAGTACGCAAGTTGTTATATAATATTCGATTGGTCGAAAATATTCGTTTCTGGGGAATATTCGTGCATAACAAAGACAATCATTGGTGGACCCCACAACGGAATTATTGTCGATTGAGAAAATGACAAAAATACTTTATGAAAATAATCTACGAAGTTTTACTGGTTAATGTTGAAACACCCGGTGTTAAAAATACGATGTCGTACGTGTGGTTGCATAGTAGCACTACGGTATTGATTATTGATGCTTACGTGAGAAGTCACCGCTTATACTCAATTATTACTACTGATGAATTGATGCATCATATCTCTCATATTATTGATTCAATTATTGTCACAGTATCATTTGCATAATATTTTATATTATTAAATCAATAATTGAGACGACAAAGTTATTCATATTATTATTTGGAATATTGACAATGTCTGTAAGTTACATCGAGGAGAGGTTTGGTCACTTAATCATGCGTTAATAAGGAGAAATCCTTATCGGAAAGCCCCCTCTTTCCTGGGAACGACCTGGTTGTTAAATATTGTGAGTTATAATATTAATGATGAATAAGTTCGTGTTGATTAAAGATGATATTGATAGTTCTATTGTCTTGGAATTATTAGTGTTAGTGGAAATCGACATCTATTCCGATGATAATTGATGTCTGGGGGTTATATTGATAAATCGGATAATTTATCGGATAAATGAGCAATTAATTGCTACTAATTCACATGTTTATATAACTATTTGTTCACATGTGTGTACTATTGAATCACATTCTTGTACTATTAGGGGAGTTTGTGTAAAATTGATAATACTTGCATGACTAAGTTAAAAATGGAGGTATAGATGGAGGTACTATACTGTAATTCATATTTTTCACATGATTATATTATTGATTCACATGATTGAACTATTGATTCACATTATTTACTATTAGGGGATGTGGTGAAGGTTTGATAATACTTGCAGGACTAAATTAAAAATGAAAGAAAAGTTGGAGGTATTGTACTGTAATTTTTCGAACCCCAAAACGTGCAATTATCGAAACTATATTTTCCTATAAATAGAAGCTCATTCTTCCTTCATTTCTCACAAATTCACAAAAGCTTTAGAGCGATTATTATAGAGAGAAATTATATAGAAAGAAGAAGAAGAAGTCTCACTACCTCACTATTCCAAAGATCCGCTTTTTCCAAGGTAGGAGTATTATTTCTTTCTTATCCACGAAGAGAACTTCATTATTCCATTCTTTATTATTCTATTGGAATAACTCAGATATGCTGCCTACCCTATACTTGGTGAAATTTTTCGTGATTCCATTCTTTATCATTCTCGCTTAACATCCTCGTCTGTGCATTTACGCCGGACTGGTTCCATTATTTATCATTCTGTTGGAACATCATGTATGCATGCGTTCTCTACGGACTGGTTCCGCTTTATTATTCCATTGAATATCCTCATGCATGCGTTTCTGGCGGACTGATTCCGCTCTTTATTATTTTGTTGGAATATCCTCATCTGCATGCGCTTTTACGTCTGACCTTATTCGATTATTTATTATTCTGCTGGAATAACTCGCACTGCAAGGCGATTATATCGCGTGCACAGTGATTTCTTTTGTTATTCCATTCCTTATTATACTCAAATGGTTAAAGTTTTGATTTACTATACTCCATGAAATTAGTGGAATATCCTTGATATTTGCGCTTCATCCAAAGATCTTTTCATGGAAATATTCTTCCGAGTATTCTTGAATTTTACTCTACAAACCAAATGTCGTGTTGACAATTTGGACGTTATTAGTTCCTAGATAAATTAATTCTTGAACTTGTTTTATTGGATTCTTATATCATTGTCATCATCCTCATGTTTATATTTTGTTGAAAGTCATCTCATGGCCTATAAAGCATAGATGGACTTGGTGTTATTCGGCCAAGTGGATTATTCGGTTGTAATCGGCCAATAATAATGTTACAAATGATGTGGAAAAAGTCCTCATCGGCCGTGAGTGCATTGATGGACAATTGTTGGTATGATCATGACCATTAATGAATACACAAATATTCTTGGCCCGTAGTGTATGGATAATTGTGGTCGTGATACTTAAAGAATATCCTTGGCCAAGTAGTGCTGGGGTGATTCGATGATGTGGATTATTTAGTGTTTTGAGTCCCAAATGATAAAAGTGATGAAAAACCTTCTAAATCATAAAAGATAGTAGATTTTATTCTCTACTGACTCTTTAAATGGATTGCTTGTTCATTGTAGTTAAACTTGATGGTTGTTATATTGTATCGGTTTAACATCATGAAGGCTAACGATAATATATTCTCGCATTATCTTAGTCATAATATTTCTCTTGGGGCTAGTTGAGCTCACCCTTTTACTTTTATTGTTCTCTTCAAGAAATGAGAACGTAGTAGGGACTAGTCGGGGAACGGGTAGTGACCGGACGGATGATAAAGCATTAGTAGTCCTCACTATTCAAAGGAAATAGTGGAAAATAAATGTAATAATATTGAATTTGAGTTTGTATATTATGCAGGCGACAATATTTGTATTAAAACTCACGACTTATATGTTTTGTCGTACTTTACACGACAGTTGTATAATTAAGTTGTATTTGTATTCTGTACCATGTATTTGACGACTCAGAATAGGTGATGTATACCTATTTGGGGGCGTCACAAATCTCCCCCTCCGAACCCATTAGAGGAGGTAAAATCTGTGACCCCGTCACTTGGAGTCCATCCCGGCCAATTCCTTGCAAAATTCCAGCTTGTCACGAGTGACAACTTTTGTCAACATGTATGAGGGATTCTCGTTGGTATGAACTTTTTTCACTTTCATCAATTCCTTTTCCATCACTTCTCGAAGCCAGTGATAACGAACATTAATATGCTTAGTCCGATTATGATACGTGGCATTCTTGGTCAAGTCAATTGCACTCTGACTATCACAATAAACCACGTACTCATTTTGTTTCAAACCTAACTCTTGGAGAAACCGTTTTAACCACAACATTTCCTTGTCTGCTTTAGTAGCAGCGATGTATTCTGACTTCAATTGCAACACACTTTTGCAACTTGGACTGCCATGATACTGCTCCCCCTGCAAAAGTAAACAAATAACCTGAAGTAGACTTCTTCTCCTCAGAACCTGCCATGTATGCATCTGTAAAACCCTCCAAGACTGGACTCATACCACCAAAACCCAAACATAAACTAGAAGTAACTTTCAAGTATCTGAGAATCCACTTAACTGCTTCCCAATGTTCTCTACCAGGATTTGACAAATACCTGCTCACAACACCAACTGCATGAGCAATATCTGGCCGCGTACAAACCATTGTATACATAAGACTCCCTACAGCAGAGGAGTAGGGAACTGCTGCCATATCATCTCTCCCTTCCTTGGTAGAAGGACACATGCACTTTGTAAACTTAATATGACTAGCCAGTGGTGTGCTAACTGGTTTAGCATCACTCATGTTGAACTCGCAAAGCACCCGCCAACATATTTCTCTTGTGACAACCACAACCTTTTGGCTTTCCTGTCACGAATAATCTTCATACCCAAAATCTGTTTAGCTGGACCTAAGTCCTTCATATCAAAGGAGTTGAACAACTCACCCTTGAGCCTGCGAATCATATCAGCATCCTGCCCAACTATCAACATATCATCTACATATAGCAACAGAATAACGAAGTTACCATCCGGGAACCTTTTAACATACACACAATGCTCTCAGAATCGTTTCTATCAGAATCCTTGATCCACCATAAATGAATCAAATTTCATGTCTCATTGCTTGGGGCTTGTTTGGTCGTACAAACTTTTCTTCGGTTTGCAAAACCAAGTGTTCTTTCCTTTAACTTCAAATCCTCTCCGTCGCTCCATGTAGATTTCTTCTTTTAAATCACCATGAAGAAAAGCAGTCTTCACATCCAACCGCCAAGCTCAAGATCCATACTAGCTACTAATCCCAGCACTACTCGAATAGAAGTCATCTTCACAACTGGAGAAAAAATCTCATCGAAGTCAATACCTTGTTTTTGAGCAAAACCCTTGACGACTAATCGAGCCTTGTACTTCACTAGTTTTTCACCATCCTTCTTAAGCTTAAACACTCATTTGTTCTTCAATGCTTTCTTGCCCTTAGTAAGTGTAGTCAACTCATAGGTGTGATTCTTGTGCAAAGAATCCATCTCATCCTGCATAGCTCTCAGTCAATTGCTTTTCTCTTTATGAGTCTTGACTTCCCTAAAATCCTCTGGTTCCCCCTCCTCAGCAACTAAAAGATATTCAGATGAAGGATATCTAACTGATGGCACATGTTCTCTAGTGGATCTTCTCAGCTGAGGTTCTTCAATATCAGGTTGTTCCCCCTGATCAACACTCTGCATTGGACCCATCACCATCGTGCAAATCTTCATTCTGACCTCCTTCTCCAACTGTGGCATCCTGTACTGGAGATGGAACTTCGCTGAGGTGTGGAACTCTATTATCTCTGGGCTGTGTAGCATTATCAAAATGCTCATAATTTTGGTGCTCATGAAACACCACATCTCTACTCCTGAATAATTTCTTCTGCGCTGGATCCCATAACCGGTATCCAAACTCGGCATCTCCATAGCCAACAAATACACATGGAGTAGACTTGTCATCAAGTTTCGATCTTTGTTCCTTGGGGATATGTGCAAAAGCCTTGCACCCAAATACCCTCAAATAAGAATAAGACAAATCCTTACCACTCCAAATCTTTTCTGGAATCTGAAAATCAAACGGTGCTGATGGAGATCTATTAATCGTGTAACAAGCAATCTGAACGACTTCACCCCGAATGACTTAGGCGGTTAGCCATTCTCAACATGCATCGCACTCTCTCAATAATAGTGTGGTTCATTCTCTCAGCCACACCATTATGCTGTGGGGTACCAGGAACAGTCTGCTCATGTCGAATGCCATATTTACAATAGTATTCAGCAAACTCCTTTGAGGTGTATTCCCCTCTGTTGTCATTACGAAGACACTTCAATGATTTTCCAGTCTCCCTTTCAACCATAGCATGAAAATTCTGAAAAAGTTGGAATACCTGGTCTTTTGTTCTCAACAAAAATACCCACACCTTCCGCGAAGCATCATTAATAAAGGTAACAAAGTACCTATTTCCACCCAAAGACTCAGCCTCAATGGGTCCACATACATCAAAATATACTCTCTCTAGTAGCTCTGATTTTCTTTTAGCTGAACTACTAAAAGAAACTCTATGTTGTTTCCCAAACAAACAATAATCACAAGGGCTTAAAATAGAACCTTTAGCAAAAGGAACAAGTGACCTTTTTGCTAATAACTGCAACCCTTTCTCACTCATGTGGCCAAGCCTCTTATGCCATATGTTTGGTGAAGAGTCATCCTCAACTGCATTCAACTCACTAGAACACACCTTCACATGAGTCTTGTACAACGAACAACAAGCAACGCCTCTTGCAATCACCATAGAGCCCTTGGTAACTTTCCACTGCCAAAGTGATTCTCATAACCTTCTCTGTCCAAGGCCATGCCAGAAATCAAGTTGAGACACAAATCTGGAACGTGTCTAACATCCCTCAAGGTAACAGTGCAACCAACACCTGTCTGAATGCAAACATCACTAATTCCAATAATCTTGGACTGATGAGTATTTCCCATTCTCACGTACCCAAAGTCTCCAGCTTTGTAAGTTGTGAAAAATTCTCTTAGGTGTAGAATGATACGAGGCACCAGTATCAACCACCCAATCAACTTTCTGATCATCAACATGTAAGCATTCTTCTTCCCCAAATGAAAGAACAACATCTTCGGTAACTGTGGCTGCAGTGTTCTTCTCCTCAACATTTCCCTGCTCACCATTTTTCTGCTTGTTTAACCAAATTCTGCAATTTCTCTTGTAATGACCTTCCATATTATAATGGAAACATCTATACGTTTCACATTTGTTCGGTCTTTTGACTTGCTCTTCTTGATTTTTTGCTTTTCTTTGCGACTTGTATCTCTTTCAGGAGATCCCCTAAAATTATACCCCTGCTCTTCTCTGTGACAAGAGAATGTGTCTCAAAATTTACGATTTCGCTTTCATTGTCTCCTCATTATGAAGACCGCCATCGACCATCTGCGATAGTCATTTTTCCTTCGAGTCAATTGCTTAGAGACACACCACCAAAGTCTCCCAAATTGTTTGGCAAAGAATCGAGAAGCAAAAGAGCTCAATCTCATCATCAAGATTCAACTTCACGGTGGGACACCGTTCACCAAACCTTGAACTCACTCATATGCTCCGGCCACACCGCTCCCGCCCTTGTTTTTAGATTCACAATTTTCTGAATGACAAAAGTTTTATTTTGTGCATTCTTCTTCTCATACATAGACTCTAGTGTTGTCCATAAATTGTGAGCATCCGTCTCCTGCGAAACATGGTGGAATACACTTTGATCAATCCACTGCCGGATGTGACCAATAGTCTTCCTATTCATTTTATTCCACTCAGCCTCAGACTTATCCGCGGGATTCTTTCCCTTGAGTTCCAACGGATCATATAAATCTTTGCAATAAAGGATATCCTCCATTCTGAGCTTCCAGATCGAAAAATTTGAAGAGGTCAATTTAATCATGACTCCAACTGATTTCTCCATAAAATTTAACAAAAAGAACCGAGCAAATAACCTTAGCTCTGATACCAGTTGTTGGGAAAATATCACCTCCCAAATACTGTTGTCTTTAATAAATTAGACGGATAAAATATCAGCACATGCCAAACAGATTAAATTTGCAGTTCCACCAAAATAATAACCATGCAGAAAATAATGAGTAGAAAATATCCAACCACGAGACACCAGGATTTTTACGTGAAAAACCCTCTAAAACTAAGAGGTAAAAACCACAGGACAAACTCCGAAAAATTCACTAGAATAATATGAGAGAATACAAAGATATCTTAATCTGAGTACAAACCCAAATTACTTCACCCCAATAACTATGTGATGTAACCCAAATAAAACACCCTTTTATTTGAATTATCTTTCTCTCTCTCTATTTTTCTAAAGCTTCACAAAAGCTTCTCTCTCCCTCCTTTCTCTTAAACTCTCGGATGAGAGTATATGTTTTTGTGTTGGTGTAATTTCCTTATTCCTTAGCCTTCCTTTTATAGTCGAATGGAACTAAGGGGAAATAAATGAGGGAGGGCAAATTTTCAATGGGCGGGGAATGAAGAAAATTCAATGGGCGGGGCAATAAATGGGGTGAGGAATGTTGTTGACCAATAGTATGCCAGAACAGCAACACAGTTGAAATCAGCAGACCAACCAATCAACAAGAACAACACCGCACAAACCAAAAGAAAGCAGGAGGCCATAGCAAAACAGAAGCAGAGACAATCAACAGAAGCAGCGAACAAGACAGTTGTTGCAACACACAACCGCAACAGTGCAGCAGATGGAGCAGAGCTCAGCGAAAAGAAAAACATCAGCACCCATGAAGCAAGACCCAACAGCCCAAAACCGAGACAGTCCATGGCAATTGAAGCCGCACCAGCAACAAGACAAAACCAATGGATTTCTAGCTGGAATTTATTGCGTCTTTGAATCACTGCCAGGCCAAGGTTGCGTGGATCCGAGTCCTTGGCATCAAGATGATCAATTAGTGGTTAAATTCTGAGCGCAACATGGTCTACACCAATGGTAGAAACTGTAAGACCCCAACTTTTTATAAATAAAAATTTAATTTTCTCTAAATATTACTTTGAATAGTAAGGTGTTGATTTGATATAATGCTATAGTTATGGGTGATATGTGCAAATTTTTCAAAGTAAGTAAGTTGTCATAAAATATTCGTTTGGTCGGGGAATATTCTTTTTACCGCAGAATATTCGTACGACGACACAATCATTAGTGGACCCCACAATAGAATAACTGTCGGATATAGAAAGCAATAAAAATAACTTTTTTATAAAAATAACGACAAAACTTTTACCGTTAAACTGTTGAAATATCTGGTGATAAAAGTACAGTAATACGCGTTGTTGCATAGTAGCACACGGTATTACACAATATCTCTTATTATTAAGAAGTCACTCATTTTTATTCAACTATTACAACAGTAGTTGCATAGTAACTCATATTATTGATTCAATTATTGTCACAGTATCATCTGCACAATATTTTATATTATTAAATCAATAATTAAGACAACACATTTATTCATATTAGTATTTAAATTATTGATTCCTGTTGTTAATGACTTTCTTGACGTATTTCCTGAAGAACTTCTCGGTCTACCCCCAGAATGTGAAGTTGAATTATTTATTGACCTTGAACTCAGTACAAAGCCCATTTCTAAAACCCCATATCAAATGGCTCTATTGAACTTCGAGTTAAAGGTCCAACTACGAGAGTTGTTGGACATCGGTTTCATTCGTCCTAAGACATCTCCTCAAGTGCTCCTGTAATTCAGAAAGAAGAAAGACGGGAGTATGCGACTTTGATCGACTACCGGAATTAAATCATGTCACTATCAAGAATAGGTATTATTTACCTCGTATTGATGACTGTTTAACCATTCTGAAGGAGCACAATTCTTTTAAAAATCGATCTTCGTTCTAGATATCATCAATTTGAAGGTTAAAACCGAGGATATTCCAAAGATCGCTTTTAGAACTTCGATGCGGGCATTATGAATTCTTAGTCAAGTCTTTTGGATTGACTAATGCTCCTCACTTCTTTCATAAATATGATGAACCGAGTATTCAAGGAATATTTGGATCGGTTCGTTGTTGTCTTTATTGATGACATCCTCATCTATTCCAAAAGCCGTGAAGATCATGAAAGCGCCATTTAAAGTCGGGTAATCGCAAAGGCTTCGTGATAACAAGCTATATGCCAAATCAAGAAATGCGAAGTTCGGCTTGAGGAAGTAGCATTCCTTGGGCACACGGTGTCAAAACATGGAGTGTCTGTTGACCCGCCAAGATTGAAGCAATACAAAGTTAGGAACAACCAAGACCGTGGTCAAGTCGTAGCTTTCTAGGCTTAATCGGGTTATTATCGAAGATTCGTGGAAGGATTTTCTCGAATCGCTACTCAGCTAACTCAAATGACTCAGTAAAGATACAAAATTGTATGGAGCGAGGAATGCGAGAAGAGTTTCAAGATCTCGAGAGGAGACTCATTTCTAAGACTGTTTTGACAATACCATCCGGTTCGGATGGATTTGCTATCTACAACGATGCTTCGAGCAAAGGGTTAGGGTGTGTTCTCGTGCAACGTGGGAAAGTCATAGCCTATGCCTCGTGACAACTTAAAGAATATGAGAGAAATTATCCTACTACGATCTGTAGTTGGCGTGATCGTTTTCGCTTAAAGATCCGGAGGCACTATCTATATGGGGAGAAAGTGGAGATATATTCGGACCATAAAAGCCTCAAAATATTTCTTCACTCAAAAAGAACTCAACACGCGCAAGAACGACGTTGGCTCGAAATGTTGAAAGATTACGACCACACTATTCAATACCATCCCGGAAAAGCAAACGTGGTAGTATTAGCGTTGAGTAGAAGATCATATTCGAGAACGAGTACGATGATGTCAAATATACGATGTAACCAGACTTTAATCGAAAAAGTTAAAGTTGCTTTCGAAGCCACGCAATCCGGGTGATGCGTATGAAGAAGAAAAGTACAAGAAGGTGCTATTCGAGCGAGAATCGATGAAGAAGGAATACTTGAGTCCACTCCAGGACTTTGTGTTCTAACGATTCGACTTGAAGCATAGAATCGTGATGGAGGCACACAACACACCGCTTTAGCAATCCATCTCGGGAGTACCAAAATGTATCATGATCTTCGACATACATTTTGGTGGAACAATATGAAGAGAGAGATTGCAAAGTTTATCTCGAGGTGTTTAACTTGTCAACGTGTAAAGCGCGAGCATCAAGTGCCAAAGGGTCCATTGCAACCACTTGAGATTCCGAAATGGAAGTGGAAACATATTACCATGGATTTCGTTACGGGTCTTCCCACGGTTTCTCAAGGAAAAAATGCTATTTGGGTTATTGTTGATAGATTAACCAAGTCTGCTCATTTCTTGTCAATACGGGAGACTTATTCTCTTGAACGTCTTGCTAGTATGTACGTGAATGAGATTATGAGGTTGTATGGCATGCAATATCCATAGTTTCGGATCGTGACCCAAGATTCACTTCAAAATTTTGGGTTAGCTTGCAAAAAGCTATGGGGACGAATTTACGATTTAGTTCTAAGATACCATCCTCAAACAGACGAGAATAATCGAGAGGACTATTCAAACTCTTGAAGATCTATTAAGACTTTGTGTCCTAGACTTCAAAGGAGTTAGGATAAGTATTTACCATCGGTGGAATTCTCCTACAACAACAGTTATCAGGCAAGTATAGGTATGGCTCCATTTGAAGCATTGTATGGACGAAAATGTCGCTCTCCAATATGCTAGGATAAGGTGGGAGAAGCAACATTGTTGGGACCAGAGTTGGTACGAATGACTACAGAAAAGATCCAAATGATTCGACAACGTATACAAACGGCACAGGATCGACAAAAGAGTTATGCGGATCTTCATCGAAAGGACGTAAAATTTAGTATTGGGGATCACGTATTATTGCGTGTTGCTCCATGGAAAGGAGTTACAAGATTTGGGAAGAGAGGAAAGCTCAATCCACGATTTATTGGTCTATTTCAGATTCTTGACCGAGTAGAAAATGTGGCTTATAGACTCGCGTTACCTTCAAGTATGTCTCGTGTTCATAATATTTTTCACGTATTCGTGCTTCGTAAATATGTGAAAGACCCGAACCATGTTATTGAGTTAGAACTGGACGAGATAGCCGAAGACTTAACGTATGAAGAGGTACATGTCAAGATCTTGGATAGGAAGGAGCATGTCCTACGCACGAAGGTCATACCACAAGTTAAAGTTTTGTGGAGAAACCATGCTATTGAAGAAATGACCTGGGAGTTGAAAACAGAAATGAAAGCGAGGTATCCTCATCTTTTGAAACACACCAGTGCGTCGTCAATTTCGAGGATCGAAATTTCATAAGAAGAGGAGGTTGTAAGACCCCAAATTATTAATAAATGAAATTTATTTTCCTCTATTTATTATTTTGAAATAGTAAGGGTTGATTTGATTAATATGGTTAGTTATGGGTAAAATGCTTAAATATTTTAAATAAGCATGTGGTTATAAAATATATTCATTGTTATTCGGAGAATATTCGTTTGGTCGTGGAATATTCTTTATTGTCGTGAGAATATTAAATGCGACGACTAGCGAGTCTTTTAATGGGCCTATAACGAGAAAGCGATTGGATGAAGAAAGCAGCAAGTATAAGTTGTTTATAAATAACTTGGCGTTGTTATTCAGTTAACATCGTTGGAATACCCGTGGTTAAAATCAAGATGTCTGGCGTTGTTGCACAAGAAGATACTTTTCAGTATTGCACCAATTATTGATTCTTACGTAAAGAAGGCACTACTCAATAATTGTTACGATGAGTTCTTGCTCAAGATTTTATTTTATTGATTCAATAATTGTTGCGTTAATATTTTATATTATCGTTGTTTCAATAATTGCCACTACTGCAAAGATATTCCATTATCGAAACGAATAATTCATATTATCCGAATAATATTATTAGAAAACATTATTGGCAATGTCTAGAAAGTTCTGCCTCAAGGAGAGGTTTGGTCACCTAATTGCTACCAAGAAGGAGAAATTCTTATTGAAAGCCCCTGCTTTCTTGAAGGCACCGTTCTTTAATCTTCGTGATTCTCGTAATATTATTTGTGAATAATTAATTATTGATTTATATAATGAGGAAAATATTGATTTTATGTGGATATAGATGGAGAAAAATTTTAAACCGACAATTGTTGAAAATTGATATTTTATCTTTTCCGATAAAATAATATTTTATTATATTATTATAATATAATAATGATGATATTTTTCTGATGAATGTGGGATATATGAGTATATGAGGAGGAAGAGTATTTTATTGCAAAAGTTGTTTAACACATGTTTTGTGTGTCTGGGACCCCATTTCTTGACCGAAATTTGATTATAGCACAGTAAAATCGCCTGGTTTGGGTTTCTTGGTCAATTTCTGCTTTGGAATTTGGAAAAACTTTCTTCCGCAAAGTTGTAGAGAATTGAATTTCCTATAAAAAGTCATGAGATTCAATTTTCCGATAAAAGAGCTATTTATTGTGAATTATTGAAGTTAGGAGTTAAAATAATTAATTTTGGAAGTTTAAAATACTTTAAATAACAAAACGTTTTTTTTCATTATGGTGTGTTCCATATGTGTGTTGAATGGGTTGATTTGATTTTCTAAGGTTGGAGAATTTAATTTTAATATATTAATATTATATTAAATTTTCTACTTTTGGTGTTCTAAGCATTTTTCTATAAATAGGGTGCTTAGGTTAGAATTGAAAATCACACCAGAAACTACAGATTTCTCTCTCTTTCTCTCTATATATCGAGCGTATTTTTGTTAGTATTTTAGTACTTTGAGTATTGCTATATCTGGTCTGAGTTCTTTCAAAGACTATATCCAAAGTATTCCAACCAGAAGTACTATTCTAGCTAAGGTAAAGGATGTTATTTTCTTCTCAAATGATATTATTTCTTCAATATCATTATGCTGAAATATTGGTTGAAACTTTTTATCAAATTTGAAACTTTTTCATGTCGGGGTTACTATTCATGAGTTACTATTCACGGGTTACTATTCACGAGTTACTATTCACGAGTTACTATTCACGAAGCATGATGATTTTTTTGTGAAATTTCTATCTTTTGGTGTTTCGAGTTACTATACGCGTGTATCTGAGACTATTCACGATATCTGACTATTCACGAATCACTGACCTATTCACGTAAAGATTAAATTTTTATTTTTCGTCTAAAATATCTATTATGGATACTAGCTTTGATTGTATCCATGTTTTGATCATTCTTGAATTTTACTCCACTATGATTATTTATGAGTTATTTTGGACATGAAATAAATTTGAAATAATACGAATCCTTAATATTTATTCTTTTGTTTCAATTTGGATTCGTTTCATTTAAAATATTTTTCATCATCCTCCGTCCTAAATGATGATATAATTGAATATCTTTGGCTTTAGTAAGGCAAAGATTAATGATTTCTGATGAATATCTTTGGCCCGTAGTGCAAAGATGAACAGGTGTTTAGATGAACATGACCAACTGGTAAATATCCTTGGCCTGTAGTGCAAAAATAAATATTTAATTTCAAATATATATTGATTGATGTTACAGGGATAAAATATCGACGACGAACTTTTAAATTCATATATAGAAGATAGTAGTTTGCATTCTCTACTTAACTCTTCTAATGAATTATTATTTCCGCTACGAAGATTGATTTAAAACTGGTTGTCTATTGTATTCTAATTAGATTTTTTCCGTTGAAGACTAACGATAATTTGTTCTATGTTATCTTAGTCATAATGTTCTTTCTCGGGCTAGTTGAGCTCACCCTTTTCCTTATTGTTCCATTTTTCTTCTCGGGAGGAGAGAATGTAATGAAAGAGTCGGGTGTGGAATGATGGTTCTAGAAGTGGTTCTAGTAGTCCTCACTATTCGTAGAATAGTGTATTAATAATTATAATGAGGACTTATTTGAGTGTAGATATTATCTAGATGACAATATTTATATTTAAACTCACAGTTTTTATGTTGTATTAATAAAGTTGTAGTTGTTTCTGTACCATGTATTTTGACGACTCAGAATGGGTGTTGTATACCTATTTTGGGGGCGTCACATCATTGGCCCGTAGTGCATGGATAATTCGATGACGTGAAATGTTTATTGATTGGTATTACAGGGATAACATATTGATGATGGATTTTTAAATCATTGAAGATAGTAGACATCATTCTCTACTTGACTCTTCTAATGGATTGTTATTTCCGCTGCAGTTGTTGATCTAAAACTTGTTGTCTATTGTATTCTATCAGATTTTTCCCTGTTGAGGACTAAGGATAATTTGTTTTATATTATCTTAGTTATAATATTCTTTACTGGGCTTGTTATGCTCACTCTTTTCCTTTTGGTTTCATTGTTCTTCTCAAGAGGCGAGAATATAGGTGATACTAATCGGGGAGTGGAGTAATGGTTCAAGATAGTTTTTGTAACGCCCCCAAAATTGGTACAATTTCTCTCCCCGATCTTCTGCATTAATATTATCATGTTCTAGCTTTAAAACATTATTTAATGTTAAAATAGCTAAAAATATGGAATACATTTTTTTTCTTTCTTTCCATTCATTCATTCCCCGAATCGCAACCTTTACAATTCTTCTTATACTAGAATCATATTTATTATATGATTTGTATAATCTATGTAAACATATTAAAAGCTTAAGTCTCAATACTTCATATCTTTTCTATCGATGATTCACTTATTTCAGAATCATATTTATTCTCATTTCAGAATAAACATTCTTTATCCATTCAACATTTCAAACTATACATAATTGCCAATTAAATTTAACAAAACTATCAATCATAGATTTATACCATTTCTAATTCAAAGAAATGTATTCATTTTGCACATCGTTCAATCTTCATCATCCGTATAGCAAGTAATATCGCTTAACATCATTAACCTGTAAAAAGTTTGTGTTTAAAAGATTGAGCTCGACAACCCAGCAAATTTAACAGTCTATCATGTTTCACATAGCACACAATTCCATATGCACTATATTTCCTTTACTATGCATATCTACATGCAACATAAATTATTTACTATGCATTTCCTACATGCATCAATAATTCCTTGCAAAGCATACATTCATGCATTATACATTCCTAATTTATCGAGTTACATCATACAACATGTGTTATCACATATCACATATAAATTGAGTTCCATAACCCAATTAACTTAGTTATATTTTGAATTTAACAATTCGTAAAGCATGGTATGTAACTCACCACATAATCACATTTAATCCACAAACATAATAGAACTGAAAAACTTGTCTTGATTGATGAGTATTGAGATAAATCTTAGTTTAACTTCACCTCACGAATCCTACACAGTTATGTTTATCTGTATGTATACATTAGCCACATATTCACGTCACATAACTTGTACAACTATAAACATTCATATAAGCCATAACATCTCTTTATATACATTTTACGAAAAACTTTCTTATTTATTTAGAAATTTCGAAATTTTGGCTTAATATAGCCAATGAACTTGCAAAAGTTTCAACATAACTTTTAAACATCATTACAGTGCATTTATAGTTTATAAAACTTTTATTATGCATTTACGGATTTTACACGCATCTATATGTAGTCTTATAGTCTTATAATGCATTTGTGACATCCCTTGTGTATTTATAGCTTAACTCTACTTTCGTGAGCAGCTTAAACTTCATTTTGCATGTATAATAGATTTACATGCTAAACGTGTTTATATAACAGTAGTTTTTACTTGTAATGCATACTCGAAGTATATATATGCTTTTGCATATATACCTTAACCGTAATACAAATTCATGCCTCGCTTAAATTATAGGTAAATATAAGCTATTTGTATATTTTATGTATATACATAGCTTATATATGTCAACGATGAGTTTTCAACCCTGTTTACGTATATCTTGCTTTGTATTTCAAAAAAACCGTTTAGTTTCGAAGTATAATTTTGAAATAGCTTTTCACACTGTACATGTATTCTCAATATACAGATGTATTATCCATATATATGTAAACTTATGTTTACATATTGCTTTTATAGCTTCTAGTATACTCCGAATGGATATACGCGTCATATGGTTGCTAGACTGGGTTTTATATCTGTCTTGGGGCATCAGGACATGCCTAACTTCCTTTCCCAGCTTTTAATAATTATAATTACATATAAAAACATTTTAGTTGTGTGTCCATGTCATATAACCTATATAGTTATATATTACATATTCATACTGGCCACATCAATATCTTTCCCTCTTTGAGTTTTTTTTTAAAAAAAACTCCTATCTTCTTTTCAAACCTTTCATTCGTTTACTTAAAATAATCATTTATCGCTTTAATAAACCTTGATGTGATTTTAGTTCATGAATACCTCACACTTTCAGTTTATAACTCACTTGTATCTTAATACATGGGTAATCCATCTCTCTTATATCTCACTTAAGTATTCAAAGTGAATACAAAATATATTCCATATATTGTTCTTGATTATATAATATATGGATAAATTATAGCTTCAAATACTTCACCATCTTACTTACAATAACCATTCTTCTCTTTTAGTAGAATTTGGTGTGATTGTAGTATATGAATACATTAAGATTCTAAGTTATAATCCATTCGAAATTTAGTATACGACATTCTATGTTCTTTGTACATAACTCAAATGTATAAAGAAAAATTATAACTTATTTCATGACTTGGAAGTAATTATAACTTGTTTGGGTAACGTATAGCTCCCATAATGCTTTATAGTTTTATTTCCATATACTAACGCGTGAAATATTATTATTTTTCATCATCATGACAAAACAACCTCTTTTGAGGCATTAACAGCTTCAAATTTGCCTAACAGTCCCAACATTGGATGCTCACATTTGCTAGCTTATAGATTGGTAACTCATTATAGTTTCTATATACGCGTTCATTTTTTTGGATATTCTATAGGTGATACAGTCACCTATTATAGAAGAATGTTAGTTGAACAATCCAAGTAATTTAAATAGGTTGAATGAGAGCCCAAAAGAGCCCCCAGCCGTCACCAAACACAGCCACTGTTGATGTCGTGGGCAGCAACCCTGTTCCAACATGCTTATTTAGCGACCTTATTACTTCTAGCTCGCACATCGTATTGTGTTGATTTTCGAATATGACATACTTGGTATATGAAACTATTTTTAGAAAAATACAGCCAACTATTTTGGGTTCGATAGGTGGTTCAAATAATGCTTCCGAAATGGACGTTCGTAACAGTTTTCACTTCTGTTTCAGTTTTACCCTCTCTCGCAAAAATAGTCATAACTAATTCGTTTCAAAATATTTTTGAGTGATTCTTGAGCCCACGCGAAGCTATCTTTCGGGACTACAACTTCTCTTCATATCACAAATCCAAATTCCAAACCGAACAGAACAGAAATCTGCTCTAAGTGGACATAATGTTCTGTTTTTAGACTGCACGACCCTCCTTCACTAAAATGGTCATAACTCCTTCGTTTCTCAACATTTTTAAGTGATTCTTGAACCCACACGTTCGTAACTTCCTCCTCTAAAACTTCCCTACTGATAGTTTTCCAGATTCCAAATATAACAGTCCAGAAATTTCGTGCAAAGAGACTGCACCGCATTTCTTGGACAGTTTCGACTCTACTACTTTGAAATGTCATAACCTTTTGCTACGAAGTCGGAATCAGTCCGTTTTGGAGTCTATGAAAAGCTTATTCAGTATAATATAACACTACAAAAGCCCAGAACTAGTTTTCCACTTTTCCACTAGTTTTTCACTTTTCGTTTTGACATCCAAAACTCATCTCGACCCGATCCAACCCAACTTTCTTTACAAATAAGTCTTATTTAACATAATAAGACTCATCTAATGTCTGTCTCCGTTACATTAGGCATTTTTAGTCAATTTAGCTCATTTGAGTATTTTTACAAACATATAGCGTGCACCTAAATTGTGGACTGTTGTGTATAGGTTTGGGGTTACGTAATCAACCCATTCTTGTCAACCTTATTGCTCCATGGCTCTACTTCAGTCCGCAAGGATCCATTTATAAGATATATCATACATGTATATATAATACACTAACTAGTTACTTACTAGCTTTCTAATTCATTTCAAAACTTTACTTTATACAATTTCAACATAACCATACTATCTATAAACTCTAATTTACTAAATAACATGATCACAAACCATACATATAACTGTTACTCTTCATTTCTCAGTCACATTCATTACTAACTATCTTTGTTTTTTTTTTCTTTTGTAAACCAACTAATTTCATACTAACAGTAAAGATAATTAATTACCTTTATAGCTTAATTGAGGATACTTGATGCAATACTTCCCCTCTTTCCAGCCGCTCCCTGCACCAATACTTCTCTTATTTCCACTGATGGCTTCAGTTCTTGGTGTAATTCAGTGGTTTAGTAATATTCAAGAGTACTTTGTGCTAGAAGTTTGCAAGAAATAGAGAATAGAAAGAAATGGTTTGGAACAGATGAGGAGTAAAGATGAGAAACCGATATGAATTTTCCTTAAGCCCTCTCAAGCATCCTTTTAAAATCTTGCAAATCTTGGCAAAATCTTAGGTTAGATTATTTAGGCTAGGTGAGTTAGTAGATAGGTTTTGAAAAATAAATAACCCACGTGCTATTACCTTCTCACCTCACACTCGGCCTCTTGCTCCAGTTTCGGCTCCATTTTATTTTTCTACTGACTAAGCTCCCTTTTATATAATATTAATTATACAAATTATATATTGCCCATAATATTCATTAAATACAAATGTAATATTCTTTTACATCGTATGCGCAAAATATATGCGTTTTATTTTATTTTCCATATAAATGGAAATTTATTCAATAAATAAGATATTACAATTAATATAATATCCTCTCTTTATTAAAATAATTCAATTCTAGAATTTATTTTAATATCATTTATTTAAAATATACAATAATTTCTCGTATACTTTACTAATTATTTAGTTTAGTTATATAATGTCTCTTAACAATTTATTTTTATGCGTAATAATCATATATATACATATATTTATCACATCACAAATATTCAGATATCTTTACGTATACACATCACATATAATAAATTAAAATTTTATTTTCTAATTTCTTATTTTAAATATTTATCGGGAAATTCAAATTATTTTCTTGTCCTTCTATAAATTGTTTTCAACAATTTAACTGTAATAAATATAATAATATATTACTACATTAAAACATACATACATTACATCCAATAATGTAATACATGATTTCTTCAATAAAATGGTGGTTATATGTGAGACCTTTTTTATTTCATGAATAAATATTTAATTTTCTCGAAATAATTTTTTGAATATTATGGTGTGGATATGATATAATATTATAGTTGTGGGTAGTATTTATAAATTTTGAAAAGTATGCAAGTTGTTGTATAATATTCGATTGGTTTAATATTCTTTTTGTTTAATATTCGTATTTACGGCAGACAATCATTAGTGGACCCCACAATGTAATTATTATTTCGGATTGAGAAAAACGATAAAAATATTTTATTGAAAATAACAGTACGGAAGTTTTACCGTTAAAATTGTTGAACTACTTCGGTAGTAAAAAAATACGATGAATACGCGCTGGTTGCATAAGAAGCGCACTGTATTAATTATTGATCTTCGTGATAAAGTCACTCGGTTTTGTTTTATTGGTATTATTATGTAATAAAAGCGTAAAAGTTTTTTTATAAAAAGTAATACTTTTATAAAGTTATTCGCTTTATTAAATTAATAAGAAAATCTTTTTATATAAAATAGAATACTTTTATAAAATTATCTGCTTTTATTGTATAATAATTAGAATATATTATATTTTATTATGCATAAGTATCTGCGTAGTGTTTGCGTAGTAAAATCTTTTATAAAGTTATTCGTTTTATTAGATTATAAATAGAATATATTATATTTTATTTAAAAGATTTTGCTTTAAATATGGATAGTCGATTAAAAGTAAATCAATCTGAGATGCTTAAATGAGTTAGTTCTTATCGATCCATTTTTCTATAAATAAAACTCATTCCTTCATTATTTCTTACGAATTCACCAAACTCTGTAGATAAACTATAGAGAAAGAAGAAAAGTGATTCTATTACTTACTCTTTCATATATCCAAAGACTTTCTTCTTCTAAGGTAGGGAATATTATGTGTTGTCTTTCGTAAGGGATATTATTTGTTGTACCTAAGTAAGTATTATTTCTTTTGTATTCATGAAGAGACTTACATTATTCCATTCTTTATTATTCTCATTGGAATAACTCAGATACGCTGCTACCCTATACTTGGTGAAATTCTTCTCATTATTCCATTCTTTATTATTACATTGGAATATCCTGTCTGCATGCGTTTTACTGCCGGACTAGTTCCATTCTTTATTATTACATTGGAATATCCTCACCGTGCAAGGCTTTTCACGCCACTGATTCCGTTATTTATTATTCGTTGGAATATCACATCGGTGCGTATTACGCTCGACACAGTTCCGATTATTTAGTATTCTGTTGGAATAACTCATCCCACGCCAAGTCTTGCATACATAGTGATTTTTGTTGTTATTCAATTCTTTATTATTACATTGGAACATCCTGCTTGCATAATTTCACTTTGATCCGGTTAGTTTAGAAGACCCCGCTTTTTATAAATAAATATGAATTTTCTATAAATATTATTTTTGAATATTATGGAATAATTTGATATAATGTTATAGTTGTGGGTAATATTTATAAATTTTGCAAAGTATATACAAGTGGTTATATTATATTCGATTGGTGGGGAATATTAGGTTTAGCAGGGGAATATTCGTATAAACTACTCAATCATTGGTGGACCCCACAAATGTAATTATTGGCTTGGATTGAGAAAAGACAAAAAATATTTTATTGAAATAACTGGCGGAAGTTTTACCGTTGATCTTCGTTGAACTACTTTCGGTAGTAAAGTACAAGAATACGATGTCGTGTGGTTGCGTAAGTAGACACCAGTATTGATTATCATCTTTATGTGAGAAGTCACTTAGTTTGATTCCATTATTGTCGATTAATAATATGAATTATTATAATGATAATGACGTTTTGTTTTATTCAGTATTATTAACGTAATAAAATGTAAACATCTTTTATATAAAATGTATACTTTATTAAAGTTATTTTATAAATAAAATATATTATATTACGATAGTGTTTTTTTTAAATATGTTTTTTCATATAGTGTTTGCAGATAGTAAAATGTTTTATATAAATAGAATATATTATATTTTATTTAAAAGATTTTGCTTTAAACATGGAATGTCGATTAAAGTAAATCAATCTGACCGTTCAATGGATTAATTCTTATGCATTCCATTTTCCTATAAATAAAGCTCATTCCTTCATTATTTTCTTACGAATTCATTAAAACTCTGAGAGAGAATTATAGAGAGAAGCTATAGAGAGAAAGTTATAGAAAGAAGAAGAGTATTCTCGCTACTTCATTACTTATATATTCGTTCTTTTCTACTAGTAAGGGTGTTATTCTTTCTTCTTGAAGAGAACTTCATTATTCCATTTATTATTATTACATTGGAATAACTCCTAAAAAAGTGGCATACCCTATACATAACTTTTGATATCCAGATACCCTATACTTGGTGAAATCCTTATGTTATTCCATCGCTTATTATTCTATTGGAATAACTTTTATACGCTGATCCTACCCTATACTTGGTGACATTCTTCTATTATTCGTTGAACATCCTCGTCTGCATGTGTTTTACACCGACCGGTTCCGCTCTTTATTATTATTCATTGGAACATCCTCATGCATGTGTTTTACACCTGACTGGTTCCGCTTTTTATTATTATTACGCTGGAACATCCTGTCATGTGTTTTACACCGGACCGGTTCCGCTCTTTATCATTCTCGCTGGAATATCCTATCATGTGTTTTTACACCGGATCCGGTTCCATCTTTATTATTCTGTTGGAACATCCCAGCTTGTGTGAATTTCACCGACTCGGTTCCGTTATTATTATTACATTGAATAACTCTCTTACATGCTGATCCGTGCGTGCATGGTGATTTCTTTTGTTATTCCATTCTTTATTATACCCAATTGGTTAAAACTTTGACTTCTATACTCCATGAAATTAGTAGAATATCCTTGATATTTGCGTTTCATCCAAAGATATCTTTTCATGGAAATATTCTTCCGATCATTCTTGAATTTTACTCTACAAAGAAGTATCATGTTGACAGTTTGGACGTTAAAATTCTGGATAAAATAATTCTTGAACTTGTTTTATTGAATTCTTATATCATTGTCATCATCTTCATTTTTATATTTTTTAAAGTCATCTGTGGCTAGTAGAGCATGGATGGACTTGGTATGATTATGACTGAGGATTATTCGGTGTAATCATGTTGACCGTAATGTTACAAATGATGTGGTAAAAAGAAAAAATCCTCAATGGTAGTAGTGCGTCGATGGACCGATTGTTGGCATGATCATGACCATTAATGAATACACAACTATTCTCGTCAGTAGTGCGAGAATAATTGTGATCGTGATACTAAAGAATATCCTCGTGCCGTAGTGCGGGGTGATTCGATGATGTGGATTATTTATTAAAGTCGAGTCTCAAATTTATAACAAATGATGAAAAACCTTTTAAAATTATAAAAGATAGTAGATTTTATTTTCTACTTGACTCTTTTAATGGATTAGATATTCAACCGCAGCTTAAACCGGTTTGTCTATCAGATTTTATCGGTTTAACATTGTTGAAGACTATTGATAATTTATTTTGCATTATCTTAGTCATAATATTTCTTCTTGGGCTAGTTGAGCTCACCTTTTCTTTCACCGTTCTCTTCGAAATGAGAATATAGCCGACGAGTCTGGGAAACGAGTGATGGTCCTGAAGATAAGATTAGTAGTCCTCACTATTCGTGAAATAGTGTGATAATAATTGTAATGAGGACTTTTTGTTTGAAGTTTGTATAATATCTAGTAGATTTATATTTGTATTTAAACTCACGCTTTATGTCGTATTGCATACCTACGCTTATGTTAATAAGTTGTATTTAAATTACATACCATGTAAGTGGCGACCCAAGATGGGTGATGTATACCTAATTTTGGGGCGCGCCACACCGTTATTATTATTCTTTTGAATAACATGTATATCAAAGTCACGCATCTGCGTGCGTGGTGATTTCTTTTGTTATTCCATTCTTTATTATACTCGATTCGTTAAAGTTTTGACTTCTATACTCCATGAAATTAATGGAATATCCTCGATATTTCAGCTTCATCCAGTATCTTTTCATGGAAATATTCTTTTGAGCATTCTTGAATTTTACTCTACAAGAAGTATCATGTTGACAATTTGGACGTTATTAGTTCTTGGATAAATTAATTCTTGAACTTGTTTTATTGAATTCTTATATCATTGTCATCATCCTCATGTTTATATTATGTTGAAAGTCATATGTGGCCTGTAGTGCATAGATGGACTTGGTATGATTATGACCAGGGATTATTCGGTATAATCATGACCGTAATGTTACAAATGATATGGAAAAAGTCCTCATTGGCGTCTGCATCGCATTGATGGACGCTTTTGGTATGATTATGGCTATGGATTCTCTTCTACCAAGGGTGCAAAGATGAATTATTTTATGGCATGATCGGAACCGTTGATGAAAACACGATTATCTTTGGCACGTGGTGCATGGATAATTCGTGGTCGTGATACTTAAAGAATATCCTTGGCCTATAGTGCGGGGATGATTTGATGATGTGAATTATTTATTGTCGAGTCTCAAATGATAAAAGTGATGAAAACCTTTTAAATCATAGAAGATAGTAGATTTTATTCTCTACTGACTCTTCTAATGGATTGCTTGTTCACCGCAGCTTAAACTTGATGATTGTTATATTGTATCGCTTTAACAACATTGAAGGCTAACGATAATTTATTCTGCGTTATCTTAGTCATAATATTTCTTCTTCGGGCTAGTTGAGCTCACCATTTCTTTCCTTTGTTCTCTTTTTAGGAAATGAGAACGTAGCGAGGGACTAGTCGAGGTACCGGAGTGACGGTCGAGAGGATAGCATTAGTAGTCCTCACTATTATGTGAAATAAAGTGTTAATAAATGTATTGAGGACTTATTTTGAGTTTTAATCTTTGTCTGAAGACAATATTTGTATTAAAACTCACACAATTTCATGTTGTATATTTAAGATTGTATTTGAATTATGTACCATGTATTTGGCGACTCAAGATGGGTGATGTATACCTATTTTGAGGGCGTCACAGTTGGTATCAAATCTTAGGGATACGATCCCTGGCTAAGATGTGAGACAAGAACTAGGAGGGGAGAGATGGAGAATTCCTTCGCTAGTATGACCTACCTAAGTTTATGTGGTATTTAATTGGTCGGTCAGAGTATAGGGATAATATGTGATATGTTATTTAACCTTTGTTTTGTGGCAGTGTTTGGAAATGGCAGCTGAAAATGTTCACAATGGAGTGAATGTGACCGTTGAGACACCTTTAATCACTAATCAGGTTAATGCGGTGTAAGACGAAGAACAAATTAGAGATATCTACGTGGTGAATGAAGAACTAATAGTTGCACCCGAGCTAGTTGCAGAGGTAGCAACTGAGAGTGAGGAAGAAGAGGAAGAAGAGGAACCTGAGGAGAATTGGTTAGACGGATTTTATGATCGAAACTTGGAATTACAAAATCGTGTTCATGAGTTAGAAGAGCAGGCTGAAGAACGGCAGGCGGTCGTGGAGCAAAGAGATGTAATAATTCAAAATTGTATTACCCGATGTGCGATGCTTGAATAGAAGCACTATTTGGCAGAGTATAAGATATTAGAGCTGGAATCTGACAATGCGATGATCAAAGTTCTGATGAAAGAAAAAACAACTGAACGAAGGAGAATAGATGATGCATGGGTAAAAGCAGCACGACGCGTAGATATTGTAGAAAAAGACGTCCGATCCAATAAAGCCAAAATAGATGAAATGGATTTTCTTTTTTGGATAGCAATTGGGAGAATCCAACATCGAATTCGGAATTACCCTATGCATAGCGGTCAACCCGAATTCGATATGGATCGGAGAATAATGATTCAAATCATGGATCAGGAATGTGAAGAAGCACTTAAGGGTGGAATGTACCCTATAGCAAAGTCAAATCCGATAGTTTAAGTGAGAGCATTTATCGAGAAACCCGAACGAAGTTATTACGGGTAAGTTAATTATAAACTCTTGCGAAGTCTATACTTTATTCGATACCAGTTCTACCACTCTTTTATTTCATCTAGTTGTGTTCAATGTTTAAATTTGACTCCAGAGAAATTAGACTTTGATTTATCTGTTTGAAACTCATTGGGAGAAACCTTCACTTCTACTATTTATAAATCTTGTTTGATTCAAATCAACACTTTCACGTTACCTATCGATCTTATCTCTTTGAAAATATTTGCATGGATGTGATTTTTGGAATCGATTGGTTAACTACTCATCATGCTTTTTCTAAGGTTGTTAGCTTTCATATTCCTAACTTTTCAAGTAACCAAACCACTAAAGTCAATCACTGTAATATCAAGCCATAAGTAAAGAGCCCCGAGCGTTTCGTTGTTGACTTCCTTTTGTGGAATGCACCGAAGCCAGACTTTCTGTAGACGATGTCGTGAATGACGATGACAAGTTGATAGGTATCAATGTGACGTACTATCCAAGTCTTGGATGAGGGTCACAGTTTTAAATGATAATTCTATCGTTAATAAATTTCTTGACGTATTCTTGAAGACTTCTTAGCCTACCCCTAGAGCGTGAAATCTAATTTTGTATTGACCCCAGTACAAAACCCATTTCTTAAACCCTCAAATATTTCTTTTCTTAAAACGAACGTATAATGCGCCAAAGACGTTGACTCGAGCTGTTGAAGATTACGATAGTACCATTCAATACCATCGTGGGAAAATGAACGTGATAGCTGACGTGTTGAGTAGAAGATCGTATGCGTTTATAAGTGCGAATATACGAACCCATGTGAAGATAACGAATATACGAGTAGAATCGACTTTAATCGATAAAGTTAAAGCCGCTCAAGCTACACACCCGGAGCTGATGAATGTGAAGAAGAAGGTTCAAGAGGGCTTTATTTTAAAAGCAAGAGTTGCTGAAGAGAGGAAATCTCAACCCTCGATTTAATTGACCCATTTAAAATCCTCGATCGAGTAGGAACTGTGGCTTATAGACTCGTTTTACCACCAAGTATGTCGAGTGTTCATAACGTTTTTAACGTATCGATGTTACGTAAATATTGGATGACCCGAACCACATTATTAATTTAGAATCGGACGAGATAGCAGAAGATTTAACGTATGAGGAGATACGTGTTAACATCTTGGATAAAAAGGATCATATTCGACGCTCAAAGGTTATACCTCAAGAATTAGAATCAAATGAAGTCAAGGTATCCTCACATCTTCTAATATCAGTATCGTGACGTAAATTTCGAGGGCGAAATTCCATAAGGAGGGGAGATTGTGAGACCCCAGATTTATGAATAAATATTTAATTTTCTCGAAATAATTTTTTTGAATATTATGGTGTAGATATGATATAATGTTATAGTTGTGGGTAGTATTTATAAATTTTGAAAAGTATGCAAGTTGTTGTATAATATTCGATTGGTTCGGGAATATTCTTTTTGTCGGAAATATCCGTATTGACTGACACAATCATTGGTGGACCCCAAAAATGCAATTATTATTTGATTGAGAAAACGACAAAAATATTTTATTGAAAATAACGGCGAAGTTTTACCGTTAAAATTGTTGAACTACTTCGGTAGTAAAAGTATAAAGAATACTGGCGTGTCGCATAAGAACACACTCAGGTATTAATTATTAATCTTTACGTGATAAGTCACTCGGTTTTGTTTTATTGGTATTATTATGTAATAAAATGTAAAAGCTTTTTATATAAAATGTAATACTTTTATAAAGTTATTCGTTTTATTAGGCTAATAGTAAAATCTTTTTATATAAAATAGAATACTTTTATAAAATTATCTGCTTTTATTAGAATAATAATTAGAATATATTATATTTTATTATGCATAAGTTCGATAATGTTTGAATGTTTGCATAGTAAAATCTTTTATAAAGTTATTCGTTTTATTAGATTATAAATAGAATATATTATATTTTATTTAAAAGATTTTGCTTTAAATATGGACCGTCGATTAAAGTAAATCAATCTAGGCCGCTCATGAGTTAGTTACTATCGTACCATTTTTCTATAAATAGAAGCTCATTCCTTCATTATTTCTTACGAATTCAATTTGAACTCTCAGAGAGATAAACTATAGAGAGAGAGAAGAAAAGTATTCTCGCTACTTCACTACTCATATATCCAATTTTTCTTCTTAAGGTAGGGAATATTATTTGTTGTACTCGTAAGAGATATTATTTGTTGTACCTGTAAGGGTATTATTTCTTTTGTATTCATGAAGAGAACTTCTATTATTCCATTCTTTATTATTCTGCTGAATAACCTATATATGCTGTAGCTACCCTATACTTGGTGAAATTCTTCTTCCGTTATTCCATTCTTTATTATTCGTTTGAATATATCCGTCTGCATACGCTTTTATGCTTAATTCGGTTCCATTCTTTATTATTCTCGCTGAATATCCTCGTCATGCGCTTTTACGTCTGGACTGGTTCCGTTATTTATTATTCTGTTAGAATATCATATCGCTTGCGTGTATACGCTTTGACCGGTTCCGTTATTTAGTATTCTCATTGAATAACTCGCCTATCGCAAGCACCGCATGCATGGTGATTTCATTGTTATTCCATTCTTTATTATTCTGCTGAACATCTTGTCGGTCAATTTTACCGACCGGTTCCGTTATTATTATTCTCGTTGAATAACTCGTCATCTGGCAATCTGCATGCACGGTGATTTCTTTTGTTATTCCATTCTTTATTATACTCAAATTGGTTAAAGTTTTGACTTCTATACTCCATGAAATTAGTGGAATATCCTCGATATTTGCGCTTCATCCAAATCTTTTCATGGAAATATTCTTCCGAGCATTCTTGAATTTTACTCTCTGAAGAAGTATCATGTTGACAATTTAGACGTTATTAGTTCTTGGATAAATTAATTCTTGAACTTGTTTTATTGAATTCTTATATCATTGTCATCATCCTCATGTTTATATTATGTTGAAAGTCATCTGTGGCCCAGAGTGCATAGATGGACTTGGTATGATTATGACCAGGGATTATTCTAAGATAATCATGACCGTAATGTTACAAATGATGTGGAAAAAGTCCTCATTGGCCCGTACTGCATTGATGGACAATTTTTGGTATGATTATGGCTATGGATTCTCTTCGGCCAAGGGTGCAAAGATGAATTATTTTATGGCATGATCAGGACCGTTGATGAAATCATAATTATCTTTGGCCCGTGGTGCATGGATAATTCGTGGTCGTGATACTAAAGAATATCCTTGGCCTATAGTGCAGGGATGATTTGATGATGTGGATTATTTATTAAGCCGAGTCTCAGCGATAAAAGTGATGAAAAACCTTTTAAATCATAGAAGATAGTAGATTTTATTCTCTACTTGACTCTTCTAATGGATTGCTTGTTCCGCTGCAGTTAAACTTGATGATTGTTATATTGTATCAGTTTAACACTGTTGAAGGCTAACGATAATATATCCTACGTTATCTTAGTCATAATATTTTCTTCGGGCTAGTTGAGCTCACCCTTTCTTTCACCGTTTCTCTTGAGAAATGAAAACGTAGCGAGGACTAGTCGGGAACGGAGTGATGGTCCGGAGGATAGCATTAGTAGTCCTCACTATTCTCGTGAAATAGTGTGTTAATAAATGTATTGAGGACTTATTTTGAGTTTTAATGTCGCTTTGTAAGAAAATGTTTGTATTAAAACTCACACTTTCGTCAGTATATTTAAGATTGTATTTAAATTTTGTACCATGTATTTTGCGAGTCAAGATGGGTGATGTATACCTATTTTGGGGGCGTCACATTATACTAGAAGTATATTTAATGCCACTAATTTACCACATAAGAATAATAATTTAATATTATAAATTATTTTAATCTTACCCATCATATTTCCTTTAATAAATTGCTCCTACAATTGCTTACATATAATACTAATATATTTATTATACACCAGAATCACATATTGCATAGTTCATACTCACTTATGCAATGCCATCTTACTTAACATGTCATTTAATAAGAATTTTATTTGTTCAATTCTTATTTTAATATTTTTCAAAAATTTGGGTTATCACATTATTTCCCCCTTATAAGAATTCCGTCCCCGGAATCACAATACCCAATCATTCGTAATCGGTTTAGACCTTATTCTATCTCGTAACCTTATCGTTGAATCATTTCAACGTACCATTTTCTTAAATTTTATATCACTTATCTCCTTTCAATTATTAAACCGTATAGATTTTTAAATAAATCATCTATTTTCACTCTAGGTTTTTAACTTTAACCTTTAACCTTTAATTTAATTATTTAAGATCTTCTAAATTTTCGGGTTGTCATAGTTTTTATAGCAGTCCTCTCTATTTTGTAAAATAGTGTAACAATAATTGTAATGAGGACTTTATTTGAGTTTGGATATTGTCTACGAGACAATATTTGTTTGAAACTCAGCTATTGTGATGTCGTATTTTGCACGACAGTTGTATAAATGAAGTTTGTATTTAAATTATGTACCATGTATTTGGCAACTCAAAATGGGTTGTATGAACCTATTCAGGGGGCGTCACAATTAGCGTTACAGAGATAAAATATTAATGATGAACTTTTAATGATAGTAGATATTATGATCTACTTGACTCTTCTAATGGATTGCTTATTTCGCTGCAGTTATCGTTGAAAACTTATATTATCTTTAGATCTCTGATTTATTACTGTTAAAGGCTAAAGATAATTTATTTTTCATTATCTTAGTAATTATATTCTTTACTAAGTTATTTGAGTTTACCCTTTTCCTTTTTGTTCTATTGTTCTTCTCAGAAAATGAGAGTGTAGCTGGGACTAACTGAATAATGGAATGATGGTCCGAATTAGTGGTTGTCCTCATCAAGTTATAAAAATAGTATAACAATAATAGTACTGGGGACTTAAAAAACGTGTGTTGTCATAAGTTTTGCGGTATTTTAATAATTTGGGTTTGAATGCTGTCGAACTGTTTGTGGTACGTTATTTGTATTGAAACTCACAGTATGCGTGTTGTCGTATTTTGCACGATAATATAATAGTTGTAAATAGAAAATTTTGTATTTTGTATTTGGTATTATGTAGTTTTGGCGACTTAAATTGGTATGTAGACCCTATTTTGGGTGCGTCACATCGATTTTTTTATTTTTATTACTGAAATTATTTTTTTGTTGCATTCACATTATTGAAATAATAGAAATATTTCTAATTAGTGATTTTATAATTTTCATCTAAAATATTAATGGAAAAACTTGTGTGGTTAATGTTTTGACATATGGATGTGAAATATTTTAATGAGGTGACATGTGTGGGCCACTTTATAGATAAAAATAGAATAAAACGTATTTTGCATTTTACAATTTTTTCCCATTTTGCACATTGTATCCATTAATTCAAATGGCAGTTTGAATCTCGCACTTTTAGTGAACTGACACATAACACCCTCTGACCCAATGTACGTCGCTAAAAGTAATGGGGTTAGTGTTTAAAAGTGATGAATTTTGCACTTTTTGTGACAAATTTTGGGTTAGAGGGTGTTATCTGTCGATTCACTAAAATTCGGAATACAAAATGTTACGTTTTGAAATATAGAATGTAATATGCAAAATGTGATAAACTTAGGAGATACAAAGTGCATTTAACGCATAAAAATAAAATAGAATAAAATAAAATAAAGAGCTCCCATTATTTTAATGCTCCATAATATTATAAAAAAAAGGCAATTAAATGATTAAATCTCTCTCTTTAACCATGCACAATAGTGTTACAAGAAATAATGGCTACATCAACTTTCTTTCCCCTCATAATTACCAACAATTTTTTTCTCATCCATTACACATCTAAGAATTACTTATCCTTCTTCATCAAATGCCATCGAAAAGTATAATTAGCCAGCCTCCCACTATGTGAAAGAAGAGCTTTTTCTCTCATATTAACTTCTATAGAATATATAAATAGGTAGTTCGCTTAGCCTCAGCTGAAGCCATAGATCTTGCCCGGGATGCTCCCAAGGTTCATCGGTCAGACTCCTCATTGGAAAAAGAATGGAAGGGTCATTTTGACTGGAGCCATGGACTGAGTCTTTTTGCTCTTTCTTCAAGGCATCTAGCTACGGCGGAATCTTTCACTGCAGCACCTGTCTTGTGCAATGGGTTCTCTTAAAGCCTTTCTAGTAACACTAAATTGAATTCCCAATTTCTCCAGCTGCCTTGACATACATGCACCCTAATAATTGTTGCAGAACTCTGAAGATCCTCCTCCAATTTCTAAATCCTATCAACCAGATTAACCCCGAACACTCCGACTTTGATAATCTATACAAACCATCTTCCATTGTCGCATTTGGATTGCTGAACCAATCACCATTCCTCCCAACAATACCACAAACTTTCGCACAGAAACCTTATTACCCAACCACACCATGCAAAATTGGTTTTTGAAAATTTAAAATAATCCCAAATGAAAGAATCGCAGAAGCAGAAAGATAGAGATAGGGTTTTAAAAAAACTCTGATAGTGAGAGAGGGATGATATTGAAGGAAAAAATTTCCGAAAATAGGTTTTAAAAAATATTAAATAAAACGAGGATCATCTTTATGGTTTTATACGGAACAACAAATATATATATATAATATATCTAAAGTACGAAATTGTTACCTAGTGCTTGGTTGAATTATCACGTTTTGAATCCTCGTATAGTCACTTATATCCTCAAGATCTTTTTTCATATGACCTGAACCTGGAGTGTGGTCTCCTCTCAAGATCTTCTTTCATATGACCTTATGCTGAACCTGGAATGTGGTCTCCAAAGCACCCTTCTAGAAAAAATCCTAACTTTGTTTTTGAAAGAGAGAATACGTAAATTTTATTTTTTCTTCTTATAGAAAAGTTTCCCAATACGTTTTTTATCATTGATATATATATAATAACATTGATCCTTACTCTCTCTTATGAATTTGCTCCATATTAGGCTAGGAATGAGATCCTAATCTAGATATTATTATCTATTAATAATATTCAAAATAAATATTAATTACAATTAATTCCACTAAATAATTGTAACTTCACTTCAGTCCAGGAATTAATTAAATAAGTCATTTACTAATAAACTATAAATATTTCCTCTATAAATGTACACCAATATTTCGCACTCAATTAATATAATTACGATACATTTAAACTAATTTCATAAGTCCATAATTTATCTCTATTTGATCACAAATTGATTTAACAATTTAATCAATCCTTTTAATAATAAATATTAAAAGACTTCCTACCAAGATTCTATAATCAATGATAAATTATCTTATTAAAATCTTATAGATATTTTTTGATAACATGTAATGTCCGTAATATTAATTAAATATATTAATCAACAGTCTGAGGTATTAATTAACACGATGTAATCTCACTCATTGGGACATCAAATTAATATATATAACAATATTAAGTCCACTATTATTTCAAAATTAAGAAATTTTACAAATTAGTATTTATGTGAAAATATTTTATAAATAAAATATTATCACATGATCCGCTTAATGCACAATCGTTAATGCACTACTACTTTAATTAGAATTCCAACTTCCATAATTAAGATAAATCAACTCTGTTAAAGTACTACAACCTACATGACAATATCTCCGAATTATCCCAGATTATAAACCATTATTTCTTTATTTATATATTACATATGATTTATATCTTCTGTGTATAACATTTATTTATACACATAAACTATAACATATATAATATGGAGATATATATAAACAAACTAAATAATCATTTAATGAGTGATAAATGATGTGCTTTTATTAATAAATTAATGTTTAACATAAATAACTAAATATTAAATAAATAGATAAATAGGATTTTTATAGCAAAAAATATCCAACAGGGTATAGGTTGATTTATACAGAGATGGAGATTTGAGGATTTGGAGATGTCGGCGGTTAATACGTCCTAAGAGCATTCACAACAGTTTCCTTATCTTTATCCCTACTCTGCAGTGTTATTGGGTCATTTGCAAAATAGAGATTTAATTTTTTCACTATATACCCAACAGGTTCCTTATATTGATTCCTTAATTTAAAATTTAAAAGTTAAAATTTCCAATAGTCAAAATATTAAATTAATAATAATCTTATAATTTATAAAAGAGAGTATAATTTATCAATTATATTTCACTGTTAAATAATTTTTATTTTATTTTAAATTTGAAGTAATTTATGAAATGAGTATTGAATAGATTGAATTTGAAATGTACATAAGATTAATATTACCTTTTAAAAAGTTAATTTGTGATATTTTAAATTTAATATGATTCATTTAAATTTTGAAAATAATAAATTTTATAATTATTATTATTTTATAATATTTATAATTATATTGACATAATTTAAATAAATTTATATTAGTTTTAAATTTGAATACGTTTGAAATTAATTTTTAAAATATAAGTCAATATTAAGTTTATAATTTGAAAATAAAGTAGTAAAAAAATGTCAAGATGTGTATGATTGATGAATTGTCCACTTAAATGAGGGTGTGAAATGTCATTTTGTATATATAGAGAATGGTCTTTTGACTCCCTCACTTTGGGGAATAAAATCCTATATAGGGATTAAAATAGAGAGTCAAATAAGGATAAGGAAGCTGTTGAATAATGATTTGTTGATGCATTCTTCAAAATTGGGGATAGAGAGTTAATTAGGGAAACTTTTGTTAATGCTCTAAGCTTTGGATCCTCAAAAATATAATGATGGTGCTGAGAGGGAAGAAGAATATACATGGAGAATGGGAAGGGAGAGGAGAGAAAAGGTATTTATTTATTTTTTTATCCTTTTTTTTCTCTATTTACCCAGATAAGTGTAGACACTCGAAATTTTACATTTATGTTACTAACTATGCAGGAGGGCAGAATCGTCTTTCATCTTCCAGAGACAACCGTGGAAGTCAACATCATCAAATTCAACCCCGGTGACACCCGGGAGATCAAATTCAATCCCGGAGACAACCCTAGGAGATTCAATCCAACCTCAGATGATCAAACCAATGCCGGCGAAACCCCGGGAGATCAAATCAACCTCAGAGACAACCAAAAAATTAAATATTGGGTCAAATAACCGGGTTTACCGGTTGGACCGGTAGTCAACAGGTCAACTCGGATTTTGACCAAAATTGGGTCATTAGTCCAAATCGGACCAGAAGGCGGACCGGTTCTGACTTTTACTGATCCGACCACCGGTCTGGTCCGAGTTTTAAAACACGTGTAAAAATTAATCTCGTCCTTTAAACCCACCGAATATCCGCAAAACAAATTGTACCCTAATTTTTAGGTTTGTAGGTTTGATAATAAATATAAAAAATTTATATTTTCATAAATAAAAATTATAATTTCCCAAATTCTCTCAAACACAAATAATAAATAAAAGGAAATTATATTTTCACATGTTCAAATGATATTTCTACATGATCCTTCTCACATGAATAGTGAGTGAGTCCCATCTCTATGTGAGAGAAATTCGTGGAAAAATATCATTTTAATATGTGAAAATATCTATTTTCTAAATAAATTTCATTCTTATTTTTGAGAAAATTTATAAAAATATCTAAGTTTTTAGTTGTGAAATAACAATTCCGTTCATTATATCTATCTAATCTATCTAATAAAATATAACTGATTTTAAATTTCTCGTTCATCCTAATAAATTATAGGGATCGTCCAAAGTTGGGATAAATCTCACCGTCCGTGTAGTGTCGGAGCCCACCGGACACAACTAGTATACTATATTGATTAAACAAACCAAACGGGCGTCCGCCGTCGAGCATTTGCTATTTCAATGTCGTCTTCGAATAGGATAGACCTTCTTCTACTACCCCAAGAGATCGTCACTGAAATACTTTCTCTACTCCCCGCCAAATCTCTCGGCAGCTGCAAGTGCGTATCCAAGCCATGGCGTTCTCTAATTTCCGACCCTCAATTTATCAAAGCTCATCTCACCAAAAAAACCCACCTCCATGAAAAACTCCTTCTCATTTCCGATGAATGGAATCCCTATTCCGGCGCCCCTTACGCCGTCGAATTCGATAGTAACAGTGGAGATCTTTCTGGGTCTGCAACAAAGCTAAATTTTGAATACCCAGGTAATTGGTCGGAGATTCTAGGTTCTTGTAATGGCTTAATTTTAGTCGCTGATGAAGAATGTGTAAAGTTTCTGCTCAATCCCACAACTTTGGAGGCCAGGAAATTGCAGGTTTCGCCTTATGACCTCGATCCTCGTGGTGTTTATTATATCATGTATGGGTTTGGGTTTGATGCGTCAAGTGATGATTACAAAGTTGTTACAATTTCTTATTGTGGTAATGATTATGAAGATGAGCCCGATTGCACAACTGTGTTTGTTAATGTTTATATGCTAAAAAGAAATACTTGGAGGAGGGTTAAAAATTCCCCTTATGATCATTCCGTGAAATGTCCTGCTTCTGGGATTTTTTTGAATGGTTCACTTCATTGGTTAGCTAGTAAGGTTTCTGATCATTCCTTTACAATTGCAGCATTTGACTTAACTACTGAGGAATTTTTGGAGGTGGCACTGCCGAGTGGGGTTTTTAATTATAACTTATTATTGCATGAACTTGGGGTTGTTGGAGAGTGTCTTTGTCTAATTTATTGTACAATTTATGGCCAAAATGAAGTTTGGGTGATGAAGAAGTATGGTGTGGAGGAATCTTGGACAAAAATTTCATTTTGTTATAATGATTTGTCTTTTATTTGGCCTAAAATTTCATATTCTTATAATGATTTGTCTTGTACTTGGCCTATACATTTATTTGGGGATGTGAAAGTTTTATTGGCCAAAGATAGGAAAAAGGTGGTGGTTTACAAGTTGGAAGATGAAACATCACGAGATATGGCGGTTCTTGGAATTCCATCTTGGTTTCGAGTTGGGTTGACTTTTGTGGACAGCCTTGTCTCACCTAATAGCAGCAATGTGATAAGAGGGACAAACGAAGCCTCAGGTGAAATTTGAAGATCATTGAATCTATGTTCAATGCATTTAGATAATTTAACCTTTTTGTTGTTGAATTATGTGTTTCCAACCAGGCTATGCAGGACAACAATTCAGATGGGCAGCACTATGACCATGTAAACTTAAGGAACAAACCAGCAATTGTTGACTAATGTTAACACTCAAATTCAAGCAACTGCGGATCAAACAAACAGGGATAAGGACAGGATCACGGATGAGGAACATCCACTGTTGAGGATATTGTCACAAATGCAGCACAGGGCTAGCTGGAAGAGGAGATAAACAAAGAGATTGAATTAGAAAAAGAGGAGCCTGATGACATTATCATGCTCAATGGCCTAAGGAAATTAAGGAGAACCATCAAAGATCCTATATGGATGCAGGACTCACCAGTAGGGGTGGAAAGGAAAAGCTAAGTAAACTTGTGGTAGGCGACATTTAAGCGCTTTTATTAGTTTTACTTTTCTATCCGGTGTCTTTAGTAGGGAATAAAATAGATGTATGGCTAGGATCCATTCTCTAGTTTTCTATGCAATGATTGTCCTTTATATATTTATGATTGTAACAGAATTAGGTATCAATGAAATTAAATAATTTTCCAATCTACATTCTTCTTCTCCTCCCTATTTTCTCATCTGTCTAGCTAGGGACTATAATCTAGCTTCATCATGTTATGTTAAATTATATTTTTTGTAATACTGCTAGTAGTTTAGAGGTTCTTGCGCACTTTCGATTGTGTAATGGGATTGTGTTTATGTTAAAACCTATTGAAATACACTTAGGCTATTATTCCTATCTTGTTTCAGTTGGCTCGAGGTCCTTAAATGAGGCATATTGTGCAATAACCTTGCTTTGTTTACTGGAGTTATATATCAAGGCCTAAGGGTCTAATGGCTTAAGGAGCTATTTTGAAGTTAAATTCTATGCAGAGCTAGGTATCTGGTTTAAAGGCCGGTACCACCAACCGTTGAAAAAAATGATAGCTCAAGGGGGTCGAATGTAGAATGTTTTGGTTCAAACATCAATAAATTGAACTGGTGGAGTTTTTTGGTTGAACAACAAATATCAGCCCTGCTGCTGACTATACAAGTCATGCCGATTACTAGGTAAACTGTGCATCTTGATTTTCATGCACTTTAAATTTAAAACTTTAAGCCTCATAGTTAAAACGCAGCATGATAATTCTGTATTCCGTCTTTGATTTGGATATTATGTTTTGGCATGAGGCATTTAAATACGGCAAGAAAAATTCAAAACTGATTCAATATCTTGTTAACGAGTAATTGTAAAAGCATCATTCGTTTTGAGCTTAAATATTCATCCAACTACTGAATGGGTATATTAAAGCTTTTTTCCCCTTTGGAGGAGGCATTTTTTTTGAAACCCCGATTTGAGAATGTAATAAATTATAATAATCAATTAAGAGTCGTATAAAGAAAAAAAAAATTCTCAAGAAATAATTTTAGAAGTCTTATGACATCAGTCTTAACCATACGATTTAGATCTTATTGGCAAGAATAGGTTATTATATATATTATCAAAAGTTTCTATATTTCAATCATTTGCAATAGCAGAGAGTACCAGAGTATATATAAATACACGGGAAAATATTTTAAGACATACATGATCTAAGGCTATTATTATGGTTGACCCTTTAATCTGAGGGATTTTACATAATTTGATCCTTGTATGACAGCTCACGCCAACACTCCCTCTCAAGTTGGTGCATAGATGTCTCTAAGGCCTAACTTGCTGAGTGAGATGTAAAAATTTCTACTGGATACGGCTTGTCGTGAGTACATCCGCTAGTTGGTTTTCTGTCTTGACGAATGGAAACCGAATAATTTTCTCTTCAAGATTCTGTTTAATGAAGTGTCAATCGACCTCAACGTGTTTAGTCTGATCATGTTGGATAGGGTTATGAGAGATGTCAATGGCTGCTTTATTGTCGCAGAACAAGTTCATTTCTGAGCCGGGAGCAAAGCTTATTTCCATCAATAGCCTTCTCAGCCAAAGAAGTTCACACACACCCTTAGCCATACCTCGAAACTCTGCTTCTGAATAATGCAACAACTTTTTGTTTCTTGCTCCTCCAAGTTACGAGACTACCTCCTACAAAGTGAAGTAGCCTAAAGTCGACTTCCTATCTGAAATATTTTCAACCCAATTTGTATATGTGTATACATCAACGTTCAAATGACCATTTTTTGTGAACATCTGTCCTTCCCCACGAGAGAACTTTAAATATCGAAGGACCATAGTTACTGCATTCATATGAGCTTCACTAGGACAATCAAATTTTAAAAGTATTTAAAAGTCTTAATTGAATACACCCTCCTAAGTTTAATCGTTAATATGTTTTATAATATATATCATATATTTGTTAATATTATTTATTATTTAATTATTCATGATATGTTTCCATATATTTTCAATATATAGTTATTTAGAGTTCAAAGTTGAGTGAAAGAGAGAGTTCATATTAACATGATAATAAAGATGAGCACATATCAATTTATATGCTTTTTGACAAATTTTTCTCATTTGTTTATAAATTCGCCATTGAATAGTTAACAAACAATGAAGATTTGAAGATCAACTTGTTAAGTTCATAAACTACCAAAGCTAGCTAGCTCTATGTGTTAAGTCCCACATTGGTTGCGCACAAAACCGAAGCACCCGGTCAAGTGAAAATTCTATAAATATGGATATAATATCAACAATGAAACATACTTACCTGGATGGGGTCGATGGGTGATCAAAAAGGCCCATGGCCTAGGTTAGTGACCTCCATTGCACTCAGGAGGGGTGCTTGCCTAAGGTCTACCCAAGTGGTGGAGCCTACATCATAATTTGTGGCAGAGGGGGCTTGCGTTTGCGCAGCCCTCACCAAAATCTTAATTGTTAAAATTTTTGCTGGGGGCATGTTAGAAAGTACGATACTTCAGTTTTTGGAATTAGGCTTGCTGCCTTCATTGAGCCAAAACAGGAAGAAGAAAAAACCATTGGAACAGGAGTCCCACATTCAATAAAGTACTAATATAAAGCAAATTTTATGTTGTCCCTTTGTATAATACTAAAGAATTGGGAAGAACTGTGTGATCCTCTCCATGAAGAAAGAACAAATTAATTTTCTTTGCATACTATCTCAACCTTAAGTTCTTAAGTTTTATTTATTTGTTTATTATTATGAAAAAATCTGAAATACTAGTAGAATTCTTGATACTTTTTAAAACAAGTGAAAAAATAGCTCACCTTACATAGATGTGGACCAGTTCCCAAATTGAAAAGATAGAAAATCAAAGAAAACAGTACAAGTCATGGTCTGCAACTTGTTAGTTGTGGTACAGCACACCATGGGACTGCTATTGCTCTGCGTAAAGAAAAAGATATAGGATGATCAGCTTGGCAAGTTTATCAAATACCATATGCTTAGCTAGCTCTTTATGTTGTGAAAAATTCATACGTTGAGTCCCACATTGACTTCCCAAAAAATGAAAACGCCGGGACAAGTGACAAGTCTATAAATAGACATGTACTTTCAACGTTAAAAGATACTTACCTGGATGGGGTCAATGGTTTGATCAGAAAGGCCCATGGCCTAGATTGGTGGCTTTCGTTCGTGCAGCCCCTTCCCCAAACTAATTCTTAAAATTTGTTATTATCTCTATTTCATAATAAGTGATTTTTTAGTTTAAATTATACAATATAAAAGATAAAAATAATTTATGAATTGAAAAAAGTTTCAATCTCTTTTGACTTCTATTTAAATATAATTAAAATTGTAGTCTATATGAATTATTAAGTTTTTAGATTTAGTCTTGGTGTTTCAAATATAGTTATATAAATTGAAGATAAATTCTAGACTAAATATAGTCTAGGATTGTGCTCTTACAAGACATTTTCAAATTCAAAATTGATATTGATTTTTTTTAATTAATTTTGAGTTTGAAAATGTCCTAATTAACTTTTAAAAGTCAATAATAATATACTAATTTAGAAAAAGTTTTAGTTCAGTCCACCTTCCCCCTTGAAAGTCTTTACTCCCTTACAAATAATCTTAGAAACACAAGAAATAGCTCATGAGATTGTCATCTCAAAATTAATTCAAAGCACTTTAAAGAAGGAACTTTAAATATCTCTATGCAACCACTAAATTACATTTCCCTTTGGGGACATCTGATAAGATTGGAACAATATAGAGAAGATTAGCATGGCCCTGCGCAAGGATGACATGCACAAATCGAGGGGTGCTCGCCTAAGATCTACCCAAGTGGTGGAGCCTACATCATAATTTGTGACAGAGGGGGCTTGCGTTCGCGCAGCCCTCACCAAAATCTTAATTATATTTTTTCACAATGTGTTTTTTTAAGTTCAATATTTTTTTTAAAATAAGTGATATGTTAGAATTTAATGTAATTTTTGCAATATTATTTTATATATGTTTTTATGTATTTAATGGTATTTATTGTATCTTATTATTATTATAATTAAATACATTTATTAACTCTTCAACTTCAAAAAAAATATATTAAGGGTATTTTTGCTAATTTAGTTTGTGTATTGGTACGTGTGATTTAAGCTAATAAAAAAACAACGGAGGTAGAGTAACATATAGCTAGTTTTAAGTTGTCCCCTCGGTGGTATCCTAAAGAATTGGGAATGAACTGTGTGATCCTCTCCATGAAGAAAGAACAAATTAATTTTCTTTGCATACTATCTCAACCTTAAGTTCTCAAGTTTTATTTATTTGTTTGTTTATTATTATAAAAAAATCTGAAATACTAGAAGAATTCTTAATACTTTTTCAAACAAGTGAAAATATAGCTCACCTTTACATAGATGGACCAGTTTCCAAATTGAAAAGATAGAAAATCAAAGAAAACAGTACAAGTCATGGTCTGCAACTTGTTAGTTTAAAACAAAGAGCAAGTAAGTTATCTTTTAAATAAATTACAATCGAGCAAATTGCATTAGTTAAGGTACAGCACACGATGCCTATTGCTGCATAAAGAAGAAGATATAGGATGATCAGATACCATATGCTTAGCTAGCTCTCTATGTTGTGAAGAATTCATACGTTGAGTCCCACATTGACTTCCCAAAAAATGAAAACTCCAGGACAAGTGTCAAGTCTATAAATATACATGTACTTTCGATTTTGAAAGATACTTACCTGGACGGGGTCTATGGTTGATCAAGAAGGCCCGTGGCCTAGGTTGGTGACTTTCATTGCACTCTGGAGTGATGTACGCCTAAGTTGGGGCTTTGGTTAGCGCAGCCCCTGCCCCAAACTAAATCTTAAAATTTGCCATCAACATGTTACTTTATTAGACACGTAGTAAAGAAGTGGACTATAGTTATGATGTATAAGTTAACATGTTTAAAACGTTACCTTTACATTTTAAGTCATATATTTAAAATGTTACTGGTGTGAAGTTGTTGTATAATTTAATTTGAAGCAATGCTGAGATTTTGGAAACAATCCTGCTGTTGCTGGGCTGCTGCGATTTTGGGTTGACTGCAGAGTCTGGCTTTGCAAAATTAATTATTTTGTGTAGTAATGAAAGCATTTCAAGTCACTAGTGTGGAGTTGCTGTATAATTTATAATTTGATGTCTTGTGCATGTTTAAAGACTGAGCATTTTTATGCTTTCAGTTTGTAAGCATTTTATGTATTGATAACTCATAGGATGTTTGTTATTTTGGAGTACTGGCATTGAGATAATATAAAATCAAGTGTGTTTTTTTATGTATTAGAGCAATATTAGGATTTTCGGTTGTGTATGAAATTGAACTCTTTTGCTCTTTAACTCACTTTCCAACCCAAATAATGACAACAATTACTTTAGCTATACTTAGTACTGCAATTTGATGCAGTATTCTGCATGAAGAGTAGGCATTTTCAATAATTTAAATAATTTAGCTGAGGCCTCTAAGAATTGGGAAAGCAACTACCAGTCTCATACATAATTCTTGTCCCTAAAAGATTGAAGCACAATCTTTATAAATTATAAGTATCAAACACACAAGAAATTACAACCGATTTAGAATCCAAATTTAGAACATAGTAATTTTCATACCATAGATCCACCAATCTCATACATAACGTGTTGGTTAAATAATGAAAATTATCAAAATTACAACCGATTTAATGTTTCCAACTTGACATCACAGCCAACTTTCTTCAATAAATCAGAGCTTGAAACAACAGAGGTGCAACCAAAATCACTCAAAATGTGGAAGTTCATTCAAAGGAGACTTTAAATTTCGCTCTAGAGCTGCAGACTCAGAGACAAGTACACTCTTGATGCAGCTTCCTTGGTCAAGACTATCTGATCTCACATCTTTCCCATCTACTTGTTCCTTTTTAGTACCATCCTTATGAATCCCAAGCTGCTCTTTTCCTTCTGCTGCATTACTTGAAGCAGAACCTTCACTCTCCTGCAACAACTTGCCAGCTACAGCTGCCAGCAATTCAAATGCACAAATTTGGCCATCATCTGCTGATTTCTTTATCAAATCCTTCCTCTACAACCAATAAACAAGACATGTTAATGGATGTTTTCCAGTACAAAAAATATGATGGAAACAACAAACACCGGGAAGCTTAGAAGAACATTGCCCAGGAATTGCTAGTATAATTGTATAAGAGAGAAAGTTGGATAAAAGAAAAAAGTCTTCAACCACTTCAAGATTTTGGCATAACCTGAACATGAAACAGTAGGCATGTTTTCCTATTTATGGATGATCAATTTACATTCACAACGAATTCAGAATTGCAAGATCTTGGTGTTGGGTGTGGGTCCTCACCCATGAGATAGAATCCAAGATAGAAAAGAATGGGTTTATATACTTGATATTAATCCAATTAGAAATTGGGTTAATGGAAGCAATATTGGAATTGGAGATTACATGAAAGGAATCCAAGTTGAAAAAGGATTTACTTGTTAGAGTGGTTGGTTACCAAGACAAGGAGATGTGATCCCTAATTTGATTAGGAGAATAAATTATTTCTAATCCATAATAGGAATGGATTAAGAAGAGTACTATAAATAAGGCTATGAGGGAGTCTTATTTGATACATGAGATAGAGAAGCTTGGTGGTAAGAAGATACCAAAAGAATAAATTGAGAGAATTACTGTTTGTTGTTCGTGGATATCCGCCATCATCTCCGTTCAATTGAAAGCTTGAAGACTTTATTGCTTGGGGTGTTTTTTGGTGGTGAAGTTAATTAGGTTTCTCAACTTAATTAAAGGTAAATTTGTATTATCTCAATTTATTGTGTAACCTCAAGTTTTAGGGCATAAAACTTGAGAGGATTATTGTAAGCCCATTATTAGTGATATAGTGGAGATTCGGAGTTTGACCCGTGGTTTTTACCTCTTAATTTTAGAGGGTTTTCCACGTAAATTTGGTGTCTTGCTTGTGGATGGTTATTTGTTATTTTTGTTCTCATAATTGGTTTTGTTGATTTCATATTTAATTGCACAAAGACGGAAAAGTAATTCTCGGATATAGATTATTTTTGGCGCATTTTCCCCCAACAAAGGGTATCAAAGCTTGGTTATTTTTTGTGGTTTTCTTGTGCGAATTAAATGGAGGATTGGACAAAGAAGTTGCATGATTAATCTCAAGGCTACAAATTACGCAATTTGGAAGCCAAGAATGGAGGATTTGCTTTTATCGCAAGGATTTATACTGAGCCACTTGAGAACGATGGAGTTAAGCCCACAAACAAGAGTGACGACAAAGGGAACAAGATGAACAGAAGACTATCGGTCCGACCGATCGTGGATCGATCAAAGTGTGTTTCATCTTGTTGCTACGTAAACTAAAGCCTATGCTCTCTGGCGTAAATTGAGTCCATGTATGAAAGGAAGTCGGTATGAAAATAAAGTTTTTTTGATTAGAAGCTTGTGAATTCTAAATTCAAGGATGGAAACTCCGTGCAGTAACACTTGAAAGCGATTTTCGAGTTTGATAAATCACCGAGTAATGATGAATATGGTAATCGACAATGAGATGCGAGCTTTGTTGTTGTTGAGCTCTTTGCACGATAGCCGGGAGACGCTAAGTTGATCGTTGAGTAACTCCGCCCTAATGGCAAGCTAACTATGGATACAATTAAGGATAGTTTGTTTAACGAGGAACAGAGGGCGAAGAGATATTATGGTGATTAATGGCTTGAGTCACAAGTTTTTGTCGCACGTAGTAGGGCAAAAACAAAGGAGAAACTCTCCTGAAGATGACAAATCGTGGGAAGGTCAAGAGATAGAAAAGAAGTAATTTGCTTTCACCGCCGTAAGCCGGGTCACATAAGACGAGAGTGCAGATTTTTAAAGAAGGAGCGCCTCAAGGAAAAGATGAGGATAAAGATTCGATTGTGTATCTATCCGACGCTTGATGTAGCTATTGTTTGTGATGATAAACCCAAGTGTCATGTTAATGATTGATTATTGATTGTGTGCTTGCTCCATGCTACTGCTGGCGTGGTGAAATCTTCACATCCTACAAGAGTGGTGATTTTGGCCATGCGGATGGGAAACGGAAGTGCATCCAAGATTATAGCATCGAGATATTTGTTTGAAACTAACAAGGTTGCAAGTTGATGCTTTGAGAGAAGTCGGACATGTTCCGATATTCGCTTTTAATTTGATCTCTATTTGGTAAGCTTGATGAGAATGGTTATAAAAGTTACTTTGGTGAAGGTCAATGGAAGCTCACTAAAGGGTCTCTAGTGGTCACTAGAGGTAAGAAGGTGACACTCTTTATACGATGCGCGCATGTAAGAGGTGTTAAAGATGGGGAGTTAGGCGTAAAAGGTGTGGTACAAAGCCGCGCGCGAGATGGGAGGAAAGCCTTCGCATGAGAACCACAAAAGAAAGCTCTTCGCTTTAAATGGGTACCAAAAGTGAAGAAGAAAAGTGATAGCTCGCAATGTGGTACAAAGCGGTTGTGAATGAATTTGGTAAGCAAAAATCATCAAGGTTGAAAGTTAGATCCTCCCATTGAGAAGAACCATGCCGATGAGACAAAGCCGGGACATGAAGATATTTGAAAATTCCAAGAAGATTGAGTTGAGCCAAGACTTCGTTGGAATTAACTCCGAGTAAGGAGTCAGGGTTGGTGATCCCTCCTCTCACGGGGTTCTTGAGGGGAGATTGTTGGGTGTGGGTCCTCATCCATGAGATAGAATCCAAGATAGAAAAGAATGAGTTTATATACTTGATATTAATCCAATTAGAAATTGGGTTAATGGAAGCAATATTGGAATTGGAGATTACATGAAAGGAATCCAAGTTGAAAAAGGATTTACTTGTTAGAGTGGTTGGTGACCAAAACAAGGGGATGTGATCCTTAATTTGATTAGGAGAATAAATTGTTTCTAATCCATAATAGGAATGGATTAAGAAGAGTACTATAAATAAGGCTATGAGGGAGTCTTATTTGATACATGAGATAGAGAAGCTTGGTGGTAAGAAGATACCAAAAGAATAAATTGAGAGAATGACTGCTTGTTGTTCGTGGATATCCGCCATCATCTCCGTTCAATTGAAAGCTTGAAGACTTTATTGCTTGGGGTGTTTTTTGGTGGTGAAGTTAATTAGGTTTCTCAACTTAATTAAAGGTAAATTTGTATTATCTCAATTTATTGTGTAACCTCAAGTTTTAGGGCATAAAACTTGAGAGGAGTATTGTAAGCCCATTATTAGTGATATAGTGGAGATTCGGAGTTTGACCCGTGGTTTTTACCTCTTAATTTTAGAGGGTTTTCCATGTAAATTTGGTGTCTTGCTTGTGGACGGTTATTTGTTATTTTTGTTCTCATAATTGGTTTTGTTGATTTCATATTTAATTGCACAAAGACGGAAAAGTAATTCCTGGGATATAGATTATTTTTGGCGTACTTTTCCCAACACTTGGTTGCTAAGCCGTCAAGTTACTCATAAAGTGAATATCACATTTTGCAATAAGCTTGGTTTCTAGAGAACTTGATACGTTGATACATCCACTGCTTAAGTGCTTATAATAACTCACCTTAACTTATGTAAAGAAAGAGTACCTAAAAGCTTATGTTTTAATAATCTTATCATGTCAGATTTAGTTCACACTAATGTTTCAAGATATTTTTCATTTAATGAACAAATTACTCCTTAACGTTTCTGTCCTTTTAAGTAAAGAAACAACATTAAATTTTCTAAAGGTAAGTAAACTGTAGTATTCAAATGTACATTCTACCTTTCTCTGCTGCTGCATCTGTAAATGATTGACGATCAAGAATTTTTATTGCAACTTTGATCCCTGTCAATGTATGAAATGCAAGTTTCACTTTACCAAATGCTCGGATGCCAAGGGTATTCCCCATCCTATAATTGGATAGAATCTTTTGAGATGGTTTGGTTCTTTTAGCAATACTTCCATCCATTTCAAAGCTGCTTGCAGTACATTTGCTTAAGTTGTTTAGTAGCAGTGATTCACAGACAAAAGAATATACAATTCAGCTTAGTATTAAAATACACTAAGCCACAACTTTTATATGCCCAACAATTTATATGGCCAAACCAAAACTCTACATGATGTGGCAGTCTGATAATTTCCCCCATTAATAAAACACAAGTTCAGAATATTGAAGAAGAAATCAAATTTCAAAAGAGGGAAAAGTAGAGAAAGATTGAAACTTAACTAGGGAATATGAAACTCATAATGTATTTAAAAAACACGCTATGATTTTCAACAGAACTATTATTCTTCTTTCATTGTTGACCATTTTTAAACAGTAATAATAGGATTACAAAACAAAAAGTGAAATTGATTTATCCAACTTTTGCTAGTGGGAGGTGTATCTGTATATTGTCATCTGTTAGCCTGTTTCCACAAAAATTCCTCTCCAATTAATGTTAGCTAGTATAATCCATAAATACTCCTACAACTACTAATGTTGATCATGACCATGATGATTATACTAGTAACAATATCAAGTTGAACTATATATTTTGACAGTAATAACATTAAATTAAATTTGGAGAGTAATTAACCCCATATATCCCCAACTTGAGATTTTTCCAACTACATTTTTTTATCTAACATGAAAGTATTACTAAACCATAATTTAAAATTAAAAAGAAAAAATTAGCAAAGCAAATACTCAGATTTCCATGAAAAACAAAGCTAATGTAAGATTGAGAAGAATCAAACAGTGATGGAAACATGTACAAAATCAAGTAAAACCCAGTTCATTTAATTTATGGATAGATACACACCAAATTGGCTGTTTCAGAAATCCTTACCTGGAGAAATACAGGGGAAAGATAAAGAAGAAGTTGGAACTTAAAAGGGATTTTGCAAGGATTATACGCTTGTTGATGAACCCAAATACAATTTAGCCGAGAACATAACGTCAGGCCAGACGAAACAGGAGGAATAAGCGTGCGAGTACATATTATATAGTATATATATAATTTGTGATTCGGGGAAAGAGTTTCTGAGAATTCGCAAATGGTTGAGGTTGCAATACGAGAATCGCGAATTAGATTGGGAGGTTCTGTTGTTTCGCAAATGGTTGAGCAAATGGGGAGAGAGATTGGGTTTTTTCACCTGGGTCTTTGTGACCCCTTTTTTGAAATGTGACCCGCGCTTTCCTTTTTTTCACTTGGTCCGTTTCTGAGGTCCGTCTAAGAACGTGGCTGATAGTCATGATACAAGTTAATATATTAAAAAATGCAATAATGCATTAATATGTTACCATTACATCTGAAGTCGTATATTTATAAAAATACCCAAAGGTCCCAAACCATTAATATATTATTATTGCATCTCATAATATATGAAGTTTTAGTTTTAGAGTTGTGTATAATAATTAATATAATGATTATATAACATTAAATTTAATTAGCTGTTTATAATACCTAAATAATTATCATACTTATCTCATTTTGTAACATTTACAATGAAGGGCAATTTTGAAAAGATTATAGTTAATCCTCCTAAATTATGTAAAAAAGCAAATAATTTGGGTAAAGCAAAATCATCTAAAATATCATATATTATGGGACGGAGGGAGTACATCATTTGGCAAACCAAGTTCAATACTCCTCCTGTCCTCCATGCAGTACATTGTTCTCAATTACAGTAGTGGGTTATGTTATTACTTATTTTTTGGGTTTGGGAGTTTCAAAAATTGGCAACGAGACAATGGAGGAAATAGTTAATACACTTGCAGCATTACTTGTACAGAACTGTGGGGCTAGGGAGCACTTGGGAGAGAACAAACAAGCTCTGCATTGCTTACATAATTCAGTGCCAACCTTGTGCTGGGGCCAGTAATTTAGTACTCCCTCCGTTCTACGAAGAAGAGTTCTATTTGTAAACATAAAAGATATATTTTTCTTTCATGTTTTGTTCCTACATATAGTGACTGTTAGTTTCGTAGTAGGTGCATGATAGTGAAATTATATTTTTAAACTTGAGAACATTATGACATTTTATATTATTGTCCATTGAAAAATGACTCTTTTTTTATAACTGAGAGAATAGTATATATTCTGATTACCTCAAGATGGAGGTTTTGATTTAGCCAATTAGTGGCATGCTAAAAACTACGTAACTTAATTTGTTAGTAATTAGGCTCGTTGGCCTCTAGTGTGCCAAAAGAGGAGGGAGAAAAAAATTGGTTAGTAATGCTATTTTGAGCTTTTGGAACAATCCCACATTTAATAATATACTAAGAATTCTGGGCTTTATATGACAATATAGAGCAAGTTCAAATTTGTCCCTTTGTTCGATAAAATTGGAACTATACAGAGAAAATTAGTAGGGTTCCTACATAAGTTGCATCATATATAATGTGTGTGAAATCTACTTTACATGCTATGCTAAATCATTATAAATCATGAGAATTGGCTAATGTTCGGGCCAAGATAGTATATTTACATGAGTTATAAGATAACTAAAGTTGTTTAAGTGTATTAAATCAAGTTTAAAATGACTTTTATAGATTTTCTATCAAATTGGGTGAAATCAAAATCTGTGATGTTTGAGCACTTTTGGCCATCTCTTTTATACCATAAAGATGTTGGTAAGAATGAAACTCTAATGTAATTTGTACCTTGTAATAAAGTCTAGAGGGACGAACAAGTTTTGTGTTAATTGGAATGAACCAAAAAGAAGTTAAAACGAATTTATAGTGAATGGTTTAGTAATACATGTTAGAATCGAAAACTAGTTTGGCTGCTGACCTTAAAAGAAAAATTCGGGGCTACCTAGACTTTCCAGAAATTTCTGGGCTTTTGGGGATGTGTAGTATACTGAATAAGCTTTCCATAGACTCTGGAACGGACTAATTCCGACTTCGGAGCAAGGAGTTATGACAATTCAAAGTAGTCGCGTCGAATCTGCCAAAAATCTGGAAAACAGATTCGAAGCAGTCCCTTGCACGAATTTTCTGGAATTTTGTGTTTAGAATTTGGAAATGGTCAAAAAATGAAAGTTATAGTCTCGAAAGTTAGCTTCACGTGGGCTCAAGAATCGGTCAAAAATGTTTCGACGCTCAAGAATCGCTCAAAAATATTTTGAAATGGATTAGTTATGACTGTTTGAGCAAGAGAGAGTACAGTTGGAAAAAAATAAATTGCCCTATGTTTAACCTGTCTAGGATGCCCAAATTAGAAGAGCTATATTTTAAAAAAATACTATGTTATACCCACTATAACATATTAAAATTTGATTTCGATAGGAAGAAAGGATTGTAAATTATTAAATTGCAAAACCAACAAGTTGATCATGGGCTGGGCTGCACAGCACGCGCCCCGCGCTGTGCTACTGTGACACTTTCAACTGGGCAGTTATGGTCTCTTCTAAATCTGTCAAAAAGGGCTGAATCCGCCAAGTTATATTTTTTTAAAAATACTATGTTATACCCTTTATAACATGTTAAATTGACATTCATATTACTGAAATCATAGTTTAATACTACTGAAATCATCATTTAGCATTCATATTATTAACACATAACCTTTATTTTTAAGCTTTGCACACTTAAACAAAACTGTCAGAACATTCTGCTAACTCACATTGCAAGCTACTATACCACAGCTTTACATCATGGTTCGCGGCTATGCATACTGAAGTTAAGGCCCATGCGGCTCGGTCACAAAGCCATTGGTTGGCGCTTACTGGCGTGGTCGTTACTTGGCCAAGAAGATTTGTCTTCTTTGGATCACAGTTCTTGGCGCCAGAGTCCGTAACTTCTACGACCAAGCTCTAAGAACAAAGATGAACAAAAGCCAAATTGGCCTAAAAGCTCGAATCTAATAGACTGATTAACATGTAATACACATATAGACTTCATATAAACATATTTTGAAGACTTCTAACATGTTTCTACCCATAAAATAACATAAACATCAAATCTACAACGCCCAATTTCAATATTTTTGGCAAAAACTCCATTTTTGACATTTTTAATAGAAATCAACACTGTGATTTTGTTTTTCAATCAAAATAGAAATTTCAAAACATCATAGTTATGATTATACATACTCTATCAAATTCAACAATCAATTTATCAGTTTAACAACTAATTAAACCTTAATTTCTACTTTAAACTAAGCCATATTCATATATATATTTTCATATGAACTCACTGTGATATATATTTCTTCACAATTTACATACATACATAAAGTAATGGATTATAATCATACATACTCTCAACAAAACAGTTTTACAACAACAATCATCATCTAAAGCTATATACACAAGAAATTCATCATCCATAATTATTTACAGAGAACTTTTTGGAGAAGAAAACTAAACTAAAAAAAATAAAATACAAGGATTAATATCCTACCTTTGATTAAGAAGATGATACTCTAGAGTTTAGAAGAAAATAGTTATGATTACAATCTTCTTTCCCCCAATTCTTTTCTCAATTTCTCTAAGTTCTCTCAACTTTTCTCTCTTTATTTTTCTTCTTCTATTTTCTTCACTGAGTCTTCTTCCTAACTCTAGTCTAACTAACGTAGGAAAAATATAACGTATAAGATATAATATATATTAATTATATAATATAACTCTAGCTATAAATTATATCAGTTATGTAAGATTTGAAAATCAAAAGCCATAAGGCTTGTTTGGTTAAGCTAATAAAAAAAAATAATTCATTAACCCTTACACCTTGTTTGGCAAATCTAACTAAAACAAATGGATTAATCCTTATACCTTGTTTGATAAAACACTATTAGATTAAAGACTTAATATGCATTAAGATTTGTTTGGCCAAAACTAAATTAAAGTCCTTTAATTTATTTTTATAACTCCTTTATAGCAAGGTTATTAGTCACACTTTTATTTAATTAATTAATCAATTAAAATATTAATCTATTAAATTACTTTAGCACATAATTTAATATCACATAACTATAATTTCTTTTATAATTGTAATTTTATTCGACCAACTAATATTTTAAATTACAATTTTCCATTTAAAACATTATAATTTATTTAAATCACTATAAGCTCTCTAGCTTACTTATTAAATTAAATTGGTATATAATCTCATAACAATTAATTTTCTTAGCTCCTTAATTATTTATTCAACAAATAATTAACTAAATCACATCAACTCAAATTGCCATTAAATACTTATATATTTTAATAAATATTTAATATTACAAATAAATATTTAATATTTAATATTTAATTATTTATTCAATAAATAATTAACTAAACCACATCAACTCAAATTGAACAATTATTTATTCAACAATAAACATATCTATTAAATACTTATATAAATTAATAAATATTTAATATTACACTTTAAAATTCTGGAATGTTACATCATTCTCTCCTTACAAGGATTTTGTCCTCAGAATCACAACTCAAACAAATCATTCGTTACATTCTTCCCTACTTACAAAGATTCTGTCCCCAGAATCGAAGACACAGATTAAACAAATAACTCAGGGTACTCTTTCAACATTTTCTCTTCGAGTTCCCACGTAGCTTCTTCAGTGTTGTGATTCCTCCATATCACCTTCACAGAAGGTATCACTTTATTCCTGAGCACTTGTTCTTTTCCGTCGACTATTTGGATAGGAACCTCTTTATAAGACAAATCTTTCTCGAATCAGCATTCGCTCATACTCGATCACATGTTTGTAGTTTGTAAGGGTTTATATGGTCGTAATAATCAAAATGTGAAAAACATTATGAATGTTTTCTAACTCGAGGTAGAGCTACCTCGTAAGCCACTTCTCTCACTCTACGCAAAGACTTCAAAGGGTCCAATAAACCTCGCTTAGCTTTCCTTTTTATCGAAATGAATTTTCCCTTCCAGGAGAAACTTTTAGGAATACAAAAGTTCTACGTCGAATGCACGATCTTGTCTATGTTGATCAACATACTTTTTTCTCGTCATCTTGGGTCGCTACTAATCTTGTCTCGATGAGTTTGACAACGTCGGCGAGTTTGTTGCACCAGCTTCGGTCCTAACAATTGGCGTTCACCGACTTCATCCCAAAGACAAAGGAGTTACGCACTTTCGCCGTCTGATGCCTCGTAAGGTGGCATGCCGATGTTCATGTGATAACTGTTGTTATAAACAAATTCCACCAACAATAATTGTTCTTCCCACTTTCTTTAAAGTCCATGACACACGCCTCTCAAAGATATCTTCCAATGTCTGAATTGTTCATTCGCTTTGGCCATCTATTTGTGGATGATAAGCCCTACTCATTCGCAACTGTGTCCCCATGCATTCTTGTAGTCTCTTCCAGAAATTTGACGTGAATCGCGGATCTCTATCGGACACAATTGATACTGGCACTCCATGCCTCGAAAAGATCTCTTTAATGTATAATCTTGCCAACTGATCAAGATTGAATCTAATCTTTATTGGTAAAAAGTGCGCTGACTTCGTCAGTCTGTCCACTATCACCCAAATCGCATCACATCATCTCTGAGTAGTTGGAAGACCCACCACAAAATCCATCGTGATGTGTTCCCACTTCCATTCCGGTATTTCCAACAGTTGAAGTAATCCGCTGGGTCTTTGATGTTCGGCTTTTACTCTTTGACATGTCAAGCATTTCGCTCGCGTTCTCGCAACGCCCTTTTCATATTCGGCCACCAAAAATATCGGCAAAAATCTTGATACATTTTCGTGCTTCCTGGATGAATTGAATTTTTTGAGCTATGAGCTTTGGCCAAAATTTCTTCTTTTCACTTCTGGTGTTCATTGGAACCCAGATTCTTCCCTCAAACCGTAGTAGTCCTTCTATTATCGATCTTGTATTTTACATCACTACTCTCAATCAGACTCTCTTTGATTTTCCCACACTCTTCATCTTGTAGTTGAGAATTCTTCACTTTGTCCACTAAAGTTGGACCAACTTCTATCTGGAATAGTTGTTCGTCAGATTCTTTTGGAAATTTGATTTCCAACTCCAGTTTTGTCATTCCTGAAAATGAGCTCCTCCTGAGTTGTTATCAACATCAACTTCTCCCGACCTTTCCTGCTTAAAGCATCTGCCACCACATTCGCTTTGCCCGGATGATAAAAGATTTCACAATCATAATCTTTTATCAATCCCATCCACCTTCTTTGACGCATGTTCAAATCCTTCTGAGTGAAAATATACTTCAGACTTTTGTGGTCTGTGTAGATCTCACATTTCTCTCCATAAAGATAGTGTCTCCATATCTTCAGAGCAAATACAACTGCAGCCAATTCCAAATCATGAGTCGGATACCCTTTCTCATAATCCTTCAGTTGTCTTGATGCATACGCAATAACTTTGCCATTCTGCATAAGAACACAACCTAACCCTTTATGTGAGGCATCACTATACACCACAAAATTTCCTGTATTATCTGGTAATGTCAACACAGGTGCCATACTTAACTTTCTCTTCAAATCTTGGAAACTCTCTTCACACTTCTCCGTCCAAACAAAATTTACAACTTTCCTTGTCAAATTTGTTAGCGGAGTGGCTATCTTAGAAAAATCTTGAATAAATCTTCTATAATAACCAGCCAGTCCCAAGAAACTCCTCACTTCTGATGGTGTTCTTGGTTGTTCCCAATTGATTACAGCTTCCACTTTTGATGGATCTACTGAAATCCCATCATTGTCATTAACATGACCCAAAAATTGTATACAATCGAGCCAAAATTCGCACTTAGAGAATTTTGCGTACAACTTTTCCTTTCTTAGTGTTTCCAATGTGAAACGTAAATGTTCCACGTGTTCTTCTTGAGTTTTGGAATACACCAGAATGTCATCAATAAATACCACTACAAACTTGTCTAAGAATGGTTTAAACACCCTATTCATTAAATCCATGAATGCAGCAGGGGCATTTGTTAAACCAAAAGACATCACCAGAAACTCGTAATGTCCGTACCGAGTTCTGAATGTCGTTCTAGGTATATCCTCCTTTCTTACCTTCAATTGGTGATACCCACTTCTCAAATCTATTTTCGAGAAATATTTAGTAACCTTCAGCTGATCAAACAAGTCATCTATTCTAGGCAACGGATACCTATTCTTAATAGTGACTTTGTTTAACTCTCTATAATCAATACAAAGACGCATTGTTCCATCCTTCTTCTTAACTAATAAAATGGCGCTCCCACTACGATATACGCTTGGTTGAATATATTTCTTGTCTAGCAACTCTTGCAATTATACCATCAGTTCCTTCATTTCTTCCGGAGCCATTCTGTACTGGGCCTTCGATATTTGGTGCTGTTCCCGGCACCAAGTCGATCACGAACTCTATTTTTCTGTTAGGCGGAAGTCCTGGCAAATCCTCTAGAAACACATCTTTGAATTCCCTCACTACTGGTATTTCTTCTAGTTTTACACCCTTCTTCTGAGTATCGACTATGTAAGCTAAATAGCCCACACAACCTTGACTCAACAATTTATTGGCCTGCATAGTCGTCAGACATTTCATTTGTCTAGGCGACTTGCTACCATAAAATACTACCTTTGATGGAGTCATAAGGTTTACACACTTCTTGTGACAATCGATTACTGCTCCATATTTGAACAACCAATCCATCCCCAAAATTACATCAAATTCCCTGAGTCTAATCGGAATCAAATCTATCAGCAAGATATTTTCCTTAATGTTCACCCTACAGTTCTTGTATACGAATCTAACAGGGATTACTTCCTTATTCGCAATTTCTATGTTCAAAGGAAAATTCGGTTCTTCTCAGGCAATTCTAACCTCTTAGCAAATTCATCGATATAAATGAACAAGTAGCACCAATCAAATAATACATAAGCATTTATATCATTGATTGGGATAATACCGACACCACATCTTTTGATTGCATAGCATCTTATCTTGCATCGTATGTTGAAGGTTCCGGTTTGGGTTTGTTTGATCTTTGCAGTCCCGAATATGCCCATGTACCTCCATTATTACCTCCATTGCTTCGGGTTGTCACTCCATCCTTCTTCTTAGGACATTCACGAGCAAAGTGATCCTTGGATCCGCACGTGAAGCACATTTCTTCTTTGGTTGAGTGCAACTTGGGGCGATGTGACCCTCCGCCACAATTGAAGCATACCCGCTTTCCCATTAAGCACGCACCTTGTGAAATTTCCCGTATGTCGCATATGCTTCAAACTTTTTGTTTTCTTGGTTACCTCATTGGTGTCCAAAGACCCATGCTCCCATTCCACTTCCTCTTCAAGCCGTTGTTGTTGTTGTTGTTGTTGTTGTTGTTGTTTCCACCGCTACCACTCCCATTCTTAGTCTCATTCTCATTCCTCTTCTTCTTTTGTTCCTAGTTGAACTTTGTCACTGCCTCGCCTCCACCTTCAACGATAGTACCGCTTTCTCCATCACCGCTACAAATGTCTTCAATCGGAACAGGAGACCTCATTGTCTGACCAAGGCTTCATCCTGTTCAAATCTCTTCGCCTTACACTCGTCTGTGATGACCTGATATGGTGCAAACCTCGCCAATTCGTTGAACTTCGCGGCATACTCAGATACCGTCATCGTTCCTTGCTTTAGTTCCAGAAACTGTACTTCCAGCTGACTCTTCAAACTCTCTGGGAAATAGGTCTCGAAGAACAACTCCTTGAACCTATCCCAGGTCATCACTCCTGGCCCTTCACGAGTTTTATTGGCCTGCCACCAATAACTAGCTTCTGCTTTCAGCATGAATGTTGCGAAAGCGATCTTCGATCATCCCCCTACCCTAGCGACATCGAACACCTTTTCTATCTCCATAATCCAGTGTCCGTGCTTTGGATCGATTCATAGACCCACCTGAATTCGTGTGGTCCAACCGCCTTGAAATCCTTAAACGTTGTACCATGGTTTTGTGGTTGATTCTCATAACGCTCTCACATCGATGAGTGTCACTAGTTGTTGAACGGGGTTATCGTCAACATTGTCGTTATTGGTAGTTCTCTCAATTTTTCTCTGTCGGGGTGGTTCACGTCTGGGAGGCATTTTCTGTTAAAACAAAACATCTATTAGACTATTACTCAGCTTCTTTAAGTATTTTCTAATTAACTTGCCTCCATAAAAGAAATAACCACATAACACACAACACTTTGAATAAAGTAACAACTTTTATTTATTCAAAACCTTTTTGGAAAACATAAAACAATAGCATCACTGCTATCTACATTACTTTCCTGAACTACAAAAGTTTCAGGACAACATCATAGTCATATCCCATAGGTTGGATAACACTTGGGATTTACTATTTATTTAATCTTTCACTCATCGTACAACAGCTACGATGTTCTATTAAGATACTTCTTAGCCCTATCATGTTCTTCCTCCATGACTCGAAACATTGTTTTGCGATCTAACACGAATGATGACAGCGTCTCGAACTGAATCGGATATCCCATGACCCGATCTTGAGCTCGATTAATTGCGGTGTTAAATACTTTATCCATCTCTTCCATCTTCATCCTCTTTGCTTGTGTGTCTCTTGCTGCTAATCTGGTTCGTTGAAAAGCTTCCTCGTAAGCATCTTGACTCTTGCCCTCTTAGCGACTTTCTTCTCTCGACTTGTTCTTCGATTCAACCACACTTCGATCAGTTGTTCTTTCTCTCCTTCAGTCTGTACTAGTTTCTCCACGACATTTGTCAATCGTTCTTCACGATCCTGGATCTCGCCGTCTTTTTGTGTCATTGTAGTCTGTTGTTCAGCTACTATCTCCTGCAACTCCTCAATTGGATCCTAAAGTTCCACGTTATGGTCATGCACCTCATCGTATATACGACCTGCTATCGAGTTAAGTGGAATCCTTTCCTCCTCGTCCTCATCATCCCCATCCTCCTGTGGTAACTCAACGGGATCCTCCTCGTCTGTCTCCACATCATCATCCTCTTCTTCAACTACTGTGACCAATGGGGTCCCGTGGCAGTAGTTGTTCCCAAACTACCTGAATGTCGCGAGGCTCCTCCTCTATAGGCACTTGAGGTCCCTCCTCCCTAGCCTGACTGGATTCTCCGACATTAGTCATCCTGACAACAAAGTTTTAAAGTTTTAATTATTAATCATTACTACTCGACACTCACGAGTACATAAACTATAAACACATAAGCACATAAGTGTTTATTACTTCTTTCTTAAAACTCGATAAGAGTTATCTCCCCTATCTTTTCAAAGGTTACTTCCTAAGGCTTTCCCCCACCTAAGGTTCATAACCTAAAGCTTTGATACCAACTCGTGACACCCCAAATCCAGTACTTTATTTCCTCAAGATTTGGTGTTCACTTAATCAAAACATTCATTTCTAACTACCCAATTATAATAAAATTGAATAATAAAAACACCTTTATACAGAGATTAAACTCAAATAAAATCTCCTGGTTATCTAACCTTTAACAACAATCATTTAAATGCGGAAATTAAATAAACTTCATTACAATCTTTAAACCAAAGTCCGAAAGTAAACTATCAAAACTATTACAAGTCTTCAGATGATTTATTCATCTTTCCTTTCCCCTTATTGGTGCTAGGTACGTCACCGCTTTTAACTTTAGTCAGTAGAAATTTTACTGAGCGCAAGAGTGAGCAAACAAGGCCCACTTGAAATAACAATAAATAAATCTTTAAACTTTTACATCAATTGCCAATATTAGGCTCAATAGAACCGAACAATATATTCTATTAACTTTCCTCGAAATTATAACATTCAACGAGGGTCTAATGACCACGAATCATGTCCACAGTTATAAGTAATCTTTCAACTTTAACTTTAATAGTCATAAGACTATAAGGACTCCACGTACTTAGGGGGATCAACCGTTCGTACAATGTATTGTGCACAACCATTTCAACGCTAAGCGTAAACCACTATTAAAAGAGTTGTTCATCTCAGTATTTAGAATACAAGTCCGCACCAAAGTAAGTTTGGTTTGGATAAGCTTTCAAGGTAATTTGGAATTCAATGAACATCAACTAAGGAGAAGTTGAATAAAACCAATAACACTATACTATAGAATAATCGTGATTGAATCAATCATAGTAAAATAAAGTCATGCTTTAGGAATAATCTAATAGCATACCATTTGAATAACTATAGCATACCTTGCTTGAACAATACTAAGCCAAGGTTAATTAGAATTGAATACTAAGCATGCATAGTAACTTGAACGATAGAAATGTTCGACATTAGTATATATATAGTTGTGCATGTTAAACAACAAGTTAAATACAAGAATAACTTGCTCCAGAATAACTTACATTATTATATTATAATCGAATTGAAAATAATACTTGAATTAACAAGTTAATAGATTAGAAAACTTGCATCGTCATGAGTAACTAGATACAATGACTTACTCAATAATAGGCAATCTAGCTCTACGAAAGTGTAGAAGTAGCAACTTACAACAATTGTAATTGAATTTAAAAACAATAATGTACCAAATGAAATTAAACTCGCACAATGAAGTTTTGAGTTAGAGAACTTGCTCAATTATAAAAATAGAGTTGGAAAACTTGCCTTTAGCACAAGCTAAATCTTACAACTTGAATCAATACCCTATACATATGCCATATTGACATAGTTAGTCATTACCAACATTGTATATCTATATAAACAATACATACATCATGTAGGTTGAATTACCCATTCACATAATCAAACTATGTTAATACTAGTTAACACTTGATACATGCTCATTCATAGTTTAATACTACTGAAATCATCATTTAGCATTCATATTATTAACACATAACCTTTATTTTCAAGCTTTTCACACTTAAACAAAACTGTCAGAACATTCGCTAACTTTCATGTTGCATTTCAGATTACACATGTGGTTCATGCTGTAATTATACTGAAGTTAAGGCCATGACTCGAGTCACAGCCATTGGTTGGCCATGGCCATGGCGGCAAGGTGCATACGCTACGGTATGAGATTTGTCTTCTTTGGCTACATATTGCAAGTGCATGCGAGTCGAGAACTTCAAGCGACCAAGCTCTCGGCAAGAACAACATGAACAAAAGCCAAATTGACCTAAAAGCTCGAATCTAATAGACTGATTAACATGTAATACACATATAGACTTCATATAAACATATTGTGAAGACTTTTAACATGTTTCTACCCATAAAATAATATAAACATCAAATCTACAACACCCAATTTCAATGTTTTTGGCAAAAACTCCATTTTTTGACATTTTTAATGGAAATCAACACTGTGATTTTGTTTTTCAATCAAAACAGAAATTTCAAAACACCATAGTTATGATTATACATACTCTATCAAATTCAACAATCAATTTATCAGTTTAACAACTAATTAAACCTTAATTTCTACTTTAAACTAAGCCATATTCATATATATATATATATATATATATATATATATTTTTCATATGAACTCACCGTGATATATATATTTCTTCACAATTTACATACATACATAAAGTAATTGATTATAATCATATATACTCTCAACAAAATAGTTTTACAACAACAATCATCATCTAAAGCTATATACACAAGAAATTCATCATTCATAATTATTTACAGAGAACTTTTTGGAGAAGAAAACTAAATTAAAAAAATAAAATACAAGGATTAATATCCTACCTTTGATTAAGAAGATGATACTCTAGAGTTTAGAAGAAAATAGTTATGATTACAATCTTCTTTCCCCCAATTCTTTTCTCAATTTCTCTAAGTTCTCTCAACTTTTTTCTTTGTATTTTTCTTCTTCTCTTTTCTTCACTGAGTCTTCTTCCTAACTCTAGTCTAACTAACGTAGGAAAAATATAACGTATAAGATATAATATATATATTAAATATATAATATAACTCTAGCTATAAATTATATCAGTTATGTAAGATTTGAAAATCAAAAGCCATAAGGCTTGTTTGGTTAAGCTAATAAAAAAAATAACTCATTAACCCTTACACCTTGTTTGGCAAATCTAACTAAAATAAATGGATTAATCCTTATACCTTGTTTGATAAAACACTATTAGATTAAAGACTTAATATGCATTAAGACTTGTTTGGCCAAAACTAAATTAAAGTCCTTTAATTTATTTTAATAACTCCTTTATAGCAAGGTTATTAGTCACACTTTTATTTAATTAATTAATCAATTAAAACATTAATCTATTAAATTACTTTAACACATAATTTAATATCACATAACTATAATTTCTTTTATAATTGTAATTTTATTCAACCAACACATATTTTAAATTACAATTTCCCATTTAAAACATTATAATTTATTTAAATCACTATAAGCTCTCTAGCTTACTTATTAAATTAAATTGATATATAATCTCATAACAATTAATTTTCTTAGCTCCTTAATTATTTATTCAACAAATAATTAACTAAATCACATCAACTCAAATTGCCATTAAATACTTATATAATTTAATAAATATTTAATATTACAAATAAATATTTAATATTTAATATTTAATTATTTATTCAACAAATAATTAACTAAACCACATCAACTCAAATTGAACAATTATTTATTCAATAATAAACATATCCATTAAATACTTATATAAATTAATAAATATTTAATATTACATTTTAAAATTCTGGAATGTTACAATAAGTCTGGAAATCTAAGATGGAGGAGAAGGAATCAAAGCTAATTTACATCTTCTAATTAATCTAAACATAAGAAATTAAAGGTAAGATTCTTAGTTTCAAGCTTGAGTTATGTTCTTGAGTTTTTCATACAAACTTTGATTTTTGTTGTTAAAATTGATGTGATGTGGTTTATAAAATGTTAATGAGTTTCTTAATCCATTATATATCATCTACACTTGAGTTTTCAGAAATTAATTCATATAAACATGTTTTAAAATGAAGAATTGGAGTTATGTGATAATATGTGTATTTTGGTATAGTTTGAGACTAAAATTAGTTAGGAGTTCATGGTATAATCTATAAATTGATGATTGTTATTGTTAATATATTAGAATATGAAAAGAATGCAAGTCGAATGGATTGATTTGATCAAGAAACGAATTTGTAGTATTAATGTGCTAAATATGTTCAAATATGGATATTAAGCATATACTTTGCTTTTGAAGGATCTAAATTGGTTATTAGTGTTGTTTGTGTCATTAGAAAGGTTAAATATATATGTTATATTTTTTTACTGAAATTTTAGTGTCTGGGTATGCTTATGTTGCTGGTTGAGTGAGGAATTTAGAGTTTGGTTCGCAGCAGGTCATATGATTAGATTGCATATTCTAGGTCTGCGCACCAACGTGACTGAGTTGATGCGAATGCTTAAAAGGGCGCGGTTGCGCCAACCCATGAGCAGAAACTGTTTTAATATTTTTTAATTTCAGCCCATAGTATACAATCGTAACCTAATCTTATGAACATAAAAAAATGTTAATCATATTATATGATGTTATAACAGATTATAGTTGCATTGTAATACCAAATATGAAGATTATAAGTTATTAATTAACAAGTTATATAACGATTGAAACTCGATGTTTGTAAGAGTTGGAGATGAGAATTGAATGCTAAAGCTTTACGTTATATATTAGTGAGTTTTCAGATTCGTGTTATGTGGTTGATTATTATGGTTAGACCTTAAGTTATAGGTTATAGCTTAACTAAGATGGTGAATTGAACCTATAAGGTTAATGTTAGTATAACTAATCGATATTGCAATTCTAATGGTATATATAGGGTATTTGGCGAACGTGTGTTATAATTGTGTAGCTTACGCACGAGGAAAGTTCTTAAACCTTACTTCTTTATGTAAAGCAAGATCTTTATCCTATCTTGTTTGTTATTGTTATGCAAATATCTAAATCTTACTTTTTTCTAAACAAGTTTCCTAACCCTAAACTTGATATTGTTTATTTAAAATGGTTCAAGTTGTTTAATCATATTGAGCAATTTCTAATCATTGTTTCTTGTTAGTTCAAAGTTTGAAATGTTCATTATTCCGAACAAGATTCTCTATCCCTTTGAAGAGAGTTTATTGGATATACACTGTTTTATTCAACTATATATTATTGTGATCCTATTCTTGATTCTAAATATGGTTACTCAATACATAGTTATTGTATCGAACTTCGAATGGCTAGTGAATCTTTATTGATTTGGCTAGTCCATAGTTGATGAGCGTTCTAAAATTCTAGAACCATTGTTAAAGCTAGTCCGAACTGAACTGTCCTTAGTGAGGAAATCCTAAGTCAACTGAGAAGAACAACCCTAATATAGGTGATTATATACGCGTTAGCATTTAGATGTTTGTGCACAATACATGGTACGAAGGGCTAATCCTCCTAAGTATGAAAGAAAAGATCTGTATAGTCTAACGACTGTTAAAGGTTGAGGTAGAAATAATTAGTAACCTGTGACATAGTTCATGGTCTTAAGATCCTCAGATATAATTCTCAAACTTGTTTTTTATTCTTGATTCGAAGAACAAGTTATCTATTATTCAGTATTCATTACTTACTTTTATGTTATTGCTATTGTCATCATTATATTAGTGAGCAATTGTTTACTCACTCTTACATTTAACACTGCAGCTAAAGTTGAGAAAGTTGACGAGCCGTCTACTAGCAAGGGTAAGGGCAATATGTCCAAATGATGAAAACTTGTTTGATTTTATTTACTGGAATCTATGTTATGAGACTCACTTAATTATATGATGTATTCCGCAAACTTATGTAATAATTTCAGGTTAGATTACCCGAGACTATTTTAAGTTGATGTAACCCTTTAATGGGGAGGATTATTGTTTAAGTTATGTCTTTATATTTGATTATGGGTAGTTAGATGTAATTGTTTTGGATAGTGAGCACTAAATCTTGTGGGAATGAAGTACCCAGATTTAGGGGTATCACAAGTTGGTATCAAAGCTTTAGGTTATGAACCTTAGGTGGGGGAAACCTTAGGAAGTATCCTTTAAGGAGACATAAAACATAGTGGTGATAAACTCTTATCGAGTTCTAAAAACTGAATTCCTTAATTCATTAAAGATAAAAAAAACATTATGTGCCTATATGTTGATAACTTATGTGCTCGCGAGTATCGAAGTTTGTCATATAGTAAATAAAACTTAAGGTGTTTTGTTGTCAGGATGTCTAATGTTGAAGGATCCAGTCAAGCTATGGAGGAGATACCTCAGGTGCCTGGCGATGAGGAGTCCCGAGATGTACATGTTGTTCGGGAGCAGTTGTTTCAGAGGGAGTCTTCTCTGTTGGTCACTGTTGAGGAACAAGGGAATGAGCCTGTGTCTGATCTTGAGGAGGAGGACTCTGAGGAGATAGAGGTGGAGGATGAGGAAGAGGATCCTGTGGAGTTTCCACCAAACTCCATATCAGCTGAGATGTATGATCATAATATAGAATTACAGGCTAAGGTTGAGGAGCTAAAGGAGTTGGCTGATATGCATCAGGCTACTATAGAGCAAAATGATGTGGAGATTCAGGAACTCGACACACGTCTTGGGAACGCGGAATGGAACCTAGTTCGTATAGAGGGTCATCAAGAGGAGCTATTAGTTGAGAATGAAAAGATGAAGACTGAAGTTGAGAAGCGAAAAGATGATTTGAAGGAGGAGTCAACTAAGCGTACGAGAGCAGAAGACGCTTAGATAAAGGCTACTCAGCGTGCAGATCGTGCTGAAGACAAGGTTCAGATGAAGAAGGCCAAGATGAATGAAATGTATTATGCTTTTCATTCTGCGATTGATAGGGCCCATAACTGAGTCTTTTATTACATAGCTCAGTTTGAAGACTTGACATGGTATATGATGGATCATAGAATAATGTTTCATATCATGGAAGAAGAGCATAGAGAAGCCTCTCGACGTCTTAATATGCCAAAATAGGAAAATAATAAGTTATGTGATTGATTATGTGATGAATAAATGGGGAATCCCATATTTTGAGATAAATAATGAGGTAAAATGAGTATGTAATCCTGAAACTTTTCCAGTTCAGGAAAGTTGATGTAGATAGCAGAGATGCCATCCTTACTATGTTTTGGAAGCTATGAATAAATAAGATATCGAAGTTTATTGAAATGTTATGTGTTAAGCTTTAATATTAGAATGTTTAAGTTAAACTTTAAATATTCAAGAAATTGAGTAGTGATCTAATAAGCGTATATCTTGAACAGAAAATGCCTCCTAGAAGAAGACAACCACGCAAACAACCACCTCCTGAGGGGTCTACTAACAATAACAATAACGAGGCTAACGCTAACCCGATTCAACAGTTGGTGACCTTGTTAACAGGAGCACTTGAGAATCAGCCGTAAGCTCAAGTCACGACTTTTAAGGACTTCAAAGCAGTTGGACCACCAGAGTTACAAGGGTCTATGAATCCAGTTGAGGCCCAAACCTGGATCATGGAAATGGAGAAGATTTTCGACGTTGCTAGAGTTAAAGAGGATCAGAAAACCGCATGTGCAACGTTTATGTTGAAATCTGAAGCTAGTTATTGGTGGCAGGTGAATAAGGTTCGTGGGGGACAGAGAATAATAGTGTGGGATAGATTCAAAGAAATATTTTTCGAGATGTACTTTCCGACGAGTTCCCGAAACTAGATGGAATTCAATTCTTGGAATTAAAGCAAGGAAACATGTCTGTGCCAGAGTATGCATCGAAGTTTAATGAGTTGGCAATGTTTGCTCCATACCAAGTCAATACAGATGAGCGTAAGGCGAGAATGTTTGAACTGGGGTTGAAGCTCTGGCTATATAGCAATGTTTCAATATTTCAGTTAAATACATTTACAGCAGTACTAGAAAAGGCAATTATCGTGGAAGGTGGAAGCGATGCCTTAACCAAGTATAATTAAGAACAGAAGAAGAGGAAGAGTGAGAATGAAAACAAGGCTGGTGGAAGAAATGGAACTAATAACCAGAAGAGGAAGTGGAATGAAAATTCAAATACGGGAGGAAAACAAGGAAGTCAGTAAAAGAAGAAGTTTGAAGCTTGTGCTACTTGTGGGAAGAACCACACTGGTGTATGTCTGAAGGGTAAGCGAGTATATTTCAATTATGGCCAGGAGTGTCACATTGCGCCAAATTGTTTTAGTCCGAAGAAGAAAGCTTGTTTCACTTGCGGGTCGAGGATCATATGGCTCGTGATTGCCCTCGAAAAACTGCGGAAGGAGCAAGTGGAGGTAAGGGAAGTAACAACGGTGGTACGATGACTATCACTGGGCCAGTGCCGTCGAATTGACCTACTGCTAGGACTTTTAATATGACCGTGAAAGATGATGTGCAATCAAAGGATGTGGTGTCAGGTATCATTCTGATTAATGTTATTAATGCTTATGTGCTATTTGATTAGGGTGCTACTTGTTCATTTTTATCTGATGATTTTGCTCAAAACTTAGATTTGCCTCAGGAAGAAATAGATTTTCCTTTAAGCATAGAGATTGCAAATAGGGAAGTAATTCCTGTTCGGTTTATATACAAGAATTGTAGAGTGGTTATAAAGGGTCTCGAGATGATGGTAGATTTGATACTGATTAAACTTGGGGAATTTGATGTTATACTGGGAATGGATTGGTTATTCAATTACGGGGCAGTAATTGATTACCAAAAGAAATGTGTTAAACTTATGACTCCGTCAAAGGTGGTGTTTTATGGCAGCAAGTCGCCTAGACAAGCGAGTTATCTGACGATGATTCGAGCCAAGAAGTTATTAAGACAAGGATGTGTAGGATACTTAGCCTACATAGTTGATACTCAGAAAAAGACTGCGGAATTGGAAGAGATACCGGTCATTAGAGATTTTATAAATGTATTTCCAGACGATTTGCCTGGACTTTCGCCCGATAGAGAAATTGAGTTTATAATTGATTTAGCGCTAGGAATGACCCCGATATCTAAAACCCCATATAGAATCACCCTAGTAGAGATGATGGAGCTGATGGTGCAGTTGCAAGAATTACTAGACAAGAAATATATCCAAATGAGCATCATTTTGTAGGTCTTGTAGATGTTATTTGTCAAGAAGAAAGATGGATCGATCGCGACTCGCATTGATTATAGGGAATTGAACAAGGTCACGATTAAAAATAAATATACGTTACTGTTGCCTCTTTTTTACGACTAACAAAAGAGCTCTAACTCATGCAAGCATACATGCGTCAACAAGTAATACAAAGCAAGTAAAGTATCGATCCCACAGAGAAAGTTGTTTAACTTAAACTACTATTCATTAATTAAATCACTATATTTATATGCTCAAACTATTGATTAAACTTGGTTTGTTCTCGAATTGCAAATAACAAATAAAACAATAATAACGATAGAATAAATGATATTGGAACTAATGGGATTCTAACTTCATTTAATACTTCATTCAATCGCCACTATCATGCATGCCTTACTCACATATCACAGGAAAGTAGCCAAGAGCACTAAAAGAGTATTAGCCATTTTTTAATGCACTAAGACCTACTTACATAACATCCACAGATGATAGACTCTATGTAATCATCAATACAACCAACATCACTATATGTCTATGTGAAATTGCAATTATATTGATTTTAAGTTCAAGCCCTTATTCTGACTTATACGGTGAAACAGTATATGTCTATCTGGTTCATGAAATACAAAAGCCATATAACATAGCCCTATATACGTATACTATCATGATTACAGTCCATATTTGCATGTTCATTGTCAATTCCATACAAATACTGAAATGAATGGTGATCAAGCATTCATACATGCAAAACAATCATGATAGACATCCCATATGATATGCAAAACAATCCAGCCTTTAAACATACAATCAACCTATATCTTAAAATCCGTTAGAATCCCATAATGGAGTTTAGTTCATGACTGAACCAAAAGCCATTATGGGATCAAATCTAAATATGATCAATAAACGACAATTGAAAGATGAAAGATGAAACTATCAAACCCAATTGCTGAATACGAATCAAAATTCAAATCCTCATACAATTCTAGAAAAAACTAATAATAATAATCCCACTCTGGGAGAAAATCCCAAGAAGGAACAGAAAGATAGAGTTGTAGCCTCCTTCTACTTTTGAAATCTCTCCCCGAGAGTAAAAACCCTAATTACAAAGTAAAGATACGTGAAAAACTAATAAAATGTCAAGTGATACCCCTGACACCAGTCAGGAATCGTTTTTAAATCAATTACAACCTTTAAAATTTGGAAATAAAATAAATCAAGTCAAGAACAGCCTCGCATGCGGCTTGCACATCCTCCTGCGTGATATTCTCGCGGCCGCGAGACCTGCAATAGGTTTGTATGTTTGGCCGGTCTCGCGCGTGCTCCTTAGGCTTGTCCTTCTCGCTACCGCCGCATGAACTTGCGATGAAGTTGTCTGGTTTGGTTGGGAATTCACATGCCGCCTAAGTTATCTTTGTCGCATGCATGCATGCCTTTGCGATTGTTGTCTTCGATTCTCGCTTTTAGCTTGGTTTTGCAATGTTGCTGCTGCTACTGACATGTCCTATGTATATCCATGCTTTTCCATCCATGCTCCACTCAATCCTATGCACATCCTATCTTTTGCCTCGCCTTACGCTTTCATTAGCCTCGTGCTCGATATCACCACCAAATTAGGCCAATTCCTGCACTTATTCACCAAAAGGAGTTTTAAGTATGCGAAATGCAATGCATAGTTTGCGTGAATTGGTACTCCATAAGTAGGTGTAAATCCTACTTATCAAATACCCCCAAACTTGAACCATTGCTTGCCCTCAAGCAATGCATTCTAATGAACAATAAAAATGCAAATATATTATTATGCAACTAATTCTCACATTGTCCCAACCATCATAAAAATTCAGTCCAATTTGCCTTAGCGAATTTTTTTTTCTAGATTCGAGAATACAGATTCAAACCAAACTGCAGGCATAATGTCATATACTCATATAATTCAAACATGCTATACCGATGCTGTGTGTGTGTGTTGTGTTCGCCCAATACTTGATTTCGGTGTAGAATGCTCATGCTATCTTGCTCAAACCAGAAAAATTATAGCTAAAATCAAGACTTATGTATATATATACGACTCGGACTATTTCAACATCTTAAAATAAATTAAGGTTCAAAAATGGGCTTAACTGCTTTATTCTACTCACGAGGGCGAATTTCACACTTTTTTCGCGGTGTTTATTGCTATTTTTCTTTTATTTTCTTTTCTTTCTTTTTCTTCATGACTGTGCAATGTCTTACTCCATTAGGCACACTGCTACCCCTTAGCGAGCTTTCAACCAACGACTCCCAGACCATGAAAGACCTTAGGGTGCTAGGTGTAGAGACAATCCCCTTGGGCGTACTTACTCAAGTAGTCAGGGCCCCGAAATAAGACTAGCCATGTTATTTCTACTTTTCTTTCTTTTTCTTTTCTTTTTTTATATATACAAATACCCATGTTTTCCCAAAGTTTAAAAATTAATGTTTTATACTGTCCAAAAGTCACTTTCACATATTTCTCTTTTTAAGACTACGTTTTTCTATCACGCAAGGCACAACGTACTTCTTATACCTACAAGTGCTTGTGAACACATTTGTGCAAACCGAAAGCATTTAAACAACATTATGAATTTCATTGTATAAAACTTTACATCTCAGCTCTCGTTATCCAAAATATTCAGAAATCATTTAAAAACTTCACTCTCATCATTGGCCAGACAAAATTTTTATAAACGGCAAGAACTGTGAGGTATGCAATTATAAACATGTAACTACATGCTAAAATGTAATCTAAACATGCACATAAAAATTAAACTAATCATGCAAAACTATATGAATCATGCAAAACTATATTTAAAACTAAAAATACTACCCAATACCCCAAAACTTAAAATATTCAATGTCCCAATTGAATGAAGGTAAAGGGTACGAAAACTCCCCTAATTATCGATGGTGCCACCCTCCTCGGGTGGTGAATCCGGTGGTGGATATGGTGCTGCTGTTCCAAACTGAGGCCATTCTTGTGTTATTCCTTGTTGCGCAAACGCTTCGGCTAAAGCCCCTGTGAGTCCCATCGCAAATGTGCCCAAATTATCATATATGGCATCGACCTTGCGCTCCAACCTTCGGAGCTGGCGATCACCATGGGTGGCACGCGCGTGCGTGGACGGGCCTGCCTCGTCTGTTTGCGGGGGTTGTTGTGGTGGTTCTGGAAAAATAGGCTGAAGGATGAATCCTAGTCCGCGTGGGTGCGGTACACCACCTGCCCAGTCCTTGAATTTTTCGATCGTGGCATGAGTAATGTCCTGGCTTGAGTATTGCATCTGTTCATTGCCCCAAGTGCATCCCTGATTAGCACAAAGCATGGCGACCACGGATGTGTGTGGAATGCTCCCAATCGTTACTCCCCGTAAATAGTGCAGCATATTCTCGTGAAGAAGATGACCAATGTCGATGTACTTTTCTGTGATTATGCCCCACAGAAGGTGTGCCCTCTCCGCTGTTATTTCGTGCTGATGGGCGGAAGGCATGAGTTTGGCACATATGAACAAGTTCCACGCTTTTGCATAGCGATTTAGGGGTGCAGCTGGGAATATACGCGGCTGTGTTGTGCCAACTTTATATGTCCATTTTGTACCCGGCACACATAACTCTGCAATAATCAACTCCATGTCGGTCTCCAAATGAGCGCTGGTTATCCAATTAGCAGCCCCCACTGGCGGTGCATCAGTAATTTTTAAAATTAGTCGGATGGCATGGGGTCTGTAATCTACCTCGATACCATGAACCAGAGATATCCCGCTCATAGTGACCTTGGCATTGGCATAAAATTCACGGACTACGCTCATAGGAACAGATATTGGAGTAGCCGTCAGCCCACCCCAGCCTCTCTCTCGAATCATGGCGCACAACTGGCCATCCTGCCCCTCCGGCTTGAATCCTCGCTCCTTGACGAATGTCTTCGCCACAATGCGGTAGTATTCTTGTTGAGCTTCCAAATTGAGGAATTTGGTGTAATCCACAATGTCAGCCTCTTGACTGCCTGACTAGGAAGAAGAAGATAACGTAATAGACCTTGCTCGCTTAGGCCCCATTTGTGTTTGATAGAGGTTGCACAGATTATATGATGGAGAATAAAGAAAAGGTTGAAGAATTTCTACCCCCAATACTGTTTCTTCAACCCAAATTGAAACCCTAGCTTTATAGTGCACTTTGGAGAAGTTGAGGAGATACGGACTTTGATTGAGGAGAGAATCGTGGCTAATTGATTGAGAGATGTACGACACAACTTGTAACTGATGAAGAGATAGCGACGTGAGTTATGGAGAGTGAGAGAGTTTCGCTTCTGTTAATATCCCAAATGAGAGTCCAAATGGTCCACAACTCTACTTTAAACTAGTGAGCTCTGTCTTAACTCAGTTGTGCATGTGTGCGCTGCAAGCTTTTTACTAAATTAAGGGCGAGCGCGATGAGACTTGCAGAATGCTTTGGTGGTTTTCTTATCTTGACGCTACAGCGCCGTGTTTTTTTGCTTCATGGGTCGCATGCAGTACATGCGATCTTGATATCTCTGACCGCTAAAATTCATTTCCACTCTGCCTGTCAGTGGTGCCGTCCAATGATGGTTCCTGCATAGATATTAATGCATCTTGTTAAGGCATGACTTAGTGTTCTCATAACACTAACATCTTGGAAATATTCGTACATCAATTTTTGTTACACTCTTAAGCATGAACATCAAGTATCCTATTAAAAAGGAATTCGATATAACTACTAAAATAACTCAAAATGAAATACTAAAAAAAAATTAATGGATAGAATAATAATGGGCATGACTTAGTGTTCGGTTTATGTACAAGAATTGTAGAGTGGTTATAAAGGGTCTCGAGATGATGGTAGATTTGATACCGATTAAACTTGGGGAATTTGATGTTATACTGGGAATGGATTGGTTATTCAATTACGGGGCAGTAATTGATTACCAAAAGAAATGTGTTAAATTTATGACTCCGTCAAAGGTGGTGTTTTATGGCAGCAAGTCACCTAGAGAAGCGAGTTGTCTGACGATGATTTGAGCCAAGAAGTTATTAAGACAAGGATGTGTAGGATACTTAGCCTACATAGTTGATACTCAGAAAAAGACTGCGGAATTGAAAGAGATACTGGTCATTAGAGATTTTGCAGATATATTTCCAGACGATTTGCCTGGACTTCCGCCCGATAGAGAAATTGAGTTCGTAATTGATTTAGCGCCAGGAACGACCCCGATATCTAAAACCCCATATAGAATCACCCCAGTAGAGATGATGGAGCTGATGGTGCAGTTGCAAGAATTACTAGACAAGAAATATATCCAGTCGAGCATCGCCGTAGGGTGCGCCGTTGTTATTTGTCAAGAAGAAAGATGGATCGATGCGGCTCTGCATTGATTATAGGGAATTGAACAAGGTCACGATTAAAAATAAATATACGTTACTGTTGCCTCTTTTTTACGACTAACAAAAGAGCTCTAACTCATGCAAGCATACATGCGTCAACAAGTAATACAGAGCAAGTAAAGTATCGATCCCACAGAGAAAGTTGTTTAACTTAAACTACTATTCATTAATTAAATCACTATATTTATATGCTCAAACTATTGATTAAACTTGGTTTGTTCCCGAATTGTAAATAACAACTAAAATAATAATAACGATAGAATAAATGATATTGGAACTAATGGGATTCTAACTTCATTTAATACTTCATTCAATCGCCACTATCATGCATGACTTACTCAATATCATAGGAAAGTAGCCAATAGCACTAAAAGAGTATTAGCCATTTTTCAATACACTAAGACCTACTTACACAGCATCCACAGATGATAGACTCTATGTAATCATCAATACAACAAACATCACTATATGTCTATGTGAAATTGCAATTATATTGATTTTAAGTTCAAGCCCTTATTCTGACTTATACGGTGAAACAAGACCTGACAAATATGGCTTGAGGCATCATGAAAGTCGGGCCGTCTTCCACCACCAAAAACCCAAGCTTTGGTAGTGAGTTTTCTAGGCCAATCAAAACCCGGGCCTTTTGGCCCACCATTTTTTTTAGCCAGTTCGTGGAGACCTACTACCAAGTGGCTGTGATTATTATTATTATTATTATTATTTTAAAAATAAAATGTTACTACTTGTGGGTTGTGAGGCTTGAACACAAGACTTGTAAGTAAATAAATAAGAGTTCAAACCAACTAAGCTACAACAACTATTTGTTTTTAATGCAATCTTCAATATATTTTAACTATAATTGAAAATTATAATTAAGATATGTAGTTAATGTAGGTAATTAATTAATTATACTAATTTATAATACTATTAAAATTTTAATTGATTGAGATATGTAGTTAATAATTTCAAAGTATAAAACTTTAAATTAACAAATAACAATTGTAGTAAATTTGGAAAGTAAATCAACCATTATCCCTTAATTATGCATTCCCCCTACCTATTTGAAAAGTAAATCAATCATTATCCCAAATCATGCCTTTAGAATAATATCTAAAATTATAATACTATTAAAATTTTAATTGATTGAGATATGTAGTTAATTTAAGTAATTAAAATTATTGTTTATTATAAATTATTTTATTATTTTTAATATTTATTATTATTACTATTTTTGGTGTATCAAGATTTTGCAAAAAAAAAATATAGAAAAAAGCTCATGGTTTACCTTACTACTACTAACCCGGGCCACTTGCCTAACAATTTTAACTTACCAAAACTGGCCTTTTTTGGTCTGACCCACGCCACGGCATTTACCCTTGGTTGCCTGTCTAGGTGAAGCAAACAAGATATGTCTATCTTGTTCACGAAATACAAAACCATATAACACAGCCATATATATGTATACTATCATGATTACAGTCCATATTTGCATGTTCATTGTCAGTTCCATACAAATACTGAAACGAATGGTGATCAAGCATTCATACATGCAAAACAATCATGATAGACATCCCATATGATATGCAAAACAATCCAGCATTTAAACATACAATCAACCTATATATTAAAATTCGTTAGAATCCCATAATGGAGTTTAGTTCATGACTGAACCAAAAGCCATTATGGGATCAAATCTAAATATGATCAATAAACGACAATTGAAAGATGAAAGATGAAACTATCAAACCCAATTGCTGAATACGAATCAAAATTCAAATCCTCATACAATTCTAGAAAAAACTAATAATAATAATCCCACTCTGGGAGAAAATCCCAAGAAGGAACAGAAAGATAGAGTTGTTGTAAGACCCCGAAATTTTTAAATAAAAAGGAATTTCCTTTATTTATTATTTTGAAATAGTAAGGGTTGATTTGATTAATGTGGATAGTTAAGGGTTAAATACGCAAATATTTCAAAATAAGCAAGTGGTTATAAAATATTCATTATCGCTTAGAATATTCGTTTGGTCGTGGAATATTCAATCTTTGTCAGGGAATATTCGTGACGACGGCCATTGCGACCATGTGTGGGCCCCATAACTGAAAGCGATTGGATGAAGAAAACGACAAATATAAGTTGTTTTTAAATAACTGGCGTAAGTTATTCACAGTTATCTTGTTGGAATACCCTATGGGTTAAAACACACTAATACGCGTTGTTGAGCGAAGACACCAGTATTGCACCAATTATTGATTCTTATGTAAGAAGGCACTACTCAATAATGGTTACGATAATTCTTCGCTCAAAGATTTTATTGAGTTAATAATTCTGCGTTGATATTTTATATTCTTTGTTGTTTCAATAATTGTCATTACACGGTATTTTTCATTATCGAAGCAATAATTCATATTATCTGAATAATATTATTAGATAACATTATTGGCAATGTCTAGAAAGTTCTCGCTCAAGGAGATGTTTGGTCACCTAATCAAGGCCCAAGAAGAAGAAATTCTTATTGAAAGCCCCTCTTTCCTCGAACCTCACTGGTTGTCAATATTGTGATTCTCGTAATATTATTTGTGAATAATTAATTATTGATTTATATGATGAGGAAAATATTGATTTTATGTGGATATAGATGGATAAAATTTTTAAAATGACAATTGTTGAAAATTAATATTTTATCTTTTTAATTAAAATAATTCATTTAAATATATTATTTTAATAATATATTAACGGTGATATTTTACAACGAATGTGGGATATATGAGTATACGAGGAGGAAGAGTATTTTTGTTGCAATAAATGTTTAAAACATGTTAAACATGTCAATGGACCCCATTTATTGATTTGAAATTTGATTATAGCACAGTAAAATCGCCTTGGCTTGTTGATTTGATCCAATTTCTATTTGGAATTTGGAAAATCTTTCTTCTGTAAAGTTGTAGAGAATTGAAATTCCTATAAAAACTCGCAAGATTCGAATTTTCTGATGAAAGGGCTATTTATTATGAATTATTGAAGTTCCGAAGCTCCGAAATAATTGATTTTTGGGAGTTTAAATTATTTTTGTTAGAAAAAACGTTTTTTGTATTTTTTTGGACATCATTAACATGTGTGGCTGGTGTTTTTGACCAAAAGGTGGGCTAAGGAAAATTTGTATAATTATATTAATATTATATTAAATTTTCTGCTTTGGTGTTCTAAGCATTTTCCTATAAATAGGGTGCTTAGGTTAGAATTGAAAATCACACCAGAAACTAAAGTTTTCTCTCTATATTATCGAGCGTATTCTTGTGAGTATTTTGAGTATACTTTGAGTATTGTTAGACGGTGCAAGTTCCTTGAAAGACTATACACTAGATTCCAATTTAGAAGTCTGAAATCTTTCGAGGTAAGGGATATTATTTTTTTTTCGTAATGATATTATTTCTTCAATATCATTATAATTTGAAATATTGATCTGAAGTTTTATCAAATTTGGAACTTTTTCATGTCGGGTTACTATTCATGAGTTACTATTCACGAGTTACTATTCATGAGTTACTATTTCTTATTACTATTCTTATTAAGTGAAGCGTGAAGATGTTTTTGTGGAATTTCTATCTTTTGGTGTTTGAGTTACTATTCACGATATCAAGACTATTCACGATACTAAGACTATTCACGATATGGTACTATTCAATTTAAAATAAAATTTCTTCTTTTCGTCTAAAACATCTATTCGGATACTAACTCTGATTGTATCCATGTTTTGATCATTCTTGAATTTTACACCACTATGATTGTTTTTGAGGTATTTTGGGCGTGGATAAAACCAAGTACTGAATCCTTAATCCTTAATCCTTGTCATTTTGTTTCACCGGATTCGCTTCTTTAAAAAAATATTTTCATCATCCTCGGTCTTAAATGATGATATTATGGAATATCTTTGGTCCAGAGTGCAAAGATGAATGATTTCTTAAGAATATCTTTGGCCTCAGAGGTGCAAAGATGAATGATTTCTGAAGAATATCTTTGGCCCGTAGTGCAAAGATGAATAGGTGTTTAAATGAACATGACTTGATGATGAATATCTTTGGCTCAGAGTGCAAAGATGAATATTTGATTCAGATGTATATTGATTGATGTTACAGGATAAAAGATGATTTATGAACTTTTAAATTCATACATAGAAGATAGTAGTTTGCATTCTCTACTTAACTCTTCTAATGAATTATTATTTCATTGCGAATATTGATTTAAAATTTGTTGTCTATTGTATTCTATTATATTTTTCCCTCGTTGAAGACTAACGATAATTTGTTGTATATTATCTTAGTCATAATATTCTTTATCGAGCTAGTTGAGCTCACCCTTTTCCTTTTTGTTCCATTTTTCTCGGGAGGCGAGAATATAAGCGAGTACTGCAGCCTGGGTATGGAATGAAGGTTTTAGAAAGGATTGTTTAGTAGTCCTCACCATTTTGTAAAATAATGTATCAATAAATGTGATGAGGATTTATTTGAGTATAGATATTGTCTAGAAGATAATATTTGTATTCAAACTCACAGCTTTTCTTGTTGTAATAATAAAGTTGTAGTTATTTCTGTACCATGTATTGACAACTCAGAATAGGTGATGTATACCTATTTTGGGGGCGTCACAGTTGTAGCCTCCTTCTACTTTTGAAATCTCTCCTCGAGAGTAAAACCCTAATTACAAAGTAAAGATACGTGAAAAACTAATAACATGTCAAGTGATACCCCTGACACCAGTTAGGAATCGTTTTTAAATCAATTACAACCTTTAAAATTTGGAAATAAAATAAAATAAGTCAAGCACTGACAGTTCTCAGCGTGCCACGCTGCCTCCTCCAACATGATATTTTCGCTACCCCGAGACTTGCAGTAGGTTTGTATGTTTAGCCGGTCTCTGCCGCCTGCAGCCTTGCCTCCTAGGCTTGTCCTTCTCATGGCACACAACTTGCGATGGGTTGCCTGGTTTGGTTGGGAACTCATACAAGGCCAAGCCTAAGCTATCTTTCTTGCAAGCAATTTGCGATTCTTATCTTCTGATTCTGCTCCTTAGCTTGGTTCTGCAATGTTGCTACTACTGCTGACATGTCCTATGTATATCCATGCTTTTCCATCAATGCTCCACTCAATCCTATGCACATCCTATCTTTTGCCTTGCCTTACACCTTCATTAGCCTCGTGCCCGATATCACCACCAAATTAGGCCAATTCCTGGACTTATTCACCAAAAGGAGTTTTAAGTATGTGAAATGCAATTTAACATTAAATGCAGCTAAAACAGACTAAAATGTACTTGAGATGGGCATAGTTCGCGTGAATTAGTACTCCATAAGTAGGTATAAATCCTACTTATCAGTTACTGAAAATCGATGACTTGTTTGATCAACTGAAGGGAGCTAGGTACTTTTCGAAGATAGATTTAAGAAGTGGATATCATCAGTTGAAGGTAAGGAAGGAGGATGTACCGAAAATGACATTCAGAACTCGATATGGTCATTACGAGTTTCTAATTATGTCATTTGGTTTAACCAATGCACCTGTAACGTTCATGGATTTGATGAACAAGGTGTTTAAACCTTTCTTGGATAAATTTGTAGTGGTGTTTATTGATGATATATTGGTGTATTCTAAAACCAAGGAGGAGCACGTTGAACACTTAAGGATGACGTTGAAGACGTTAAGAAAGAAAAGTTGCACGCTAAATTTTTGAAATGTGAGTTTTGGTTATAACGTGTGTAGTTTCTTGGGCACGTTATTAATAAGGACGGAATCTCGGTAGATCCATCAAAAGTTGAAGTTGTAATAAACTGGGATCAGCCAAAGACACCGTCAGAAGTAAGAAGTTTCTTGGGATTGGCAGGTTACTATAGGCGTTTTATTCCAGATTTTTCCAAGATCGCAACTCCGTTGACAAATTTAACTAGGAAAATAATTAAGTTTGTTTGGATGGAGAAGTGTGAGGAGAGTTTTCAAGAATTAAAGAAGAAATTGAGTTCATCACCTATGTCCTCCATGCAGTACATTGTTGTCAATCACAATAGTGGGTTATGTTATTACTTCTTTTTTGGGTTTGGGAGTTTAAAAAATTGGTAATGAGACAATACTTGCAACATTACTTGTACAGAACTGTGGGGCTAGGGAGCACTTGGGAGAGAGCAAACAAGCTCTGCATTGCTTACATAATTTAGTGCCAACCTTGTGCTGGGGCCAGTAAGGCTGCAGATATGTTCAAAAAATCATATTAATTTAATATGAACCAAATATAGAGACATGTTTAGTACTCCCTCCGTTCTACGAAGAAGAGTTCTATTTGTAAACCTAAAAGATATATTTTTCTTTCATGTTTTGTTACTACATATAATGACTGTTAGTTTCGTAGTAGGTGCATGATAGTGAAATTATATTTTTAAACTTGAGAACATTATGAAATTTTATATTATCGTCCATTAAAAAATAACTCTTTTTTAAAACTGAGAGAGTAGTATATATTCTGATTACATCAAGATGGAGGTTTTGGTTTAGCCAATTAGTGGCATGCATGCTAAAAACTACATAACTTAATTTGTTAGTAATTAGGATTGTTGGCCTCCAGTGTGCCAAAAGAGGAGGGAGAAAAAATTGGTTAGTAATGCTAATTTGAGCTTTTGGAACAATCCCACATTAAATAAAATACTAAGAATTACAAGCTTTATACGACAATATAGAGCAAGTTTAAATTTGTTCCTTCGGGGACATCCGATAAAATTGGAACGATACAAAGAAGATTAGCATGGCCCCTGCGCAAGGATGAAACGCACAAATCGAGAAATGGTCCAAATTTTTTTGTAGTTTTTGCGAGTCTCGATCCTCGCCTTCAAGAACGAACTTTTCCACTCTTTTGCAACTATTTCAACCTTAATTTCTGAATATTCTATTTCCATTTTTTTTGAAATATAAGTTCAAATATGGATACCTCCTCTCAAAAGTAAGGAAAATATCTAGAACAAATTGGTAATTTTCTTCAGGTTTACTAGTCAGTCTTAAAGTAGAACCTGCCTAGCTTTAAATTATAGGTTATGCGGTACACAATGATAATTTATTAAAAACACATTCAAACCGAATTTACAGAAGCAAAACGTTGATGCAACTTCTTTTTTCAATTTTATCCTAGCAGAAAATCACAAACACAATTTAGGAATTTTTTTTGACATGTGAAAAAAAACCTATTTAGTAAATATAAGTTGCATGTACAAATTAATCCTCCCAATCCAAATAAAGCATAGAAAATGAATTGGATGAGTAACTTGTTTATTTTGAGCAGATTCAAGAAGGAAAATAATGATTTCCAATTCTTGTATGGCATTTAAAGCCCTTGGAAAAATTATGTTCACCCTTATTTGTCAATTCAATAAAGCCAAAAAGGGCTATGAAAGTTTTAGCTCCTAAAATAAATTCAGAAATCTTACACAAATTATGTGTCTTGAGTATGGGATATATTGTGAACAACCTCTTATTACTTTCATGAAACTTCCAATAACTCTTTTTGGGTATGATCTTTTTGGGCAACACAAATATTTTCAAGGTCTTAGCATCTAGGCCATACGGTGCGAATAATTTCTTACGCTACGTTCCACATCGACTGTCCAGAAAACATATGCGACCGGACAAGTGACAAGTCTATAAATAAGGATATACTATTAACACGAAAACATACTTACCTAGATGGGGTCAATGGGTGATCAAGAAGGTCCATGGCCTAGGTTAGTGACCTCCATTGCACTATATAGGGGCGTTCGCCTAAGGTCTAACCAAGGGGTGGAGCCTACATCATAATTTGTGACGAGGGGGCTTGCGTCCGCGCAACCCCTACCTAAATCTTGTTTGTTAAAATTTGTTTACAATCATGATTTTCTTGTAATAAGCTAAATAATAATTATGGTGCCAAAATCATGGTATATATTAAAATGGTTGTTCTAAAATTAATTACAAGCATGCAACTCCAGAAAGTTCAAGGTAGAATAGGCTTTTCGAAGGAAAAAACCTTCCAAACCACTAGCTTGTTAGCATAGTTGTTTCCACAAAAAAAATAGCCCCTTCTCCTCCATCTCATAATATATGAAGTTTTAGAGTTGTGCACAATAATTAATAAAATGATTGTATAACATTAAATTTAATATCAATTATTTATAATCTCGTCTATAACATTTACAATGAGGGGTAATTTCGGAAAGATTGTAGTTAATCCCCTTAAATTATATAAAAAAACAAATCATTTGGGTAAAATAAAATCATCTAAAATGTCATATATTATGGGACGGAGGGAGTATATCATTTGGCAAATCAAGTTCAGTACTCCTCCAGTCCTCCAAGCAGTACATTGTTCTCAATCACAGTAGTGGGTTATGTTATTACTTCTTTTTTAGGTTTAGGAATTTAAAAAATTGGCAATGAGACAGTGGAGGTAATAGTTAATACACTTGCAACATTACTTGTGCAGGACTGTGGGGCTAGGGAGCACTTGAGAGAGAGCAAACAAGCTCTGCATTGCTTACATAATTTAGTGCCAACCTTGTGCTGGGGCCAGTAAGGCTGCAAATATGTTCAAATTATTTATAATACCCTTAAATTTTCATAATTATCATACTTATCTCATTCTCTCTATCTCATCTGTAATATTTACAATGAGGAGAAATTTCGGAAAGATTGTTGGTAATCATCTTAAATTATATAAAAAAACAAATAATTTGGGTAAAATAAAATCATCTAAAATGTCATATATTATGGGACGGAGGGAGTATATCATTTGGCAAACCAAGTTCAGTACTCCTCCAGTCCTCCATGCAGTACATTGTTCTCAATCACAATAGTGTTTTATGTTATTACTTCTTTTTTGGGTTTTGGAGTTTAAAAAATTGGCAATGAGACAGTGGAGGGAATAGTTAATACACTTGCAACATTACTTGTACAGAAATGTGGTGTGGGGCTAGGGAACACTTGGGAGAGAGCAAACAAGCTCTGCATTGCTTACATAATTTAGTGCCAACATTGTGCTGGGGCCATTAAGGCTGCAAATATGTTCAAACAATCACATTAATTTTATATGAACCAAATATAGAGACATATTTAGTACTCCCTCCGTTCTACGAAGAAGAGTTCTATTTGTAAACCTAAAAGATATATTTTTCTTTCATGTTTTGTTCCTACGTTATAATGATCATGTTAGTTTCAGAAGAGGCGCATGATAGTGAAATTATATTTTTAAACTTGAGAACATTATGACATTTTATATTATCGTCCATTAAACAAAGACTCTTTTTTAAAACTGAGAGAGTAGTATATATTCTGATTACATCAAGATGGAGGTTTTGGTTTAGCCAATTAGTGGCATGCATTCTAAAAACTACATAACTTAATTTTTTAGTAATTAGGCTTGTTGGCCTCCAGTGTGCCAAAAGAGGAGGGAGAAAAAATGGTTAGCAATGCTATTTTGAGCTTTTGGAACAAACCCACATTAAATAAAATACTAAGAATTCCGGGCGTTATATGACAATATAGAGCAAGTTTAAATTTGTCCCTTCAGGGACATCCGATAAAATTGGAACGATACAGAGAAGATTAGCAAGGATGACACGCACAAATTGAGAAATGGTCCAATTTTTTTGTTGTTTTTGTGAGTCTCGATCCTCGCCTTCAAGAACAAACTTTTCCACTCTTTTGCAACTATTTCAACCTTAATTTTTGAATATTCTATTTCTATTTTTTTTTTTAAAATATAAGTTCAAATCTGGATACCTCCTCTCAAAAGTAAGGAAAATATCTAGAACAAATTGGTAATTTTCTTCAGGTTTACTAGTCAGTCTGAAAGTAGAATGTGCCTGGCTTTAAATTATAGGTTATGCGGTACACAATGATAATTTATTAAAAACACATTCAAACCGAATTTATAGAAGCAAAACGTTGATGCAACTTCTTTTTTCAATTTTATCCTAGCAGAAAATCACAAACACTATTTAGGAATTTTTTTTTGACATATGAAAAAAATCCTATTAAGTAAATATAAGTTGCATGTATAAATTAATCCTCCCAATACAAATAAAGCATGGAAAATGAATTAGATGAGTTGTAAGACCCCAACTTTCATTAATAAATATTAATTTTTCTCGAAATATATTTCTGAATATTATGGTGTGGATTTGATATGATGTTATAGTTGTGGGTAATATTTATAAATTTTGAAAATAATGCAAGTTGTTATAAAATATTCGATTGGTCGGGGAATATTCGTTTTAACAGGAAATATTCATACAACGGCACAATCATTGGTGGATCCCACAACGGAATTATTGTCGGAATTAGAAAACGACAGAAATATCTTTTTATAAAAGTAACGGCGAAAGTTTTACCGTTAACTATTGAAATACCCAGTGATAAAAGTACAGTAATACGCGTGGTTGCATAGTAGCACACTATATTGATTATTGATGCTTACGTGAGAAGTCACTTAATTTTATTCAATTATTGCTACATTAATTACTGCATAGTATCTCACATTATTTGATTCAATTATTGTTACAATATTTTATATTATTAAATCAATAATTGAGATGACAAGTTATTCATATTTTTATTTTCATAATTAACAATGTCTAGAAAGTTCTATCGAGGAAAGGGGTTTGGTCACCTAATTGTGCGCCAATAGGGAGAAATCCTAATCGGAAAGCCCCCTGTTCCCTTTGAACGATCTGGTTGTTAATATTGCGCGTTATAATAATGATGAATAAATGTTGTTAAAAATATTGAGGAGATTTTTATGAGTTATTTGTTGTAAATTTTGGTGTATTGTATGGACCCTCATTTACTCATTTTTTAAAATAATCGGTAGAAAATTATTCACTATATATATATATAATATTTGTGTGATGAGTGTGAAAGTGACATGTGGGGTGGGGCCCACATATGGGAATAAAAATGAAATGGGAGGAAGAAAAAGGAATGGTTTCACGGGTGGAATAGAGAAAGGAGGAGTATAAAGTATGAATATATATATATATATATATATTTGACATGTGTGTGTATTTATTTGTGGTGGGGGATGCCATGATAGAAAAAAAAGGAGGTGGGTTGATGTTGTCGTAGGTGGGAGGGAGTATTATTATTATATGCTTATATATATATATATATATATATATATAGCATATTGAGTATACATATATGTCGTACGTGAATGGTTATATATATATATTATTTTATTTAAAGTTTTTGTTTTATTAGAATATTTTATTGCACAGTAATGCACAGTAAAATAAAAATTCAGAAAATCTTCTGCCGGTTGCGCCTGTGAATAAAATTGCGTCCGTGATTTTTTTAATTCAAATAGTATCCTTCCATTCTCCTATAAATAAGATGCTTAGTTAGAATTGAAAATTACTCCAGAATCAGAGAATTCTTCTTCTATAATATTGAGCGTATTTCTTTAGAGTTTTAAGAAGCTTTGAGCGTAGAAAACAACGAAAGTTTTCTTCAAGGATATTCCCGCTATACCAGTTGGAATACTCTTCTTTTTAAGGTACGGGATATTATTTTTGTTCAATACTCGTATTAAATAATATTTTCTTCCATACTCTGTAGTATGTAAATAATATTATTTTGTTTCAGATTTTGAATTATACACTCTTTTTGTTAAGTTTTGGCTTCTATACTCCATGAAATTAGTAGAATATCCTTGAAATTTGCGCTTCATACAGTATGTTTTCATGAAAATATTATTCTGAACATTCTTGATAAATTTTAACTACTTAATGCCGGAGTACTATTCACGGGGTACTATTCCCGAAGCACTATTCATGGGGTACTATTCACTCGGTTACTACTCACCTGAGGTACTATTCATAACAAAAATTAATTTCTTTTCGGTCCAAATCATTTTTGGTACAATATTATTCTTGAATTTTACTCCACAAAGTAGTATCATGTTGACAATTTTGACATTATTGAATTCTGGATAAATTAAATTATAAATCTTAAAAAATTTATCCTTAGAATTCTTTTAATTGAATTCTTATATCATTGTCATCATCCTCATGTTTATATTTTTATGAAAGTCATCTTTGGCCCGTAGTGCATAGACGGATTGTTGATCGGTATGATTATGACCAGTGATCATTCGGTATAATCATGACATGTAATATTATAAATGATGTGGTAAAAGTCCTCATTGGCCCGTAGTGCATTGATAGACAGTTGTTGGCATGATCATGACCATTGGTGAAAAAAACGAATATCATTGGCCCATAGTGTTGGGATGATTCGATGATGTAGATTATTTATTAAGCCGAGTCTCAGCGATAAAATTATTGATAAACATCTTAAATCATAGAAGATAGTGGATAGCATGCTCTACTTGACTCTTCCGCTGCAGTTAAACTTGATGTTTATTATATTTTATCAGTTTAACACTGTTGAAGGCTAACGATAATTTATTTTGCATTATCTTAGTCATAATATTTCTTACTGGGCTATTTGAGCTCACCCTTTTGCTTTCATTGTTTTCTTCTGGAAATGAGAACGTAGCCGAGACTATTCGGGGAATGGAGTGACGGTCCGAGATGGTTGTTTTAGTAGTCCTCACTATTTAGTGTAATAATAAAAGTAATGAGGATTGAATTTGAGTTTGAATACTATCTAGTAGACAATATTCCTGTTAAAACTCTCAGCTATGTTGGGGGCGTCACATAAGTAATTTGTTTATTTTGAGCAGATTCAAGAAGGAAAATAACGATTTCCAATTCTTGTATAACATTTAATGCCCTTGGAAAAATTATGTTCACCCATATTTGTCAATTCAATAAAGCCAAAAAGGGCTATGAAAGTTTTAGCTGCTAAAATAAATTCATAAATCTTACACAAATTATGTGTCCTGAGTATGGGATATATTGTGAATATCCGCTTATTACTTTCATGAAACTTCTAATAACTCCTTTTGAGTTTGATCTTTTTGGGAAACACATATATTTCAAGGTCTTAGCATCTAGGCCATATGGTGCGAATAATTTCATACACTACGTTCCACATCGACTGTCTAGAAAACATAAGCGACCGGACAAGTGACAAGTCTATAAATAAGGATATACTATTAACACGAAAACATACTTACCTGGATGGGGCCAATGAGTGATCAAGAATGTCCATGGCCTAGGTTAGTGACCTACATTGCACTTTGTAGGGGCGCTCGCCTAAGGTCTACCCAAGTGGTGGAGCCTACATCATAATTTGTGACGAGGGGGCTTGCGTTCGCACAACCCCTACCCAAAACTTGTTTGTTAAAATTTGTTTACAATCATGATTTTCTTGTAGTAAGCTAAATAATAATTATGGGTATATATTAAAATGGTTGTTCCAAAATTAATTACAAGCATGAACTCCAGAAAGTTCAAGGTAGAATAGGCTTTTCGAAGGAAAAAACCTTCCAAACCACTAGCTTGTTAGCACAGTTGTTTCCACACAAAAAATACTCCCTCCACCTCCATCTCCATCAAGATGGAGGTTTTGGTTTAGCCACTTAATGGCACGCATGCTAAAAACTACATAACTTAATTTGTTAGTAATTAGGCTTGTTGGCTTCCAGTGTGCCAAAAGAGGAGGGAGAAAAAATTGGATAATAATGCTATTTTGAGCTTTTGGAACAATCCCACATTAAATAAAATACTAAGAATTCCAGGCGTTATATGACAATATAGAGCAAGTTTAAATTTGTCCTTTTGGGGACATCCGATAAAATTGGAAAGAAACAGAGAAGATTAGCATGGCCCCTGCGCATGGATGACATTCACAAATCGAGAAATGGTCCAATTATTTTATAGTTTTTGCGAGTCTCGATCCTCGCCTTCAAGAACAAACTTTTCCATTCTTTTGCAACTATTTCAACCTTAATTTTTCTATATTCTATTTCAATTTTTTTTTGAAATATAAGTTCAAATATGGATACCTCCTCTCATAAGTAAGGAAAATATCTAGAACAAATTGGTAATTTTCTTCTGGTTTACTAGTTAGTCTGAAAGTAGAACCTGCCTAGCTTTAAATTATAGGTTATGCGATACATAATGATAATTTATTAAAAACACATTTAAACCGAATTTACAGAAGCAAAACGTTGATGCAACTTCTTTTTTCAATTTTATCCTAGCAGAAAATCACAAACACTATTAAAAAAAAAAATTGATATGTGAAAAAAAACCTAGTTAGTAAATATAAGTTGCATGTACAAATTAGTCCTCCAAATCCAAATAAAGCATGGAAAATGAATTGGATGAGTAACTTGTCTATTTTGAGCAGATTCAAGAAGGAAAATAATGATTTCCAATTCTTGTATGGCATTTAAAGCCATTGGAAAAATTATGTTCACCCTTATTTGTCAATTCAATAAAGCCAAAAAGGGCTATGAAAGTTTTAGTTGCTAAAATAAATTCATAAATCTTACACAAATTCTGTGTCCCGAGTTTGGGGTATATTGTGAATATCCTCTTATTTCTTTCATGAAACTTCCAATAACTCTTTTTGGGTATGATATATGAAGTTTTAGAGTTGTGCACAATAATTAATAAATGATTGTATAACATTAAATTTAATATCAATTATTTATAATACCCTTAAATTCTCATAATTATCATTCTTATCTCATTCTCTCTATCTCAACTGTAACATTTATAATGAGGGGCAATTTCGAAAAGATTGTAGTTAATCCTCTTAAATTATATAAAAAAACAAATAATTTGGGTAAAATAAAATTATCTAAAATGTCATATATTATGCGACGGAGAGAGTATATCATTTGGCAAACCAAATTTGTACTCTCCAAATTCTCCATGTAATCACATAGTTCTCAATCACAATAGTGGGTTATGTTATTACTTCTTTTTTGGGTTTGGGAGTTTAAAAAATTGGCAATGAGACAGTGGAGGGAACAGTTAATACACTTGCAGCATTACTTGTACAGAACTGTGGGGCTAGGGAGCACTTGGGAGAGAGCAAACAAGTTGTAAGACCCCGAATTTTACGAAATGAAAGTATTCAATTTTTATAATTATTATTTTATTTAGTAAATGGTTAAATTGAGAAAGGGTTAAAGTTAAGGTGACATGTGACAATTTTACAAAGTAAGCAAGTTGATATAAAATATTCGTTGTGTCAGGGGATATTCGATTGGTCGGGGAATATTCATTTTAATAGGGAATATTCGTACGATGACATAATCATTGGTGGACCCCACAACGGAAATATTATCGTAGTTAGAAAATGACAGAAATATCTTTTTATAAAAATAACGGTGAAAGTTTTACCGTTAAACCGCTTGAACTACCCTTGATATAAAGTATAATGTAATACGCGTTGCATAAGCATAAGAGTAGACACGGTATTGTATATTATCTTTGATTATTGATGCTTATATGAGAAGTCACTCGCTTATACTCAATTATTGCTACAAGAATTGTCACGTAATATCTCTCATATATTATTGATTCAATTATTATCACAGTATCATCTGCATAATATTTATTATTATTAAATCAATAATTGAGACGACAAAGTTATTCATATTATTATTTACAATATCGACAATGTCTAGAAAGTTCTGTCAATGAGAGATTTGGTCACCTAATTGCGCGCCAAAAAGCAGAAATCCTTATCGAAAAGCCCCCTCTTTCCTGAGAATGATCTGGTTGTTAAATTTTGTGAGTTATAATATTAATGATGAATAAGTTTGTGTTGATTAAAGATGAAATTGATAGTTCCATTGTGTTGGAATTATTAGTGTTGGTGGAAATCGATATTTATTTCGATAATAATTGATGTCCGGAGGTTATATTGACCAATCGAGTAATTAATATGATAAATGTGCAATTAAATGCTATTAATTCACATGCTTATAACTATTTGTTCACATGTATGTACGGTTGAGTCACATGCATGTATTATTAGGGGAGGTGGTGCAAGATTGATAATACTTGCATGACTAAATTAATAATGGAGGTATAGATGAAGGTATGTACTATATTGTAATTATTTTTTTCACATGTATTGAACTATTAAGTCACTTGATTGTACTATTGATTCACATGATATACTATTAGGGGAGGTGGTGCAAGTTTGATAATACTTGCAGGACTAAATTAAAAATGAAGAAAAAGATGAAGGTATTATATTGTAATATTTCGAGCCCCCAAACGTGCAATTATCGAAACTATATGTAAGACCCCAGCTTTTATAAATAAAGATGATTTTTTTTTAAATATTATTTTTGAATATTATGGAATAAATTTGATATAATGTTATAGTTGTGGGTAATATTTATAAATTTTGCAAAGTAAGCAAGTTGTTATAAAATATTCGTTTGGTTTGGGAATATTCTTTTGTCGGGAATATTCGATGACTACCAATCATCAGTGGACCCCACGGTGGAAGTATTGTCGTAGTTAGAAAACGACAAAATTATTTTTCTATAAAAATAACTACAGAGGTGTTACCGTCAAAACCGTTGAACTACCCTAAGAGTAAAAAATACAATGAATACTGCCAGAGTAGTATAATAGTAGCACGATATTGATTATCGATGCTTACGTGAGAAGTCACTCACCTATGCTCAATTGTTGCTACAAAGAATTCACGTGATCATATCTCTTATATTATTGATTCAATTATTGTCACAAGATCATCCAGATAATACGTTATAGTATTAAATTATTAATCATGACGACAAGTTATAAATGATTAATAATTGTTGAAAGATTAAATATGTGTTGATTAAAAATAAAATGATTTGTGGTAATATTTATTCAATCCTCGATGTATATAAAGAGTCTGTTATGAGACGTTTGTGGTAAGTTTGATTATTTTATGGGGGGGCCATATGTCATCATCTAAGAGTCCTTCGTCAAGAAGTAATTACCTTTGTGAATAGTAATTACCTTTGTGAATAGTAATTACCTTTGTCAATAGTATTTACCTTCGTCAATAGTAATTACCTTTGTGAATAGTAATTACCTTTGTGAATAGTAATTACCTTCGTCAATAGTATTTACCTTCGTCAATTGTAATTACCCCTTCGTAAATAGTAGTTGTCCCTTCAATATTACCAAGAGTTAACTGCCTCTTTGGTGTTCCAAGGGTTAATTACCCCTTCGCAAATAGTAGTTGTCTCTTCAATATTACCAAGAGTCATTTTGACCCTTCGTTAAGACCAAGAGCCACCCTCGCTTTTCTATAAATAGAAAGCTCATTCCTTCATTATTTCTTACTTAATTCAATTTGAAACTCTGAGAGAGAAACTATAGAGAGAAAGAAGAAAAGTATTTTGCTACTTCACTTTTCCAATATTTAGCTCTTCTAAGGTAGGGAATATTATTTGTTGTACTGTAAGGGGTGTTATTTTTTTATTCATGAAGAGAACTTCATTATTCCATTCTTTATTATTACATTGAATAACTCTTTGTAAAAGTGGCATACCCTATACATGACCAGTATATACGCGAATACCCTATACTTGGTGAAATCTTATATTATTCCATTCTTATTTATTCTCATTGAATAACTCAGATATGCTAATCCCCTATACTTGGTGACATTCTTCTATTATTTTATTATTCCGTTGGAACATCCTCGTCTGCGGCTTTACGCCGGACTGGGTTCCATCATTATTATTCTGCCTTTATTATTCTATTGGAATATCCTCATACGTGTGTTTTACAATTTGACCGGTTCCGCTTTTTATTATTCTCAGATTTATTATTCTGCTTGAATAACTCGCCTATGCGGTACCGCATGCACGGTGATTTCTTTTGTTATTTCATTCGCTATTATACTCAAATTGGTTAAAATTTTTACTTATACTCCATGAATTTAGTGGAATATCCTTGATATTTGCGCTTCATCCAAAGATTTTTAATGAAAATATCTTTCCGAGCATTCTTGAATTTTACTCTACAAAGCGATGATCATATCGACAATTTGGACGTTATTAGTTCTGAATAAATTAATTTGTGAACTTGTTTTATTGAATTATTATGTCATTGTCATCATCCTCATGTTATATTATGTTATCTTTGCTTACGTGCATAGATGAACTTAGTATGATTATGACCAGTGGATCATTCGGTATAATCATGGCTTGATATAAATGATGTGACAAAAGTCCTCGGTGGCTGTAAATGCGTTGATGGATAGTTTTGGTATGATTATGACCAGGGGTGATTCTTGTATAGTCATGACCATTGATAATTTGATGAAAATCCTTGACCGTGGTGATGTGGATGATTAGATATTGTGGTTTATTCATTAAACCGAGTCTTAGTGATAAAAATTGATGAAAACCTTTTAAAACCTAAAAGATAGTAGACTTTATTTTCTACTTGACTCTTTTAATGGATTGCGTATTCACCGCAGCTTAAACCGATTGTCTATTGTATTTTATCGGCTTAACATTGTTGAAGACTATTGATAATTTATTCGCATTATCTTAGTTATAATATTTCTTCTTTGGGCTAGTTGAGCTCACCCTTTATTTCACCGTTTCTTCTTGAAATGAGAATATAGTTGGGACGAGTCTGGAAAAGAGTGATGGTCCCAAGATAGCATTAGTAGTCCTCACTATTCTCATTAAATAGTGTGATAATAAATGTAATGAGGACTCCTTGAGTATGGATATTGTCTAAATGACAATATTCCTATTAGAACTCTCAGTTTATGTATTGTCGTATGTTACACAACAGATGTATAATTAAGTTTGTTTTTGAATTTATGTACCATGTAAGTGGCGACCCAAGATGGGTGACGTATACCTAATTTTGGGGGCGTCACACTATATTTTTCTATAAATAGAAGCTCATTCTTCCTTCATTCTCACCAATTCACTAAGACTCACAAGTACAATTATAGAGAGAAAGAAGAAGAGAAGTCTGCTACTTCACTATTCCAGTATCCAGTCTTCTTCTGAGGTAAGGGGTATTATTTCTTTTGTATTCATAAGGGATATTATTTTTGTTCAATATTTGTATGAAATATTTTTTTCTTCCATACTCTTTAGTATTTAAGTAATAATATTTTGTTTTGTATCCCTAGTTCTACACTCATTTTGTTGAAGTATTGCTTTTATATTCCATGAAATTAGTAGAATATCCTTGATATTTGTGCTTCATCCAGTATCTTTCCATGGAAATATTATTCTGAGCATTCTTGATAATTATTGATCTTTTCATGCTGAAATACTATTCATGAGTTACTATTCATGGGTTACTATTCACCCGGCTACTATTCACTCAAATAATATTCACTCGGGTATTCGGGACACTTTTAATGTTGGAGTACTATTCACGAGTTACTATTCACCCAATTACTATTCACACAAATATTATTCACTGGGGTATTTTGGACACTTTTCATGCTGGAGTATCTCACGTTATTTGATTCAATTATTGTCAATATTTTATATTATTAAATCAATAATTGAGATAACGAGTTATTCATATTATTATGTGCATAATTAAATATGTCTAGAAAGTTCTATCGAGGAGAGGTTTGGTCACCTAATTGGGCGCCAATAGGGAGAAATTCTTATCGGAAAGCCTCCTCTTTCCTGGGAACGATCTGGTTGTTAATATTGTGAGTTATAATAATAATGAATAAATGTTATTAAAAATCAAATTTGAGTTCGGACTTGAATTTGGAGACGCGGATGTGATATTTGAGTCCGGAATGATGAAATTAGTAAAAATAAACTATAAACACAAATTTTGTCGGGGTTGACTTTTTGGTTAAAAAGTCAACAGTTGACTTTTTTGGAAAAAGTCAAACTTCGAAAATTCAAAAATGAAAATATTGTTAAAAATATTAAGGGAATTTTTATGAAGTATTTGTGTAATTTTTGCTTATTTTATGGACCCCCATTTACCCATTTTTCAAAATAATTAGTAGAAAATTATTTAATATAATAAAGGTGGGGCCCACATGTGGGGCCCATATGTGTTAAAAACTAATTTTGGAAATGGGGGTGGGAGGGAGTTTACGGGAGGGGAATTGTGTGTGTGTGTGTGTGTGTGTGTATATATATATATATATATATATATATATATATATATATATATATATATATATCGTCGAGATTTATCTCAAATAAGATTCCGCTTAAATAGCATTCTTTTATCAAAAGCACGTAGTTTTGGAGGGACGCGTGACATTTTTATAAATACAATGCCACCGCGTATTTATAAAAATGACACTGCGTCCCTCCAAAACTACGCTGCTTTTGATAAAAGAATGCTATTTAATGTAAATGCTATTTAAGGAGAATGCTCTTGATCTCACTACTATATATATATAGTCCGGCTCCAATCCGACGCCTCAATTTTTGTCCGTTCGATTTTTTTTTTTTAACTAAAAAATATTTAATATTTTATGGAATTGAAATTTTTCTATAATACAATATTTTGGGCGTGATTTGGGTACCTATAACAAAACATGTATGTACAGTCTGTGCAGACTATACCACTATTTTTTGGTATAAGTATTCAAATCATTCCCAAAACATTGTACTATGGAAAAATTTCAGTTCCATAAAATATTAAATATTTTTTTAGTTGTTTTAAAAAAAAAAGCAAAATAAAAATTAAAAAATCTGGGTCCATTTTTGATCAGGTCCGGGAGTCCAGACTCGATCCGCTGTGTGTGTGTGTGTATATATATATATATGATTGATAATGACATGTGGGTGGGGCCCACATATTGGAAGAAGGAATTGGTGGAGAGAAATCTGAAGTTTTTTTCCTTTGAATCACGGAGGCATTTATATATATATATATATATATATATATATATAAATTTTTGTTTTATTAGATTATAAATAGAATATATTATATTTTATTTAAAGTTTTTGTTTTCTTAGAATATTTTATTGCATAGTAATGAATAGTAAATCAAATTTTTCAGAAAGTTCCGGCCAAAGAGTTGCACCCGTGGTTTTCCTTCTGTTCGTCCGTGAATAAATTCTAAATAGTATCCTTTCCATTCTCCTATAAATAGGATACTTAGTTAGAATTGAAAAATACACCAGAATCAGAGAATTCTTCTTCTATAATATTGAGCGTATTTCTTTCGAGTTTTAGGAAGTTTTGAGTGTAGAAAACAGTGAAAGTTTTCTTCAAGAATATATCCGTTATACCAGTTGGAATACTCTTCTTTTTGAAGTAAGGGTTATTATGTTTTTCATATTCTGAAGAGATATTATTTTCGTTCCATATTCGTAAGGGGCATTATTTATTTCATATTCTGAAGAGATATTATTTATCGTATTCGTATGAATATTATTTCGTTCAATATTCACAAGAAATATTATTTTCATTTAATATTCGTAAGGAATATTATATTCGTTCAATATTCGAAATGAATATTATTTTCGTTTAATATTTGTAAGAGATATTATTTTTGTTCAGTATTCGTATAAAATAGTATTTTCTTTCATACTCTGTAGTATGTAAGTAATATTATTTCGTTTCAGATTTTGAATTCTATACTCATGTTATTAAGTTTTGGATTCTATACTCCATGAAATTAGTAGAATATCCTTGATATTTGTGTTTCATCTAGTATCTTTTCATGAAAATATTATTCTGGGCATTTTTGATAAGTTTTAACTTTTTCATAACGAAGTATTATTCACGGGTTACTATTCATTTATGAGTTACTATTCACGAGTTATTATTCACGAGTTACTATTCACGGGATACTATTCATGACAAAAATTAATATCTTTTCGGTTCAAATCATTTTTGATACATTATTATTCTTGAATTTTACTACACAAAGCAGTATCATGTTCACAATTTGGATATTATTGAATTCTAGATAAATTAAATTATAAATCTTTAAAATTTATGCTTGATCTTGTTTGATTGAATTATTATATCATTGTCACCATCCTCATGCTTATATTGTTATGAAAATCATCTTTGGCCCGTAGTGCATAGATGGACTTGGTATGATTATCACTAGGGATTATTCAGTATAATCATGACCGTAATGTTACAAATGATGTGGTAAAAGTCATCTTTGGCCCGTAGTGCATAGATGGACTTGGTATAATTATGACCAGGGATTATTCGGTATAATCATGACCGTAATGTTATAAATGATGTGGTAAAAGTCCTCATTGGCCCGTAGTGCATTGATGGACAGTTTTTTGTATGATCATGACCATGGGTTTTCTTCGGCCAAGGGTACAAAGATGAATTGATTTATGGCGTGATCTTGACCGTTGATGAAAACACGAATATCCTTGGCCTGTAGTGCATGGATAAATCGTGATCGTGATACTAATGAATATCTTTGGCCTGTAGTGCAGGGATGATTCGATGAAGTGGATTAATTATTGAGCTGAGTCTCAGCGATGAAATATTAATTCATGGATGTGATAATAATGAATATCTTTGGCCCGTAGTGCATGGATAATTCATGGATGTGATACTAACGAATATCCTTGGCCGTAGTGCATGGATAATTCGGTGATGTGGATTATTTATTAAGCTGAGTCTCATCGATAAAATATTAATAATAAACTTTTAATTCATAGAAGATAGTATATATCATGCTCTACTTGACTCTTCTAAAATATAGTTGCATGTCTTTGGCTTGTAGTGCAAAGATGAACTGTTAATGAATATCTTTGGCCTGTAGTGCAAAGATGAATTTATTAGTAAGATTATGAACATGAATTGTGATTTGGTATAACCATGATCTTTGATGTTTCAGGTAAAGACAGGTGATGAAAATTATCTTCGTCCTGGGTGCGAAGAGGAATTTAGAACCACAATTATGATTATGAGTTATTCACATGATTGTGGACATGAACTGTTGATTGATGTTACAGGGATGAAATATTATTGATGGACTTTTAATATAGAGAAGATAATAGACTTTATGGTCTATTTGACTCTTCTAATGGATTGCTCGTTCCGCTGCAACTATGGTTGAAAAGTTTTATCATCTACCATATGTTCTAAATCTATGATTTATCACTGACGAAGGCTATTGATAATTTAATTATCTTTAGTCATGATATTCTTTACAGGGCTAGTTGTGCTCACCCTTTTGCTTCACAATTCCTTTCAGGCAATAAAGTGTAGATGGGTCAAGCGGGGTAACAAGGGAATAAAACGATGGTTTATAGCTGTTGAGGTTTCTCCTAAAACAGTATGGAAATAATTTTATTAAGAACTTTAGATAAGTGTGTTGTATTTTATACGTCATTTAATATTTATCTTTGGTGAATCAAATAGGGTAAGGCGAACCCAACTTTGGAAGGGTATTTTGCCACTATCATACAAGATGTCTAATGACATACGACTTCGTGTTATCATAAGATAGGGTTGTGCACATCCACTTACTGAGTATATCTATGAGCACTACCTATATAATCTTGGAGTTTGGTTGAAGTATAACTCTCAATTGGAGATAATGGAGATAAATATATGTCAAGAGAAGACTCACCATTGGAAAGAACATGATAGTAATCTTCTCATTTTTCTTTGGGGACTATTGGGTCAACCAAGGATAATTTTGTGGACATATGATATCTATTATAATTTAGACGTATGGTCTCCCATGTACGAAGGTTTCTTTGAGCACTTTTGAAAGATTTTAATTTCTAAAACAATTATTGACTGTACCTTTTTGTAAGGTACCATTGTAAGGTGTTGTGGTTGAGGCACCATGAGAGTTACATATATTTATATTAAAACTCACAGTTTAACTGTGGTCGTATTCTACATGACAATTGTATAAATGGAGTGCATGAATAATTTATGGCCGTGATACTTATGAATATCCTTGGCCTGTAGTGCATGGATAATTCGGTGATGTGAATTATTTATTGTACTGAGTCTCAGCGATAAAATATTGATAATAAACTTTTAATTCGTAGAAGATAGTAGATATCATGCTCTACTTGACTCTTCTAAAATACAGTTGCATGTCTTTGGCCTGTAGTGCAAGGATGAACTGTTAATGAATATCTTTGGCCCGTAGTGCAAAGTTGAATTTATTAGTCTGATTATGAACATGAACTGTGATTTGGTATAACCATTATCTTTAATGTTTCAGGTAAAGACAGGTGATGAAAATTATATTCATCCTGGGCGCGAAGACGAATTTTGAACTACAATTATGATTATGAGTTATTCACATGATTGTGGACAGGAATTATTGATTGATGTTACAGGGATAAAACATTGTTGGTGGACTTTTAACATGGAGAAGATAATAGACTTTATGGTCTATTTGACTCTTCTAATTGATTGCTCGTTCCGCTGCAACTATGGTTGAAAAGTTTTATCATCTACCATATGTTCTAAATCTCTGATTTATTACTGATGAAGGCTATTGATAATTTAATTATCTTTAGTGATGATATTCTTTACTGGGCTAGTTGTGCTCACCCTTTTGCTTCACAATTCCTTTCAGGTAATAAAAGTGTAGCTGGGTCGAGCGGAGGTAATAGGGGATTAGAACGGTGGTCTATAGCTGTTGAGGTTCTCCTTAAACAGTATGTAAATAATTTTATTGAGAACTTTAGATAAGTGTGTTGTATTTTTATACGACATTTAATAGTTATATTTGGTGAATCAAATAGGGTGAGGCAAACCCAACTTTGGAAGGGTGTTTTACAACTATCATACGAGATGTCTAATGACATACGACTTTGTGTTATCATAAGACAGAATTGTTCACATCCACTTGCTGAGTATATCTACGAGCACTACCTATATAATCTTGGAGTTTGGTTGAAGTATAATTCTCAATTGGAGACAATAGAGATAATTATATGTTAAGAGAAGACTCACCATTAGAAATAACATGATAGTAATATGCTCGTTTTTCTTTGGGGACTATTGGGTCAACCAAGGATAATTCTCGAGTCATATGATATCTATCATAACTTAGATGCATGGCCTCCCATGTACGAAGGTTTCCTTGAGCATTTTCCAAAGATTTTAATTTCTAAAATAATTATTGATTGTACTTTTATGTAAAGTACCATTGTAAGGTGTTGTGGTCGAGGCACCATGAGAGTTACATATATTTGTATTAAAACTCACAACTTATGTATTGTTGTACTCTGCACGACAGTTCAACAGTTGTATAAATGAAGTTTGTAATTGATTTCTGTAGTGTAATATCTGGCGACTCAGAATGGGTCGTGTAGACCTATTTTGGGGGCGTCACACAAGCTCTGCATTGCTTACATATTTTATTGCCAACCTTGTCTTTAAGGGTCGATGAAGGTACGCAAATATGTTCAAACAATCACATTAATTTTATATGAACCAAATATAGAGACATATTTAGTACTCCCTTCGTTCTACGAAGAAGAGTTCTATTTGTAAACCTAAAAGATATATTTTTCTTTCATATTTTGTTCCTATGTTTAACGACTATTAGTTTCGTAGTAGGCGCATGATAGTGAAATTATATTTTTAAACTTGAGAATATTATGACATTTTATATTATCGTCCATTAAAAAATGACTCTTTTTTAAAACTGACAGAGTAATATATATTCTGATTACATCAAGATGGAGGTTTTGGTTTAGCCAATTAGTGGCAAGCATTCTAAAAACTACATAACTAAATTAGTTAGTAATTAGGCTTGTTGGCCTCCAGTGTGCCAAAAGAGGAGGTAGAAAAAATTGGTTAGTAATGCTATTTTGAGCTTTTGGAACAATCCCACACTAAATAAAATACTAAGAATTTCGGGCTCATATAGAGCAAGTTTAAATTTGTCCCTTCGGGGACATCCGATAAAATTGGAACGATACAGAGAAGATTAGCATGGCCCCTGCGCAAGGATGACACGCACAAATCGAGAAATGGTCCAATTTTTTTATAGTTTTTGCGAGTCTCGATCCTTGCCTTCAAGAACGAACTTTTCCACTCTTTTGCAACTATTTCAACCTTAATTTCTGAGTATTCTATTTCCATTTTTTTTCGAAATATAAGTTAAAATCTGGATACTTCCTCTCAAAAGTAAGGAAAATATCTAGAACAAATTGGTAATTTTTTCAGGTTTACTAGTCAGTCTGAAAGTAGAACCTACCTAGCTTTAAATTATAGGTTATGCGGTACACAAGAATAATTTATTAAAAAAACATTCAAACCAAATTTACAGAAGCAAAACGTTGATGCAACTTCTTTTTTCAATTTTATCCTAGCAGAAAATCACAAACACTATTTAGGAATTTTTTTTGACATGTGAAAAAAAACCTAGTTAGTAAATATAAGTCGCATATACAAATTACTCCTCCAAATCCAAATAAAGCATGGAAAATGAATTGGATGAGTAACTTGTCTATTTTGAGCAGATTCAAGAAGGAAAATAATGATTTCCAATTCTTGTATGGAATTTAAAGCCCTTGGAAAAATTATGTTCACCCTTATTTGTCAATTCAATAAAGCCAAAAAGGGCTATGAAAGTTTTAGTTGCTAAAATAAATTCATAAATCTTACACAAATTCTATGTCCCGAGTTTGGGATATATTGTGAATATCCTCTTATTACTTTCATGAAACTTCCAATAGCTTTTTTTGGGTATGATCTTTTTGGACAACACAAATATTTTCAAGGTCTTAGCTTGTAGGCCATACGGTGTGAATAATTTCATACGCCACGTCCCACATCGACTGTCCAGAAAACATAAGCGACCGGAAAAGTGACAAGTCTATAAATAAGGATATACTATAACACGAAAACATACTTACCTGGATGGGGTCAATGGGTGATAAAAAAGGTCCTTGGCCTAGGTTAGTGACCTCCATTGCACTATATAGGGGCGCTCGCCTAAGGTCTACCCAAGTGGTGGAGCTTACATCATAATTTGTGATGAGGGGGCTTGTGTTTGCGCAATCCCTACCCAAATCTTGTTTGTTAAAATTTGTTTACAATCATGATTTTCTTGTAATAAGCTAAATAATAATTATGGGTATATATTAAAATGGTTGTTCCAAAATTAATTACAAGCATGCAACTCCAGAAAGTTCAAGGTAGAATAGGCTTTTCGAAGGAATAAACCTTCCAAACCACTAGCTTGTTATCACAGTTGTTTCCACACAAAAATTACTCCCTCTACCTCCATCTCATAATATATGAAGTTTTAGAGTTGTGCACAATAATTAATAAAATGATTGTATAACATTAAATTTAATATCAATTGTTTATAATACTCTTAAATTCTCATAATTATCACTCTTATCTCATTCTCTCTATGTCATCTGTAACATTTATAATGAGGGGCAATTTCGAAAAGATTGTAGTTAATCCTCTTAAATTATATAAAAAAACAAATAATTTGGGTAAAATAATATATTATGGGATGGAGGGAGTATATCATTTGGCAAACCAATTTCAGTACTCCTCCAGTCCTCCATGCAGTACATAGTTCTCAATCACAATAGTGGGTTATGTTATTACTTCTTTTTTGGGTTTGGGAGTTTAAAAAATTGGCAATGAGATGTTGGAGGAATAGTTAATACATGTGCAACATTACTTGTATGTAATCAGTGGGGCTAGGGAGCACTTGGGAGAGAGCAAACAAGCTCTGCATTGCTTACATAATTTATTGCCAACCTTGTGCTGGGGCCAGTAAGGCTGCAAATATGTTCAAACAATCACATTAATTTTATATGAACCAAATATCTACGAAGAAGAGTTCTATTTGTAAACCTAAAAGATATATTTTTCTTTCATGTTTTGTTCCTACGTATAATGACTGTTAGTTTCGTAGTAGACGCATGATAGTGAAATTATATTTTTAAACTTGAGAACATTATGACATTTTATATTATCGTCCATTAAAAAATGACTTTTTTTTTTAAAACTGGGAGAGTTGTATATATTCTGATTACATCAAGATGGAGGTTTTGGTTTAGCCAATTAGTGGCTTGCATTCTAAAAACGACATAAATAAATTTGTTAGTAATTAGGCTTGTTGGCCTCCAGTATGCCAAAAGAGGAGGGAGAAAAAATTGGTTAGTAATACTATTTTCGAGAAATGGTCCAAATTGTTTTATAGTTTTTGCGAGTCTCGATCCTCGCCTTAATGAACAAACTTTTCCACTCTTTTGCAACTATTTCAACCTTAATTTTTAAGTATTCTATTTTCATTTTTTTTCGAAATATAAGTTAATATCTGGATACCTCCTCTTCAGGTTTACTAGTTAGTCTGAAAGTAGAACCTGCCTAGCTTTAAATTATAGGTTATGCGGTACACAAGGATAATTTATTAAAAACACATTCAAACCGAATTTACAGAAGCAAAACGTTGATGCAACTTCTTTTTTCAATTTTATCCTAGCTGAAAATCACAAAGACTATTTAGGAAAAAAAATTGACATGTAAAAAAAAACTTAGTTAGTAAATATAAGTTGCATGAACAAATTAGTCCTCCAAATCCAAATAAAGCATTGAAAATGAATTGGATGAGTAACTTGTCTATTTTGAGCAAATTCAAGAAGGAAAATAATGATTTCCAATTCTTGTATGGCATTTAAAGCCCTTGGAAAAATTATGTTCACCCTTATTTGTCAATTCAGAAAAGCCAAAAAGGGCTATGAAAGTTTTAGCTGCTAAAATAAATTCATAAATCTTACACAAATTTTGTGTCCCGAGTTTGGGATATATTGTGAATATCCTCTTATTAC